>JAVTVJ010000132.1:1800000-2375951 GCA_034509425.1 Eopsaltria australis | reverse complement strand
AAGGGTCTGGGGCGAGGCATGACAGGCAGCGCTGAGGGGTCTGGAGGGAGGTGTGGGGCCTGCCTGGACGAATGGGGTGTTGGGATCTCATTAGGCTGCGTCAGGGTGGGTGCCTGCATAGTTTCACTGGGGGCAGATCCTGCCTCACAAATCCGGTGGGGTTTCAGGGTTGGTGGATGAGGTCATAGAGGGTCACACCGTGACTGATGTCATTTGCCTGAACTTATGAAAAGCATTTGACACTGTCCCACACAAATTCCTTGTCTCTACACTGGAGAGACATGGATATAACTGGTGGACCACTGGGTAGATAAGGAACTAGCTGGATGGCCGTCTTCAAAGAGTCACAGTCAACAGCTCTGTGTCCAAGTAGTGACAAGTGACATTGTTGAGGGTTCAGGATTGGATTGGGCCTGTTTAACGTCTTAGCTGGGGACACGGACAGTGGGATTGAGTATATCCTCTGCAAGTTTGTGGATGGCACCAAATTCTATGATGCAGTCAACAAGCTGGAGAGAAGGGATGCTCTCCAGAGGGACTTAGGCAGGACAGAAATGAGTTTGTGCAAGCCTCCTGAAGTTTAACAAGGGCAAGGTCCTGCAGTTGAGTCATGGCATTTTCAAGCACAGGTACAGGATGGGTGGAGAATGGATTGAAAACACTTAGAGGAGAAGGAATGAGGGCTGTTGGTTGAAAAGGAGCTCAGTGTGAGTCAGCAGTGTACACCCAGAAAGCCAAATGTGTTCTGGGCTGCACCAAAGGAAATGTGGCCAGTGGGTCAAGGGAGGTGATTCTGGCCCTCTGCTCTGCTCTCCTCATATACCACTGGATGCAGTACTGCATCCAGCTCTGGGATCCCCACCATAGGAAGGCTTGTGAACCTGTTGGAGAGAGTCCAGAGGAGGGCTGGAGCACCTGTCCTAGGAACACGGGCTGAGAGAATTGGCATTGTTTAGCCGGGTGAAGAGAAGGCTGTGGGGAGACCATTAGAGCAGTGTTCCAGTGCTTAAAGGGAGGCTACAAGACAGCTGGAGAAGGACTTTTTACAAGGGCATGTGGTGACAGAACAAGGCAGAATGTCATCAAACTGAAAGAAGGTAGGTTTATGTTAGGTCTTAGTAAAAAGTTCTTCACTGTGAGAGTGGTGAGGCACTGGCACAGTATGCGCAGAGGAGTGGTGGGTATCCCATCCTTTTTAGTGTTCAAGGCCAGGTTGGCTGGGGCTCTGAGCAATCTGGTTTAGTGGAAGGTGTCCCAACCCATGGCAGAGGGGCTGGAACTGGGTGATTTTTAAGGTCCCTTCCAACCCAAACCATTCTGTGATAAAGACACCAGTATGAGGGGAGTACTAAACCACTTGTAGTGGTTCATATTATTCCTAGGCAGCAGTAAAAGGATTAGAAAATCAGATAGGCATGAATAAAGTTTGTTGTGACTGGGGGAATGGATGTCATAAATTTTGGAAAAGGTTCTTGTTAGGAGCAGAGAAAAGCTGAGTTATGAGTAGGAAGGGGACTTCAGTCAATCCTGGGGCCTAGACAATGCACTTTGTTTTGCATGGTGTGCAGATTTTTAATTAAAGGAAAACCCAGCTGCCTCACTCAACCTGTATTTCTTCTGGCTTTTTATCCTGTTCTAACGAATATATTGGGCAAATGCTGGTCAAGAGTGCAAATGTTTAAATAAATTCATAGTGATGTTTACTGATGCAGCCTAACATTTTCTCAGTTTGAAGAAATGTTAGAAAACGTGTATTTGCTAGGACCAAAGCTGTTGCTGTTGTATATTAACATGTGTTTCAAATATGATAATGCTATCTTCCCTCTATAGCTTGCATATGAAATCTCCTGTTAAACTAAGGAGCAATATGTTTGTGTGATGAATGGGAAGAAAAGGGCAAAAGCTGGCAAGGTCAGAGTCTTCAAAGTGTAGAAAACTCTTAATGTGTCGGAAGTGAATCTCACTTTGGAAGAATGGTAGCAGTACACTGAGCAGCATGCCTGTGATGGTCTGTTTGTAAGAATTTCTGGAGACATGTCACAGTGGACTTTGCTGCAGTCTTCTTTTGTCTTGGTATCTGCTTAATAGGCTGGCATGGGAGATGACCCTCAACAACAAACTAAAAAAATTTTGGGGAAAGTTAAAATTCCTTTACTGAAACATCACTACACATTGTACCAGAAACTCAGTGTTTGTAAGGATTAGAAAAAACAAAAGGAGTAACATTGATTTTTGTGAGGTGTCAATCTCTTTAAAAACGATTTATTAGTCACATGTTAAAATCAGCAATCTGTTTGATCATGGCAGAGCAGATTACACATGATACAATTTTGCTTCTTTTAGTATCATTCCTTTCCTGGACTACCAGGATTGTTTTCCTTGTTCTCTAAAGAACAAGGAAATCTACCTGACCTTATAAATGTTGAAAGACAAAAAGAATGTGGTTAGAGAATCAAAATCTACTTAAACCACTGAATCTGTTTCTTAAAAGGATGCTCTACGGAGAACTTTTCTCAAGGTTTTGTTTTTGGGGTTTTTTTTAAGGCTAAGGAGAAAACTGAAATAAGGACAGGAAGTTTCAATTTTTTTTAATAAATAATAGACAAAAAAATCTCTTCTTGCTGCTTATAGAGAAACCATGCCATTTTTGGGCCAAGACTGGAGATCCCCTGGATGGAGATGGGTTAAAACAGAAGATGGATGGAAAAGATGTGAACCTTTTAGTCCTGCACTTGAGGATGGGAATAATCAGCTGAATGATATCAGCCACACTGTGTAAGTTTAAAAAAAAAGTTATTCTGCATGAATTAATAGCAGGTGGGAAGGCAAATTTGAGTTTATTTCCATTCCGATTGCAAGTGTTTGTGGTAGCTGATGTCATATGTACACAAATGCAGTCATGTGTTTTGTTAGTTAGGCAGACAGGAGACCCCTGTGGAGATTCTGTCTTTTGTCCCTGCTTTGTGAGTTGCTTATTTGAGGCAGCCAGATCCCTTCTTAGGCTATATGTCTTTCAAAGTAATAAAACAATAAATACTTTTAAAAAAACCCAAAAATCCCTGCCCCCCAATGCCTGTCAAGTACTGTTTAAAAGTAAAAGTGACACTTGTAAATTGCAAGTGCAACAGGCGTATGGAACCTGGAAGTGAATGAAGGCTTTCTGCTGCGTGAGGGTTGGATTAGTTTGTGGCAGACATAACATGCCTTTGCTCCAAATATACTATCAGCTTAATGCTGATTCTCTAACACTATATATGACTGTATGTGCTCCTGTAGGACAGGTGAGAAAGAGATTAGATAAATAAAGTAATACTTGTGGCCAATGCCCACAGAGTGGTGTGATATAAATAGCTTAGTCAAAACAAATTTCTCCACAAAGAAGTAATTCTCAGGGAGAGCATTCTTGGTCATAAATTCCAGCATAATGTACTCATAATGGGGAGAGGGAACATTCAGTGTTTGGTTGTTAGTCCAGTAAAAGATAAGTCATCTGATTTAGAGAGGGAATTTACTGGGAAGCTAGGATTTGCTGTAGTCACACACCTGTGTTTTCTGAATTTGTGAAATAATCCTCAAGGGAGTTATCAAGTGAAGCATTATTATCAAGCATAACCTACTGTTTTCTTCATGCCTTTTTCCCTTTTGTGTTCATCTGTCACTGATCTCATCTGGACTTCTTTATCCACACAGTCTAGCCACTGTGGATACAAAACTTTGTCTGGAAGAATTTTCAGTAAGCCTCCAGCATAAAAGTTGCCTTAAATATCTTTGGAAAAAAAGTCTTCTCTCTTTCATATCTTTAATAATATACTTGGCAAATTAAGGGAAATCTAATAAGTATTTAGCAACTGTGGAAATTGCTTCAAAGTAAGTATCTTGTAAGTTGCTTAGTTAATACTTGTTTGACAAGTATGAAAGGAATTATCAGTCTTCGTGAATACCATTAAAACTTCTGCTTATAACTCCGTGTGTGTGTGTGTGTGTGTGTGTGTGTGTATAAATGTATCTTTTCCCCAAAGAGCAAGGTGAGGTATTTTTATTGCCTCTTTGAGCAAAAATACTGGATTGATTTTTAGGGTTTTTTTTTTTTTGTTTTTTTTTCCGTAGTCTTGGAAGACCCTAGAATTGAACGCCTCTGGAGCCAAAAGCTGTGGCTTTAGTTTTTGATTCTTAATTCTGCTTCTGACTATTCAATTAAAAATGTATGTTGTTCAAACTCAGACTAAAGAATTCAAGTTGGTACGTCTTGGCATAGTAACACTACTTTGGAGTAGTTTCACTACACTTTGAACTTTGGATCTATGATTGTAACTTGAACTTTTTATATGCCATTTTAGTTCTGCTGCTAAACAGCAATTACTGTCTATTTGCACAACATCATGGAACAATTTAGGGTGGAAATGACCTCTGGGTGTCATCTGGTTGAAGCACATACTCAAAGCAAGGCCAGCTGAGGTTGGGCTGTACAGGGCCTTGCCCAGTTCAGCTTTGTGCTTTTCCAAGAATGGAAGTTCTTCTCTGGGCTTCTTTTCTAAGCTCTGTTACTGACAATGTTATTGTTTTGTTTGTTGTTGCCCTGTCCTATGTTGTATAATTTCCCTTTGCCCTCCTCAGTCTAGTAAGAATTTCTCTTATCACAGATTGTATCCATTACCCCTTAGTACTGCCCACCTTCTCCAGCCTTACAGCCTCACTCCATCGTATTTACACCCTCATATTAGAAACTGACAACAATCATATTTCCCTCCACCAGCAGCTCTTACAACTGAACAAGGTCAGTTCTCCTACCCTTTTGCACTATGTACTCCATCACCTTGGTGACTCCCTGCTGGAGTTCAAGTATGACAATGTTTTCATTGTACTGGGAAGCCCCAAACTAGACACAGTACTCCAGAGTAGTATCATGCCAAATAAAGATGGATGTTTGCTTCTTTCAGTCCACAGGATACACTTTTGATAGCTCAAACTGGGGTGCAGTTGGCTTAATACAACACAAGGGCACACTGCTGACCTGTTTTCAGCTACTTTTCCCTCAAGACTCCTGGCTCCCTTCCTGCAAAACTGCTTCCTATCCAGTCTGTAGCCAGCAGATACCCAGGCCTGGGGTTCTTCTATGCCATGAGCAGGGCTTCACTTTGGGGTACAAGCAGTGTAAGATGTGTTGCTGGCTGGTTCTCTGTATCATCTTGTGCTATTTGGAAATAATGATGGTGTATATTGAAGATAACTCAGCTTGGGATATTTGTTAACATGATGTAGCACTAAAAAAGAATGAGACTTGGTAGAGTGCTTCCTTGTAGAAGAAACATATAGTAAACAGTACAAAAATACCTATTTGTCTCTTTTTAAGCTGCCATGTGAATAGGGATGGTGATGTATGCTAGTCTGGCAGTTCTAGCAGGATTTTATTCACTTACATCCATTGTAAGGAATAATATTTTTCACCAAAATATTCTGTAGGAATCTCTTCTGAAGTTAGCACTTGAGTATTGTATTTCAGGAAGCAGTTATAGCAGTTTTCCTTTAAAAAGAAAAAAATATAATTATCTAAGCTATGTAGTTGAGTGAAATCCTCTTTAGTTTTGCTTCTATTCTCTTCTGTGAGGAAAAGTATAGATACATTTGCTTGCCAAACTTTGTCCTTTACCCACAGATTCAGAAATAAACCTTAAAGACACATAAGTTACTTAAACTGAAGAATGTGTTCTTATCAAAATAAAACTTCTAACTTTGCTTGATTAGTCATCTAGTGCTTTGGTGAATCCAGCTGCTGAATTAGTAAAATTGGTGGACCTCATGGTAACCATTCTTGAACAAATATAATCATCTGTGCAGGAGCAGTTTTAATTATTTGGCATAATGCTTGAATAGTTGCACTTTAGATCTTATGGAAACTAAGATAGAAAAAAAAGTGAGACCATCACTTCT
This sequence comes from Eopsaltria australis, assembly GCA_034509425.1. Classification (NCBI taxonomy): domain Eukaryota; kingdom Metazoa; phylum Chordata; class Aves; order Passeriformes; family Petroicidae; genus Eopsaltria; species Eopsaltria australis. Next base: position 2,370,023 of record JAVTVJ010000132.1, on the reverse strand, counting down.
GTAGGTGTTAGTTATTTGCATAAGAGTGCCTTGTATTCAAGGTGTACAGTAGCTGGAGATGTGGCTTGGGCTGTGTGCATTCAAGCCCTGTGGTGTGGATGCTGGCCATGACTGCCTGTAAATTCAAGCAAACAGATACTTACAGTGCTATGGCACTGTGCCCTTGAAGTTTGGTAGTGGAGAGAAGCTTGGTGGGGGTGGAACTGCCTTACAGAATTGTATGCAAATGCCTTTCAGTAGCCTGCAGCCTAGAAGTGAAACTGTTTATGTGTTCCTTTTGAGGTAAAAAAGAGAATTAGACTAATAGCATTTTCATGATGGTGATATTTATTTTTTTGTGTGTTAGGTTCATATGATCTCTTGGGCTGGCAGGGTGGCAATTTCTGTGGTGTCTCTTGTCTAATTCTGTGAGATACAGCGTTCACAAGAGTGATTTTGGCACTGGATAGAAGTCCTTTGATTTCAATCTATTAATAAGTAACATTACAATATATTTGACAAATGACAAAATCATTTGGTGCATGCACTTAGCTCAGGATTTTCCATGCATGGTCAAGCTGTGAGAGTCACTTCTAAAATACTTACTGTATCTCTGTATATAATGGCATGGCTTAAGGGCCATGTGAAAAGAAGCAAGGGGATGAGGGAAAATAGTTGGAGCTCTGATAGCCCTGTCACATTTTTCGTCATTTTAAGTGCCATACCCAAGAGGTTATTTAAATACTGCTATGAAATTACTTTTTTTGGTAAAACTGAAATTGTTACATGATTTGTCTAAGATATTATAATTCTAAGGACACCAGGTACATTGCTTTTAAAAGCTTTAGAATGATTTTTTTATGGAGTGCGTCATCAAGACAAGAGAGTAAGAATAGCTGTAAATTGGCAGTATTATGTATGTATTTAAATCCTACCAGGTGCACTCAAATGTCACGTGCAGTATTATAATAAAAACATTAAATTAAGGCTTCTGTTACACCATATGGCACGTGCAGCACTTGATTTGGTTTCTTGTATCTTAGCTTGGTGCTGGAGGGGGCAGGGGTTGCTTTCAGAATGGTAGAGCAGCTTTGTTACTCATCAAGCAGCTCTGCAGATTTCTGGAAGGAACACTAGCAGTCACTGGGGTAACTCTGTGTTTCTATCCCATTCCTCTGATGTCTGGGACCCTTGCTTTTGTTCATTGCTTTCAGACTAAAGGTTTGTCAAGAAGAGTGGTATTGTTTACAGATGAGTGGGGAAAGACTCTCTGTATAAAGTAGGACAGAACATGAGGAAATAAAGCCTCATATCAGAAGATCCTCAGAGGTAACAGTCCTATTTGTCTTGTCTCTAAAGAGACTTGAGGAATTCCAGGAATGTCACAGGCAAATTTGAATGCTAGACAAAGGTGTTTGAAATAACCCTCTTCATCTTCACAATTCCTTATGTTTATTGACTCCTTAAGCTGCCTTAGTTATTTATATGATGCTTGAGGAAGTGTATGTTGTGGGGTTTCAGGAGTGGGCTTCAAATCACTTCAGGTGTGTTACTGGTCTAAATTACTTTCTAGGGACACTTTCTCTCCAGGAACAAACGGAGGAATCCTTACATATTAACCCTTCTCTTCTAAGCAGGCCTTCAGGAATGTGGCCTCCCATCCTCTACCCATTGCTTGCCCTGGGTCAAGAGGAACGAGAGAGTTTCTGTGCTGCCTGGATTATGTTGCAGAGTATCAGGACATATCTCCCTAGTCTTGCATCTGTTGTTAGGATGATAAAGGTCTGGGAGCTTTGGGCTCTGTTTCTGGTTCTCTAGCAACTCTTCAGATTCTGCAATAACTTCTCACATGATGTGATGCAGCCAATATGGTAAAACATAATTAAATTAATTTTAGTGAATTTAGAGATTTCCTATATGTTAGCTTTGGGGGAAAAAACCAAACTGATGGATTGGAATGTTGCATAATCAAATAACTTGTTGGTGTTGATGTTTTTCTTTTGTCTGTTGTTTGCTTTTGTCTCTTGCTGGTTTCTTCCTTTTGAACTCTTTTGCTGTTTGACCAGATGTGATATTTGGCACCGTTGCATAGAACATTTAAGGTTGAGTCTTTATCCTCTGCTTTAAAAATATTAAGGACTGAACTAAGGCCATCATCTTGGATTAAGCACTGTCTGAATGCAGAGGTATGTTAGGTTTAAATCCTGAAAAAGAAGGCTAAGATGAAACCAACTTTCTTTTTCTAAATCTTCTTCACTTGTGTACCTTCAAGCTAAGCTAGCATTTACTGATTAGAACAATTCAAAAACCAAACATTTTTACAGTGTTGTTTAACAGATGGTTCAAACCTGAACATTTTAACTCCATAAACAGTAGCAATAGACTAAAATAATTTGATTTTTCTCACTTAATGTCCAGATACAGGTTATTTTGAAAAAAACTTGTGTCCTTCAGTTTACAGCATTCAGTTGTTTTAATCTGAAGTTCAAACTGGCAGTGATAAAAAGAAATTTATATTAAAAATAGTAATGAATGTGAGGAGTTTTGTATACAGTTTTGTTGCCAAAGAGCAATAATGTAGAAATAAGAAAGTCCCCCAGTTAAATTTCATTACCATGTATCCTTCATTATCTTTCTTATCTGTGCAAGACCATGGCATTCATATGAAGTATCTTCCTTCTCAGTGCTAGAAAAGAGAACACCCATTCTTATCTTTGTTGCTAGTCCTTATAGTTATCTGCAAAAATGGAAAGAAAATTTTATGAAGCTGTGTGGATTTCTTGTAGCACAGGCAGTTTTTGGATGTATACAAATTTTAGAAAGGTTAGCGTATTTAAAAAAAAAATAATAGTTTGTTGTATATATATTTTTTTTTATATTCACACTATACGTACGATATATGTAATTGGTATAGCCCTCAGTGTTGGGTTACATGGTTAACTGTCAGGAGTAACACAGGTGTGGCTGAGTCTCTCTGGCAGAGACACCACTTGGCTCTTGATGCTGCACAAATCGTTGGTAAAAGTGCCATGACACCTGTAGTATGTGCAGAGCTGTGAATCAAGCATTTCTTAGAAGAAATACTTCCTTCACCCCAAAGGTGACGGTAGTAAGAGAGATGTCATTCTTTGCTGCTTTCTGCCTATGCAAGGATGAGCAATAATTCTTCACAGACTTTTTACCTGGGTGCAGTTAAGGCTTGGTCCCCTTCAGATGATGGATTTTTCTATATTAGAACTTTGCAGAGTTTTGCTGCTGTCCAACTAGTACTGTCTCCTTAGCAGTCCTTCCTAAACATCAGTAATAACTTACAAGATACCTATTAGGAAGATACTTTTGTGTATTTAATCACTTTGATACAAAAAAATTCAACCCCTCTGGGAAGAAAAGAAGACAGCTTCTCTCCAGATACATGTTGCTATAGACAATTAGGTAGAGTATCTTAATTAAGATTTTTTTTTTTCAGCTGGTAGACTTTTAATGCAGAAAATTGTAAGATGTATGCATCTTAAATGTTTAATTACTGCTATTCTAATTAGATGTTTTTATTTCAGTATCATAACTGGGGATGATGAGAATGAAGAAGTGTACAGTACTGAAGACTGTGAGTTTGCAGCCAAGAAAAGGAAAAAAGATCATTGTAGGAATAACACAGATTCACAGTGTAAGGCTGGGTTTTTTCATTTGTTTTAGAAGATTCATGTAGGTTCAGAAAAATGTTATAATACCCGTGTTATAATCACCTATAGAGTAGCCTTCCAAATTGTGTCTGTTTCTGTATTGGCAACGAATTCTGGTGTCAAAAGTGATATGTCTTAATTGAAACTGTGTTATCAATCATTTATTGTGTTGAATTTGTTTCAGAGATCCAAAGGTAATTAATTTAAGAATAGTAATTCCTGAGTATTAGCTGTCTTCTGATACCAATCACTGTTAGGTTTTGTGGACTACTTTTAGATTGAATTCTTCTGGATGCGTATGGGAGCTTCTGCTTGGTTTATTTTTGCTTAATTCAAGTTCTAATTAGTCATATGACTCCAGAATCAGTTAATAAATAAATATATTTTGTCATAATAATCATATATCTTGATACAGACTTTATTAGTAATTAATTTCTTGGAGAGAAGTCTCTTTTAAAAATATCAAAGTATGAAAGCCATTTTTTCAGTTCTCATTTGTAAAAGATCACTTGTACTTTGGACTGCAATTGTGTATGACAGCAAGTAACTTATTGAAGCAGAGAATTTGGTAGAGTATGTAAAAAAAAGGTAAGTTGATTAGCAACTTTTTGGCATTTATAATACTTTGATCTTGAGATGATCTGTTATTTGTATATTCCCAAAATTGTTAGAGAGATGGTAGTGCAGAAAGCTGCAAGCTTCTCCAGGCTTGTCTGAGTTTCAGGTATTTCAGAAGACTCAAGGGGCTGTATGTCTCATTTGACAAAGTGGGAGACTTGTGAGAGCTGAGAGTCTGCCTGGTTGCCTTTATTAGTCTTCTGTCCTTGACTTCCCTGCAGTCCTCTGCAGTTAGTTGAATCGTGGCAATGTACAGCAGGCACCTGTATAGAGGAAAATGGTTTAGAGGGGATGAGTGGTCAGGAACAAAAACATTGCCTACATCTGCTGTTCTTTCAAATGCTAAGGAGACTGTTGTATTGAAAAAAGGTTGGGAATTGTGTAGGACCACTGTTAGGTCAGTGATTGGTTACAGCTGATAAAAGTTGTCTATCTGCCAATTGTGTGCCAACTCTTGTGGTTTTATAAAAACATTTATGTAACTTTTCTGTTATTTTCATGAAGTCCATAACTAGTGAAAATTTTTAGTTATCTTTTCCAGCCTTTATAAATTTTCTTTATGAAAACTATTCTATCTTATGACGCATTTTATTGAAAATTATATGTTCAGTTTCTTTCTACAATGCATTAACTAATGTGGAAGCCTAAAATGTATATATTTTGATTTTACTTTAGGTTTTTATCGTGAAAAGTGGATTTATGTTCATAAAGAAAGCACCAAGGAAGTAAGTCTGCATGGTGTGGGTCAATTCCTACAATCCTTGTCATTCTTATTATTGAAAAAAGTGGTTTTGCCATGTAGTCTTAGGGGTTGTGCTTAACTCTCTTCATTGGCAACACTGGACACCTGCACATGGTGAGGCAAAGGCAGCTGCCAGAGTGACTTCTAGGTAAGTCTTTGTGGCAGAGATGTGGAAACTTGCAAGGACAGACATACAGTTCTTCACTACCTATCCAAGACCATCTGTCTTTCTACTGTTGCTCTTTGAACTAAAATTGAAAGTATTTGCAAGACCAGAGAAATATCTCCAAAGAAGTTGCTTGCAGGCAGCCACCTGATATTTTGGAATCTTGGTGTAAATTTGAATGGAAGTAAGTAAAACATCAGTTTCAAACTTTACAAAGAGGATCTTTGTTTTCAAAGTCCACATGCTTTCAGTTTGGGATATAAACTGTATCATGTAACTGTAAAGGGAATGTGAAAGCTCTTAGAATGACCTCTTGGAAAGCCAAGAGTTAAAATACATCCATTGTATGTAGGGATTAAACTCTCTTGAAGTGTGAGTTTCATTCCTGTGCTGATTGCCATGACTATCTGGGGTGTGTGGAACTTGAACACCAGTACGGAGGTTTTACATCCACATAGTAATGCCAGCCAGGAGTGAGGGAAGGAGGCGAGGCTGATGACTGTAGTCATGCAGGCAGAAGTAGGTTTGCATTTCAGAGCTGAGACAATACAGAGCTCTTTACTCAGGAAGGGCACGCTGTTGAGGAGAGCTTACATAAAAGTACATACTGCAAGACTTTGCAGACCTTGTAGACCAGTGACCTAGAGATTGCGCATCTACATCTGAAGGGTACTGTAAAGCCTTTCACCAGATTCACAGCCCTCTTTCTGCTCTGTCTTCTAGACAAGGTTACTTAGATTGGTCTGCAAGAGTCTCAAGCATGCTTTTTCTGTTTATGATGTCTCAAGTTAGGCTGAGAAGGAGCAGGGGGACAACAGATTGTCACCAGTCATTGTGCTTTGAATGATAAGGTTGCTAAGCTGAGGTTTCAAAGTACATTGAGGCCAAAATACAAATAGCCTAAAATCAGTCATTGGTGTCCTTCATAACCTATATATATATAGGGATTATTTTTCCCTCTACTTGTGCAGAAATTGGTGTACTAGTGATGTGTGAGTATTTGCTTTTATGTCTTGTCCATTCAGAGAGTGGACAAAATATCTTGGTTACCTTCTAATATTTGACCATTCACCTTTCAGGTTTATTTGGGTTTTTTAATATAAAAAACAAACCAGGGATAGTTAGAATTAGACATTAATCTTTCAAGTAATTCTTTGTATAAATTTAAAAGCTTGGAGTAGAAGGCTGAAAAAGTAGCAAGGGATAAGCGCACGTGAACCAGAATTTCAGAGCAACAATTTAAGCTAATCTAAAACATAATTTGGAGGCTCTAGTTTTTCTTATAGGTTCTAATCTTTCTTGATTTTGAAATAGCAGTCTCACAACTAGGAAACATTTTTTCCCAAATGAGATACTGGTTTTTAGGGCAAAACAACAAGACAGGAAAGTCTTGATAAGAAACATGTGAAACATGCTATGGGAGAGCATTGAAATTAAAGAAAACCGAAACAAGTGTATGTGTGTAGCTGAAATGAAACTTGAGATACTTTTTGACTAATTTTGTCATGATGGTACACTGGGAAAGGTAGAGGTGTAGTTTCATAGAAATCTGTTCAAGGAAATGTCTCTCATGTTAAGGTTTTAAGCATGACCTAACGATTACTGTTTAGCCAGAGAACAACCGCAAATATTGAAATTTGAATAAAAGCTTGATTGACTGTATGTGTTAATTCACTGCTATTAGCTAAGCAAGGTGTGCATATTGAGAAGTGTGCAGCATGCTTGAGTCTGAGGTGTATCAGCTGAATGAGCAAGCAGTACAATCCTGAATTTTGTCATTAACCAACAGGCAGTAATTATCACCACTCTGCGGTGAATGGTTAACTGTCCCATCCCACTGGGGTACGTGCAGGGTAAGCATTCACTGGGTCACAAAAAGGAGCATGCAAAATTTGTCACCATCACATAATTTACCAAGGAAGTCTGTCTAGGAATGAGCTTCAAATAATTATTTATTCCTCTCCTTCTCTGGGCTAATAAAACCATAGTAGCACACTGATCTGCAAGACTCTCTTTTACCAGTTAGTTTTTTCCTAGCCTCAGTATATTTGGTCCTGGGCTCCAGTGTGGCTTTGTGATTCTAAATGTACTGAGTTTACATGATCCCATGTCATTTTGGGCTGCTACTACCACCTTAAGTCATTCACAACAGCTTCTGAAACTTTTATTTTCACGTTAAGATGTGGAGAAGTACCAAAACAAAATGTGGTTGCTCTTGCTCTTGGTGCATAAAACCTATGCTTCTAGCACCTGGAAAAAAAATTCTAGTTGTTGAAACCATTTGTTCTTCTTGTCCCAGAAGCAACTAGCTGTGTTCTTACCTATAAGTGTGAAACAGGTAATTCTCATATTGGTAGGCTCAGATGGCTGTACAAGCAAGCTCTTCCTTGTGCGTGGCAAATGGGGACTGTGATAGCCATGAAGGAGTGCCAGCATTGTGGCACTCTGCAAGTGTGGAGTAGATTCCCAGGGAAATCAAATACCAGTGATGCCAGATTACACATTTAGTATGAATTGAAAGGCCTCACCTATGTGCCTGAGAGTTACAAATAGTGTATCTGCTTTCATTGAATTTTGTGTAGGACAAATAACTCATCAGTCCAGAGGCACTATATTTCCTGGGAGCATGGTATCCATTAGCATCAGCTGCATGTCAGTGCTTTTCTGAATGTTTTGCTGGATTTTGTCTTTGTTTCCTTCCATTTAAAGTGTGCTTTTTCCCCTTCTCAGAGACATGGCTACTGCACCTTGGGAGAAGCCTTTAACCGCTTAGACTTTTCAAGTGCGATTCAGGACATCAGGAGGTTCAATTACGTGGTCAAAGTAAGCTCTTTATTTTATATGCACATTATAAAAATGTGTTTACTGATGTGCCTGTGTGTACAAAAGGAATATTTTTGCACTGAACAGATGATGATTTGTAATTGTATAAATATCCTGATTGTAATGTATAATGCAAGAAGCAACTTCAAACTGAGTAAATTTTCTTTGGTGAAAACTCACTGTATGGCTGTCTGAAAGCCTATAGCTTGAGGAAGATGGTGATGGCCAGTGTGCTCTGTATTTAGAGGGAAACATCAATGGTTAATTTCAGTTGTTGTTCATCAGTCTGGGTAATGAACTCTCTTTAAAGGTAAAATAATTTCTATACAACCAAAAGTAGCAAAGTGTTATTAATCTTAAATATACTTTGCTACATCTTAAATATGTTTCAAATAAGAATTTCCAGAAGAATACTTGATGCGTAAATATTTTGCTATTTCTGTATCTCCTGCAACTTCTTACCAGTTCTGTGATTCATTGCACAGTTTTTGTTTTTTTTATCAAGGACAAGATATCTATGCATTTATCTTTGTTAACATCCCTTAAAACTTGTGTCTCCAGCCTTAGTTACCTCAATGCCTCACCAGCTGCCCACTTGGAAATGCCTGTTCTGGGGATACTGATCTCTTTCTAGCCCCAGGTTTATTTTATTATCCGACTCGAGGTAGTAAAGTGCTTATCCCAACTCCTAGAGTGAGTCATATCAGGACTAGAGTTCAGTTCAGTGGTGAGGCTGTTCACAAGTATTGTATATCTTGGAATGCATCCAGAACTTGAAAAGATACAAAAATTAAATAAACATACCAGGAGAACACCCTTACCACTAGGCTGTGGACTATTTGGAGAGAAAACACATTCTATCCATCCCTGTGAAGCTGAGGCAATGTATTGTACTTTCAGAAAAACAAGAGATGTGGAAACAAAGCAAAAAGGATTTGCTTCCAGGCGAATGGTTAGGATACTTGCTTGGTTTGTTCCCCTTGAAGGGTTTGGGTTTTTTTTTTGGTTTTTTTTTTTGGTATATGTATGTGTTGTGGTTCAGGACATTACTTTTTAATGCTGTTTCGGGAGCAGAATTAAGAGCCTTGATCCTTCCGAAGACTTTTCAGCCTTGAACAGTAGGAAGAAGAAAAACCAAAACCCTTAAAAAAGATGATTTGGTATAAATAGTGTCAACCTTGGGTACCTCACTTGAACAGCAAGCAGGTAAAAGGAATGCAGATCTAGAATTTTGCATTTGTTTTAGATGCTGCAGTGCCTAAACTGGGTTGCTCAAAACATTTGATCAAGTCGAAGTGCAAAGTCCAGCATAAACAGGTTGACCAGATTTTCTTCTGTTCACCAAGGAATATAAAATGCTTGTTTAGTCAGCCAGTCTTAAGATCATTGAGGAAGGAGCAGTAGTTTAAAATTCAGAAGTTTGGCTTTGCAATCCAAACCATTATTCTGCTAATAGTAGATCCTAAGAAATCTGGGTGAATTTAAAATAGATTTTCAAAATCCTTTCAATGTTTTAGAATTTATTTGCAATTCTTAAAATTTAGAATTGTTTTACAAATGCACAACTTTAATCATGTCTTTGCATCAGTTCCCCTGAGGTGGTGGATGCTTGTTGATAGCAAGGTATAAATCAAGAATGCTATCTTTAAAGACCAAACCCTACTCTAGCTCTTCTTTGCTCCCAAACCACCAAGATGATTCTCCAACTAACTAAAAATATGCTATTCGTTATTAAAAGTTAATATTGATGTCTGTCCAGGACCCTTTTAGGATGGGCAGTGAGGGGGAGAAGGTAGGAGCAGTTAGTTTTTTGTATTTGTTGGTGCTGTAGGATATTGATAACTTTGTAGCTGTTAAATTCTGATATATTGAATTTGATATGGGTGGGTTTTGTGCAATTGTTTCTGAGTAAACAGATGATCCATTCAAAGTTACAATCTCTAGTAGACAACAAGCCATGGCTCTGCATGTATCAGTGTGTGAGATTCTTGTACTCCCTGCTACTTTGATTTTGCTAAAATTGTTTTAATCCTTACATATTAACTTCCACTGAAATTGGAATCTTCATTAAAATCAGTCAGGTGGAATTTGTTTCTTTGATTTGATCTTTAGGCTGAGCGACAGAACTCATTTTTTTAAAAATTAATCAAGAGAAATGTACCTACTTGCTTGAACTGGCAGACTGCCAGAGACCTCTAGGTGTGTTCTAAATTATTAATCAAGCTAATAGGCTTTGAAAAAACCAACAAAGAAATCCTGATATGTATTTATACAGTTTTTGATACTAGATTGCTTGTATTTAAATACATCAGGACAATTATTTCTTTCATAGTACATAATGTTTTGTCAGAGAAGCCAGCAGAAAAATAATGTTGAGTGACGTGTCAAATTGGTGTTTTAGAAATGAGGATACAATATAATTTTTGGCAAGCTTAGTCTTTTTCATCTTCTGTGCCAACACTTGATGCTACCCTACACAGAAGCACTCTGCAGGTCAGTGGTGGGAGCACCCTGTAGGTAATGCTGTTTTCTGCTCCCTGCTTTCCCTTTCCAGAGTGTTGAGAACACTTGTTCTGAACTCATTGTTACAAAGTGAGATTGCAAAGCTCTGTGTCACATCTCTAAACATTGCAATAGTGCCACAACATCAGAGTCCCTCATAATAAGAGATCATTTTTTCTAGAAGAGCTAATGGTTCTTATCAGCTACAAAAATGAATCTAAAATGTAAAAGCAAATGTGCCAGACTGGAGAAAGGGTTGTCTCTAGTAGCTGTAGCTTGGGATTCATGTGCAGCAAGAACTTAAGCTGTTTTGGTTATTTTGCCCTAAACCATTCCCACCCTTCTTGTCACTTTTTTGCTCACAGTGGTTTCAGAGACAGATGTGTGGACAGCTGGGAGATTCTTACTATGTAGTTAAGGGAAAGTTACTGATATGGTTTGCACACTGCTCATTATTAGATCACTGTGGTTTATTCTACCAGGGACCTGAATGTAGGTGTAATACAGGATTTTTTTCCCCCCCTAGTTTAGGCAAAACAATGTATTTCTTCTCCATGAGTAGAAAGTACTGCACTAAATCCATCACTTCAGTTTGACCAGTATGGTACTTTTACTCAGAAGCTGTAATTCTGGTAGCTGGTATCAGTTCAGAGTGATGTTCCTGGCCACCAAATATGTTGGGGATTTCAGGACCCAGCCACATTCAAGTTCCCATTTGTATTTGTGAGCCCCCAAAACAGGCTCTGTCTGTTGCTTCACTACAGCTCATGAAGTCTGTATGTCATGTGCTTTGTCAGAGATAAGCACCAGTATTTGTACAGTATTTTGAAAATGTACATCCTTCAGGAATTGTTCATGGGATGCCAGTGGGAATGCTTAAAGCTTTCCACATGTCTTACCTTGTCTTCTGAACTCTGTAGTTATATTTTCACAAAATGCCAATGCAGGCTGTTGTAGGTGAGTATAGGCACTAAATGTACATTTAAAACCACTCTTTACTTCTATCATTCTTCTGACTTTTAATTTTTTTGTCATAGCTTTTGCAGTTAATTGCAAAATCCCAGTTAACTTCACTGAGTGGTGCAGCACAGAAGAACTACTTTAACATTTTGGACAAAATTGTGCAGAAGGGTAAGACCCAAATCTGACTGTTCAGTTTAATTGCTGAAACTAAGCTATCAATTGATTTTTTTTTTGTTAGTTTTATTACCATTTTTACATTATAAGACATAACAATAGCATACTTAATTAGTGTAAGGTTTCATACTTCCCATCCCATGATTGCAGTAAGTTATTTTCTCTTAGTTATTGAATAATATCTATTGAAACAGGTCGGTGAAATTAAGTGACATTTAGATTCTATTAAAAAACTATTGTTACTGTTAAATTATACTCTTCACAAAATGCAAAAGCTTTTTTAATAAAATGTTTGGGTTTAAGTTTGCATGATGTACTGAGATTCAAAATACATATATTTTGGTTCTTTTAAGAAAAAGCCAATAAATTATATTGATTTTTCTTTTTTTTCTTGTAACCACACTAAATGGAGATGTTAAACTGTCTGCTTTAACTGAAAAAATTGAATGTGTAACTACTGTTTAGCATTAAGTTTATTAAATGCATAACATGAATATTTGCATCAAGTTTGCCTATGAAATTGTTAATTTATTGATCTTGCATGTATGAAACAGTACCAGTGAATGTCATGGTGGGAATTAGGGCAGCTATTTGTACACAAACAATTGAGTTGCAATTAGTTCATCTAAAAAAAGTGTTGATTAGCTTGAGTTGTCAGCTTGGTTAACTCTGTCAACCAAAATTGTATTTGGTTTGTTTTGTTTTCCAGTTATGGAAGACCAATATAATCCACGATTGATCAAAGATCTTCTACAGGATCTGAGTTCTACTCTCTGTATACTGATTAGGGGAGTAGGAAAATCTGTGTTGGTAGGCAACATCAATATTTGGATTTGCCGATTAGAAACTATCCTTCTGTGGCAACAGCAATTAAAAAATCTTCAGATGAACAAGGTATATTATTAAATCATATTAAATAATATTTGGGGGAGGGGCATTATGTTGAATATTGATTGAGAATTTGTAAGTGACCCAAATTTCAAATACATTTTAAACAGTTTTACTTGTTTGGTTCTCTATAGAAGTAATGTGAAATTGACTCATTGGCATCAATTTTAATTTTCTAATGTTTTAATAGTTTTCTCTAATGAAAACTGCTACATTGTCTGTACTGTTGGTTTGTAGTAGAGATGTATAGATAGAAGATTTTCCCACTCAAATAAGTTTAAAAAAATTTGTCTGTAGTTTGTCAGATAGACACAGGGAAAAAGCCCAAATTTTCAGTTCCAAAATAAATTTTCTATAACTGAAGAACTAAAAATCTAAAAGGCATTTTGGAGGTGTACCAAGAAAACAGAAAGAGAGAAATTACTCAAGCAGCAATTTTACAGGTTTGTTTATGAGCACAGTTGCTTTTGTTAGAAAAAAAAAAAAAAAAAAAGATAATGACTTCAGCATCTGGATTCTCCTCATGTGACTGTGTTCAAAGCCTGTGGTATGCACTGTTCCAGGGTTTTATAGTGGAAACTTCTGATGATAAGCAGGCTATTTTTTAAAATCTGACTGGGTTCCTCCTGGAAGAAATGCTATAATACATTGCTCACTGTAAAGTCATATAAACGTTTTATCTATTGGCTTTCAGCTGTGAAATTTTGGAATTGTCCTTTCTGTGTGAGCTGGTTATCTGAATAAACCAGCTCCTTTTGGAATAGAAAGGAGAAATGAGAAACCTGGTCTCAGCAGTTTTGATGTGCCTGGCAACCTCAGCACAGACACTTCTACACACTGCTGTCAGTGCTGCACTTGTTTCCTTCCAGTGTGACACTTCCCTTGGAGCTGTTTTACAGTGGCTGAAGCAGCCCATGAGAAATCGTGCATCTGGTAGTGCTCACATACTCATTCCTCGACAGAGGACAGCCCCAGCAGTGTTTGTACCAGATGCCTCTGTGGAAAGTCTGCTCTATAAGTGAGGTGGATGGCTGGGAAGGAAACAGACAGAGGTGTGAGCCCGTGGCTGCAGGGCTGCTGTGCTGCCACGCCTTGGGCCAGGGCAGCTCTGCTCCCTGGGGCCGGCAGCTGCCCATGCTCCCTCCCTGCCAGCCTGGACACTGCCTCCAGCCTGCTGGGCCTCTGCCCCCTGGCACTGTGGGCTCCAGCTTTAGTCCTGCAGGAGCTGTGCTGTAGCTTACCCCACTACAGTTCACAGAGGTGTATAGTCTCAATGAAAGCTTTCTCAGTGCTCTCATCTGTCACCTCTCATTTTCATATGAGGAGGAACTATCTCCAGACTTCAGAAATTATCTCACTCTCTTCTACCTCTGACTTCCAAAATGCTTTCATTTTCTTCAGTCCTGTATTCTGTATTCTGTTCTGTGCTCTAGTTGTCTTAAGGCAAGTTGACATTTGTTTTGTTTCTTAATGAAAACTGAGAAACTGTAGTGATCTAACAAGTTGGAAATAATTGGTTCATACCTTTATTATAGTTAAGGCTTTAGCACACTAAAGATGGAATTGACTGTATTATAGTTTCCAAGACTGCATAATATTATTTTCAGAAAACAGAAGTGTTTCAAAAATTACTTTAAATTTGAATAATGAATTTAGAATATGTTTATTTTAACAGTAGGAAAGCTATATGAGTTATAAAGCTTACTGTTTGTTGCTCCTTCTGTACCATTAGTCATCTAAATTTTCAACAGCAGTTAGAGAATAACTGTAGGCAAGAATTAACCATGGATTTTACTCAGTGATTTGAAAAAACTAAAGACCTAAGATGCCTCTAAAGTAAAAGATCTTATTTGTACTTAATACTGTCATGTTTTTGTAACTAAAAGTCTTCAACTCTTATTTCCAGCAAGTCAACAATGGACTTACGCTTAGCGATCTTCCTCTCCATATGCTGAATAACATCTTATACAGGTTCTCTGATGGCTGGGACATTATTACTCTGGGTCAAGTGACCCCAACTCTGTACATGCTTAGTGAAGACAGACAGTTGTGGAAAAAACTCTGCCAGTACCATTTTGCAGAAAAGCAGGTAATAAACACTGTTATTTGTATATATGTAGCCTTTTTGATATCATACACTATAATGGAGCATGAACTTGTCTTTTTTGAGATAAAAGTGTATCATTGTGCAGTAATCGTGAGTATTTTCTGTATTTGGGGCTTGATTCCTCTTAAATACTGCATTCAGTATGTCTATGAGTTTAGGATAACTACTGGGCTGTTTCCTTGCATTATTTTTAGAAGTGTCTATTGCAAGATGGGCTTTTTTAAAAACTGCCTATCCAGTGTTGTAGAGGATACCTCTAAAGTGTTCCTCTGAAGTAGAGCTTGCTTTACCAACTGAGGTAGGCAGACAGGTTGCTCCAACGTTTAAGCTACATGAAAATGCTGGAGAAGTCAAATTGAATCTTTGCTAAGAAGACTAAAACAAATGCTTTGAAATTAATAACAAAAAGAGAAACAGTACTTTCCTGTCACTTCCTCATAAAGAGCATTAAAGTAATCTAGGAGTGACTCCAGAACTGTCTTTGTTTTCTGACATTAATAAATGCTGGGAAAAAATCAGACTAGCTGAAAATAAACCTAAGAAAGTACAAGGTACCTTACCAGAGCTGGAGAAAGGACTTTTGAAACCTAGTACATTCTGTACTGGAGGAAGGCAAAGTGCCCATTCTTAAATCCGCCAGGTTGAAGTTGCTTGGTGACTACCAGGTTAAGTGTTACTGTAGTGGGGAAGTCAGAACTGAAAATCAATTAACTCATGCACTGTTGACCAAATAAGGGGGTTTTTTGTGAGATTAAAGGTTTTGGATTTAATTGTGGATAAACTAGATAGACAAAAGCTAACTGAAAACCCATCTTCAGAAGCAGCCCAGAAGAATTCAAGGTGAAGTTGCAAGGATAACAAATTTAAGCTTATGCAGCAGTTGAGTGGATTTTGAGGGTAGATAAGGTAAGCTCTATTGAACAGTGACAAAACTGGTTGGAGAGGAACTTCTTATACTAGGGTAATTCAGGGAAAAAGATCCTTAAGGTCTTCAGTGAAATTAGCTATCCCTGTACCCCATAAAGTACTTTTGTACACAGTGTTTCCAGTGTGTTCCTGAATGTTCACATTCAATTTCTTACTAAGTTATTAATGATAGAAATCTAATGATATTCCCATATGAAATTCTGCTTCTCTTTAAAAGTGTACTGGCTTAATAAGCCACTGAATCACATTAGGTTGGTTTTTTCTGTCCTCTGCTGTATATTTGTTGAACCATTGAAACAACCATGAAAACATAATTGATATCTGAAGAGCACTTTTGGAAAAAATGAGAGCCATTATGAAACAAAGTGAAGTGTAGCTGAAATCGGAAAGGCAGTGCTATTCTCTCCCCATTCAGGAATTGTCTTCTGAATGAAGAAAGCCCTCAATGTATTAGCATTAATCCACACTGAGTGGAACAGAAGTCTCTTATAAATACATACTTAATAAACCTTGGCTGTCCCTCAAGCTGGGGAGAAATAGCTGTTGTGTAGCAGCTAATCTTTACATGCAGATTAGGTCCTCAAGAAGTACATCAATCGCTAATTATTGCTATCCTTCTAGAAAGATCACAACCAAATGTGAAAAATAAACATGTATATGCTTTTAAAATTAAAGAGCTTTATTTAAATCCATAATGCTTTAACAGAAAACCACTATCTGTAATGCACAATCATGTTTTTAAATCTCATTCCTAAGTGGTTTGGGTTTTTTTAAAGGATAAAATTAATTGCTTACAGCTCTAAATACTGTTTTGTTAAACGCTTCTTGACTATAATTAGAATAATTTCGAGACAGTAGAATTAGATCAGCTGTGTATGGCCTAGTTTTACTTGGCAAATATGCACTCCCCTATTTTTAGTCTTTGCCTTCCATCTTTTTGTGGCCAGATCTCTCTCACTGCTTTGCAGAGATGTATGATGTCAGAACATTGACTTCAAAGAATTCTAGTTACAAACTTCAATTTAACTTCCTTCCCCCACCTTCCCCTGTCCTTTGCCTGAATTGACTACAACAGTTTTAAAGGAAGATATTAATTTTATGTCTAGTTTTGTAGGCATTTGATTCCATCAGAGAAAGGTCACATTGACTGGAAGCTGATGTACTTTGCACTTCAGAAATATTACCCAATAAAGGAACAATACGGGGACACCTTGCATTTCTGTCGACACTGTAGTATTCTGTTTTGGAAGGTAAGAGCTTTGAAACAGATAATCAGAAATAAGTTCAAACAGCTACTGGTGATCATGTGGAAGGAGAAATATTAAGGTCATCTTATCAGCTTTCTCATGTGAAATGTGATTGGATAACTAATGTCTAACTTTAAAATAATATATGAAACTTCCATATAAAATCTGTATTAAATTCTAAAGTTGTTCTTAATCTTGCCTTCTTATTTCTTAATATCTGATAACCTCAATACTTAGAATTGCAGAGAAAAATGCCATGTGGAAAGAGTTACTCTGTCTACTTTTATTAAGTTGATCTTATGGAAAGTTGTGAGGGACTAGTCTGAAGTTAGTGTTTTCTAATGATGCCTGGTAATCAGTACATGTCTAATGAGAAACAATTACTACATTTTTCTACCACATTGGTGTAGAGCTCTGTATTTTTATATATTTGCTTCTGTCCCATATGAAGCTTGGAGGAATGTTTAAAACTTCATCCAGAGCGTGTTTTACCCTGGTTTTGAGGTTTACCATGAAGCATACGTTGTCTTCCAGAATGGTTTTAATTTCGGGAGGGCATTCTCTTCTTTAACGTGTGTGATTACATAATCCTGCTTTTACTCTGTGTTGCACTGTAACAGAGCCTTCTATTAGTGAGACTTCTTTAATTTTGCAGCTGAAAGATCACATATGGGTAGTGTTAAGTGGACAGCAAAGAGCAAGAAATGTTTGAGAAACCTTGGAAAATACTCATATTACTCATATTCTAATTAAAATAAATTAGTTGCTCTTGTGTCATCTTCCTGTGATTTTTAGGAGAAGTTGTATGTCAGTGTGAGGCTTTTTAATTTTCCTTCAAAAAACCTAGACTGTTTAGCAGGACAAGCTAAATCCTGCTAGAAACAGCATGTTCTTTAATGATGTTATCTTGAAGATGAGTATTTTTGACATCATGGGAGCCCTTCCAGGTAATAATGTTTTGCAAAATTAATAGTAGGAAAGCAGGTAGCCAGAATTTGCTTCTACTGTGAAAAGCCTGGGCATTTTCTGAAGGATCTGTGTCAAGAATGACTAAGAACTTACATTACAGTAGGATAAGTCTTTAGCATGTAGCTCAATACATAGGATAAAGCCTCTCTTTGAAAGGGGAAACTTCAAAAGCAATTACTCAGATGGGTATAGATGGGCATTTGTGGTATCAGATTTCTCTGGATTGTCTGCCTTCAGTGTGTACAGTTAATGCTTTCTGCACTAAATTTCTCTCATTTTGATCTTGGTATAATTGAAAGTACAAGTCTCTAATATTAGGAATTACTTTAAATGTATTAGGAATTAAATGTTTAACTTTGGAGGTGGTGTGACAGTAAGAGTCAGTGAACCTGTTACTGCTTCCAGTAGTATTCCAGTAGTAGACTATAGTAGTAAAGATGACAAACACCTGATCCAACCTCCTGCTGGAATAATAGGGCTTGTTTTGGACTTTTAAATTCTTCAAAACACAGCAAAGGAAGTTCTGAAGGTACTCTGGATTGATGAGCAGTACCTCCCAGATCACCATTCCAGTGCTGACTGCCTCATCCTAGAGATTTGGGCAGGTCTTAAAGTGACAGTGCAGTTATAGATTGGTTGTGCCCTTCTGCACAAAAATACTGGAGCAGGTGTTTGGGATCAGCTGTTTTAACAAGAGCACCTTCAGCAGGCTGAGGAAAGCCATTATCCCTTTTTATTTAGCACTCATTAGACCATCTGGGATACTGCAGCCAGTGAGGTCCCCAGCACATAGAGGATACTGATAAACTGCGTGAAGTTCAGGTGAGAGTCATGTAACCAGGGAGGCTGGAGGACTTGCACTGTGAGGAGTGGCTGGAGAAGGCTGCTTCAGAGGGACATAAGAGCCTTCCATGAGCACAGACGAGGAAGGGAACAGTTTGACCATACAGCTGATGCAGTTTCCATATTTGGGTGTGATCAGGAACTGACTGAATAAAGCTCAGAGCAACCTGGTCTGATCTCACAGCTTAGCTTGCTTAGAGCAGGAGGCTGGCTAGACACCTCCTGAGGTGCCTCCCAGCCTGATAATTCGTCAGCCTACACTGCCTTTCTCGAGTCTTGGCATCTAAGACTTGCCTCTGTCTTAAAATAAATGATGATTAGGCTGAGATGATTGTTAAATGAATTGATTTATACATAATTAGCACCTTTATTGGCAGGAATAGGTTAATTGTTGGTCCGAAACCTGTCCCTCTTTTTACAGGGCAATGTGGGCCAAGTTATATGGGGAAGCCCAAAATAAAGCAAAAAACCAACAAAAGCAGTACCACAAAACCCAAATTTATAAGAGATATCAGGTACTTTACAGAGGAAAAGTAGCAAGTGCTTGAATCTTGAAACAAATGGAAGCACTGTATTCTTCTGATAGCTGATAATATGTAAAATTTTTGTTTCTTCTTTTAATGGTACAATTCAGAAGTCAAGCAACTTTTGTTTCCAAGGTCATTCAGAAGAACTTCAGGCAGAGCTGAACACTTCATACAGCATCTATTTTTATTTTTCTTCCCTCATTAAAGAACAAAGCAAAACATTGGAATAGTTGCAGAGAAAAAAGTGCTAAAGTGATCAGGACATGAAGACTAGGAATGATTCCTTTCTCTTAACTCAGCTCTGTTAAAGCTAACAAGGAATGTGACTGCTCTCCATAAATTGTTTTTCAAGACAGAGAAGTGGTGCATAAGCATGAGACTACTTAGGGAAATCATTTACACTAAGGGACATCCTTGATGCAAATAAATTGTAGTTTTGAGTAAGCATGCTGAGAGTTAGGAGTTTCTAAGAACCAAAGCCACAAGGGTCTGAAATAGCCCAAAAGCACAGGCCTAGCTAGTGATAAGAAGCACTTTCAGTAACTTATGAAATCGATAATATAATGTAATTGCTGACAGTGTGAGGGGCTACACACAGGAAGTTCTTGGAGCCCTGTTTTGTGTTCTTTTCAAAGAAGGCCTTGCAAAAGAAGGGACTGATGGCTGCTGAATTAAATTAGCTATTGAACTGTTGAAGTAGGGAAATGACTTTCACCTTTTCAGTATGCTATAATAATCATAGTGGGTTTTTAACAAGTCTTAAGGAGTTTTTCAGGAAGAGGCAGTTGTATACCTATACTTGTCTAAAATCTGTAACCAGAGTCAATTTTTATATAGCACATAGGAGTCTCGTAAGTTCTTTGTTGGAAGTACAGTGACTTTTGTACTCTTCTGTGTTAGAAGAGACACAGAAGAAAATTCATATTGAATGTCTGTTTTCAGTATTACTTCTTGTTAAAGGATTTGTCTGGGATGAAACTGAGAAAAAACACATAATTTCAGTAGTGTAAAAGTAATGACTAATTATTGTGTGATGCCTCTGTGAGTGTTATTGTGTGTACTATTTCTTCTGTTCCACTAGGCACCATTGCAATTGTGGCAGGTTCTTTTATTTTCCTAAGCTTATTTAGTAGCACTTTTCAATTATCTCAGACATGGCCACAGAAGCTGAAATACCTTTTCTTCTTTCAGTTTCCAGGGCTTTATGAAAACAGTATAATCACATAACACTTGATTTTAGTCTTCTTGTGACTTTTGCTGATTTTGGTTCTCACAAAGCTGCTTGCGACTTGCCACAAGAATAAAAGACTTTTTCTAAATGGCTTATGAACCTTTGCTTAAATAAACCTTAACTCTGCTTCTTTTACTTTATGGCTCTCCTTCCTGCTTCCTTCTTCACGATCTCAAAGGACTACCACCTTGCTTTGTTACTCCAGGTATTTCCTGTGTCTCATCTGTTTTCATTGCTGACTGTTCCGTGATGTCAAAGTGAATAATGTGTTCCTTTCTAATCATCTGATGCTCTTTGTTTTGATTTT
Source organism: Eopsaltria australis (assembly GCA_034509425.1). NCBI lineage: Eukaryota > Metazoa > Chordata > Aves > Passeriformes > Petroicidae > Eopsaltria > Eopsaltria australis. The sequence goes on along the minus strand of JAVTVJ010000132.1, from coordinate 2,349,330 downwards.
TGTTTCTGCACGTCAGTTTAGCAGCAGGAGTAGTTTGTTTCTTTTTCCCTTTTAGCTAAAGGTAGTGATGACTTCCCATCTCAGCTTTTCATCATTTTGTCTTTTATTATTGCCATATTCCCTCCTAATGCTGTTTAAACTAGGAACCATAATTCAGTTTCTAATGAGCATAGGTGTCAGTGAGATCAGCCAGATTTTGCTAAGGAATAGGTTTCTCTGCACTCAGTGTTATTATAAACTGTTTTCTGCATTCCCTGATGTATTTAATTCAGTACTTAAATCTGAAGAGTAACATGTACCTCAGATAACTTTCATACAAAAGTACTAAAATTCATTTTATTGCACTTGGAATGCTATAGTCATATTTACTTTTATGGAGAATTTCTCTGAAAAGAAATTCCCCAAAACAGGCTGCATGTGACTTGGGATAGTCAAGGGAAGCAATTATATTGTTGCCTTCTGAATGAAGAAATGGTGAAAATACTTATACAGAGGTTCTTAGTGTCTAGCTATGCTAAATTTTGAGGAAAACAACTACATTTTCCAGTAAACACTCCTCCTGGGGAATTCTCTTCTTACTTTGAAAGAAGTCTGCTTTAGCTTTGATACATGGAAATCAAATTATTTTAACACTTTATTAAATGTAATTCCAATGAAAATATATTTCTTGCGGAAGGAGGAATACTCATAATTACAGGAAAGTTATGATTCTTCTTTGTAATCCTCTTCACTTTTTTCACTGTAAAATTTATGTTGTTTTCAATAACTAAAAACACAAGTAACTGATCTGAGATTTTTATTGCACCTGTAATTCCCGACTGGGTAGAGCTTTCAAAAGTGTTTTTATAATGATGTGCAGAGAAAGCAGCTCATTTACAAACTCAGTCTAAAATATTCAGGAGTACAAATAAGTACTAAAAGAAGATAAACCCTACGTTGTTTACCAGAATTATAATTCTGATGGTGTTTTTTCTTGGAAACTAGTAAAGTAATGACATGACATTGACATGGCAATGGGTAGAGAGGGTAGTAGTCCATTAGCAACTACATTTTGGAGTGTTTTCTGGTGTGGTGCAGCTCTTCCTTGCAGATGTCATCTCAAGATGAAGGTGTTAAGTTTACCACTTCTGGTTTTGGTCTTGGTCATCTGTTCCTTCTCATCTCAGATTCTCCCAGTAGGCAGTTCTGCCTGGGTCTCCTTTTTTATGTGTGTTTGTCTTTCCCTCTATGTCATGAATCTAACTGTTTCTCAGGTGTTGTTAAAGCAATTATTGAAAAGAGTGGGAGACTGAGGAGGTGATACCACCTGGTATATTCATGTAGTTGTCCATACACTAAATGGAAAAACACAGGAAATTTTCACTGGAAAAGCAGAGAAGTATTTAGAATGTGTTTCACCTGTTGCACTTTGGTGCTGCAAAGACATTGAGTGGGAATGTGGCACTGAGGAAAAAAAAATCACTTAGAGGTTCTTTCCTCCTGTTAACTGAATTGCATGTAATTTTACTTCCTATGGAAACAAAAGCAATGAAGACCACAGTAGTCTGTGATCTATTTGCCATGTTTTTATCTAGTTTTCTTCCCTCACATGGTGAATTCATCAACATTGGTGGAAAAGGGAAAGAAACTCCTTAAAAAGCCTGGTGAGGACACTTCTGAGCCTTACAACAAAACTGGCCAGGGTGTTTAACTTCTCCATTGAATTGTCTGGGATTTCCCTCATTAAGGGGGTTCTAATAAGATGCAAACCAGAGCTTTTTTGTTCAAAAAGGAATTTGAATCTTAAATAATCAGACAGTTCTGCTGAGGTCAATTTTTTGTAAGAGGAAAGGAAGCACTGCAGGCTTCGTGAGTTTGTAATGACAAAGCCTTTCCACCCTGTCTAACTTCTCTATTCCTACCTTGCCTAGGTGCCAGCTTCTGTTTTAAGGCAGTGCTTTCATTTCACTTGGGGAAAAGGTCAGAGTGAAAGATGAGAGAAAGATTAGGGGAAAATGTAGCAAGGTAGAAAAGCTTTTAAGACTAGGAATTCAAACACGCTATTTGGGTGTTTTGAGGAAGGATTTGCTGCCCATCACTTTCAAAGCAAGGGACTCATTTTCCCCCAGAGCAAGAGTTGATTTCAGGTTTTGATTAAAGAGATAATTTAGGTCCAACAAAGCAGGTGCCTTTTTGTTATGCTTATCAAAAAGTAATGGATAAGGAAGATGATCCTTTTTCAAGGATCATCTTGGGTTCTGATTTTGGTAGAAGGAGAGAATTTTTCTTTTTTTTTCTTTTTTCTTTTTTTTTTTTTTTCCTAAACTGGGAGTGAGGGGAGACTGAATGTGGAAAGAGAACTTACTTATTTTTCTCCTTCATTTTTTAGGATACAGGACACCCCTGCACAGCCAGTGATCCAAACACGTGTCTCATGCCAGTATCTCCTCAGCATTTCATTGATCTCTTCAAATTTTGAGATGTTCAGTAGCTGTTCTCCTGTGTTTGTGGCCATTTTTGTGAAGAGTCAGGCAGGATATGTTATGCTTTTTGTGCAATATATTTAAGTGTAATGTTTTATTGTAGTTTAAAAAATATATGGGGGAGATGATCAGAGAGGTTCATTTGGCATATTACTTTTGTGCAGAATAGAGAGGAGGAGGAGAAACATTAAGAAAATTTCTTTGTCAGGAAATCTCCAGTGGACTTTTTTTCAAGTCCAAGAAAGACCACTTTAATCTCAACTTTAAATCCATGCTTTTGACGCCTTAATAGTTGGTTAAAATTATGTAGGGGAGTTTTGAAAATTTCATGGAAGAATTAAACTACTCTTGCAGGGACCAAAGGAGGGTTTTTTTTGTTAATCCTTCTTTCTATAAGCCATGTTTTTCAAAACACCTCCATATAATTTGCACTATTATAAAGAATAGGCCAATATTCTCTTAGACTCTTGCTACATCATTACAAAGGTGGCATTAATTATTATGAGCTATTGAATAAAATATAACTGTGGTTATATCTGCTGTTGAACCTATATGAATGAAGGAAATCCACCAATTTTTGTACATACATTATGCAAAAATATTTATTTTTCTTAAGGACTTTATCAAACATTTAACCTATCTTAGCACATCCTGCAGAACTCGTGAGACCAATCTGGGGCTACTGGAAATCTTTCTGATGGTAGCTACAGCCTTCATTTATATTGTTTGGAATGTCTACAAGTGGAACTGCATTAATTCATCTTCTAAGAAGAAGACATTATTGAAATTTAATGAGAAAGGAGTTGCTTGTTTCTAGACTGGTACAGTGGCAGAACACTATTCTACCAGCTGAGGTTCTAACCTGACAAGCTATGGGAAACACTGAAGGTCAGTCTGAGCTGGAGCACCTTCTGCCAAGTTAATCAGATGATAAATTCTCCAGGAAGCTGTTTTGTTCTGTCCTGTAGAACAAAATTAATCACTTGGCTTAAGCAGATAAAGGAAAAATTATGGAAGTTTTGAGTTTGTCAATGAAATTTAACCACGTGTAATGTACAGAAAAAATAAATAATGTACCATATTCTGCACTTGCTTGTTCTGAATCCGGTTTTGTACAGTGTAATAAATCATGTTTTTATCTGTTACTCCTAGAAGCCTCTGGTGCATAGAGATGAATCAGTTTGCATTTTTTAAGACCTTTCTGTACCCTGTTGTCTGTAGGAATTCGTAATGGATTGAGAAGCACACAAGCAGTCTTAGTGCTATTGCTTTACAGTAGTTTGTTGTATTAGACCTTTTTGTAATAGCATAGCTGGGCTGTTAATAAGCTGCACAAGAAGAGGAGAATATTATTTCCTCAAGAAATAGTTTTATGTTAACTTAAATCTTGGTAATTGAATTGAATTGCTGATAGGTAGATTTTTCAATACAGGGTTTTGTGGATTTTTTTATTCTTTCTTTCAATTCAGGTTGTGGCTACAGCCATAGTAACGGTCAGGTCTGGATCCAAGGACCTCCATTCTTATTCCTGTTCATTCAGAGCATTGCTGCAGTGCTTTCCCAGCCAAGCACTGCTGTAGCCACTGGATTTGTTAAGGACCCAGCAGCCCTTCTTTAACAACAATTTGTACCCCATTTATTTAATTCCTGTAGCAGCTCAGATGCTTTCCTGTCTCTGTGACCTCAGTAACCCTGACAGTGCCTGATGGCTGACATCCACTAATGACTCCTTTACCATGGTTACAGTTTTGCTACCCTTCATAAAACTTCCTGTAAATATATGGATGCTGAGAGCTTGGAAGAAAGGTCTTAAAGCCAGTATTTGGTTTAATGCTGCTGTGAGCTCTTCCCCTTGTGCAGAACCATCTCTCCTGCAGACAGAAGGCAAAGCTCTTCCATTGTTACCTGGGAGCTGCCCAGAGCAGGAAAGACAAATAAGGTGACAGCTGGGGAAGGGTATTAGGGGAGCTGAGAGGAAACCTCTCTCCTTGCCACTGAATTGAGGAGGGAGAGAAATGACTTTAAGGTCTTATAAGCCATTTTAAGACAGGTATGGAAAAAAACAGAGTTTGTAATAACTAATTTTCTGTTCTCTTAGAAATGTCAGGTGACAGCAGTCAGGCTTACTCTCCCTGTCCCTTTCACTACTTGTCTTGCTCTTTCTTCAGTAGCAAAAAAGCCTGTGACAGGCTGAAGGTTAAATTCAGAGATACGTTCCTGTGTGTGGATATCCATTTAGGATAACCAGGGTGTCCCATTGGTCTGAGGTGGCAGGAGCTAAGATGACAAGAAGCAGGACTCTGCCTTGTATTTAAGAGGCTTCATTCTACTCTCACAGATTGGTTGAGAGTGGAAGGGCCCCAGGTGAAGCAGGGTTAGCTAGAGCTGCTTGTCTAGGACTTTGTCCAGAACTGTGTTCAAGCTTTTAACATTGGCAGAACTGAGCTTTGGGAATAGTTCCACAAACTCATTAAATATTTAGTGAATACATTGCTTAGACTAGGCAAATAAGAGCTTGATTAATAGTGACTATGTGATGTGCAGTCATCAGATGCATAAGAAGATAACTTTCAATTGTGTTATTTAAGCAAAAAAGCTAAGGCAGTGATTTTGGTGACAGGGTTGGTGGTGTTTGGGTTTTTGTTGGTCTGTTGGGCTTTTTTATTTAAATCACACTAAGAACTGGGAAAGGATTTTTCACCTTTAGGAAAATGATCACGTTAATACCTCACCTGAAGCACAGAACATACTTTAACAGCCTGAATTCATCTCCTTTTCCTTTACTCCAGCACTTGCTTGTGTAACCTAAAGCACTGTAACCATGAGAGGGATTATGCCTTAATGTGAAACCTCTGCTCTTTGGCCTCCTGTGTGCTGCTGTCCCAGGCAAAGAAACGCAGGTGCTCTCCCCTCCAGCAGAAAGGGTGTCTTGAAATGTGTTCTAATCTCTACAGCCCAGGTTTCTTTTGCTCCACAGCTTTTGACCCTAAACCTGGATATCCTTATAGACAGATTTTGCAGTGGTGATGGTAGGAAATCATGTTTGAACTGTGGCCCTTCCACGATCACTTCCCAATCCTGGGTGATTTGGATTTTAGTGAATTCTAGTCCTGAGAATACTAGTTCAAAGGCAATCGGGACATTCTCTGCCATAGTCCACAAGGAGCTTGAAATTACAATTTTGAAAAACAAGGTCTCCTTTCCCACTCCCCAGTCACTGCCTCCCAAACCTGTCTCTGAGAGACTCCTGGCCTTTTTTATTACATTCTCTCCCAACAGTTTTGTTCACCTATTTCTGGGAAAAGACACCCATGGACCTTCTCCAAGAGCACTGTGTGAGCCTTCCTCCTTGGATGGTAGACAGGACTTACCTGAAAAAAGGTAAGAGCAGATGCTCTTACCTGAAAAAAACAGAGGAGTGGGACCTTGCTCTTTCTTTCCCCCTGTTCCCCACCCTGGGAGATGCATTAAGTTGCTTTAGGAGAAGGAAGAAGCTGAACTTCATGAAAACACAAATCTCAAACCAAGACTTCTCCACTAGGACTAGCACTGAAAGAGCAGTGGCCTTTTTGCACTCTAGAAGGCAGAAGCAGTGAGGGCCAGCAGGAAGGAGAGGGTGGGATGGGGAACAGTAGCACAACATTTTGGATTTCATGGTGCACAAATTAGCATATTTGCAGCTCCATCATTGGCAAAGAACTTAGAGGAAGGCTAGACCCTTAATATCTGACTAAGGTTGCTTGAATTGGCAGAGAGATGGATACCTGCATTAAATAAATCAATTTCAAATCTTTGGAGATGGTTGTTAAATTAGAGTTCAGAATATTGAAACATTAGCTAATTATGCTATTCACCTGCAATGATTTTATACTTTCATGTGCAAGGCTCAGGTCCAAGCCCTCAAAGACACTGGAACATAATTCCCAGCAAAAATTACTACAAAGTTCAGTAGGGTGAGGGTTGCCTTTACTGCTTAAAATGTTGAAGGACATGACAGGTAAGTGGATTAGAACATGAGGGATGAGAGTAAAGGAGGGTTTCTTTCTTTCAATTCCCATGGGCCGTCCTCTGCCACACACAGACCTGTCCCTCTACCTGTCACACATGCTGGTAATGCTTATTTCCTGCAGGTTTATGTGTACATTCTTCTACAAATATGAATAAAACATGTTCAGTTTTATATTTGTTACACTTCATAGTCATTGTGCCTTCAGCTGAAAGTTTTTCTGACAATTTTCAAGGCCTACACCAACAACTGCTACTTAATTCTAAAATTTACTTACTTGATTTTTATATGCTCTTCCCACTTGAATGCTGCTTTTTGGTAGTATTTATAGCAAAACAACAATGGAAGAATAGTTCATTTGCTAAAGTCAGTTGTCATTCCCACCTAACGCTCAGATACAGAGCAAAGTTCTGCATGCTGAGAGCACCTCTTCCCAATGTTTTGGTCCCCATTATTCTCTTAGGCCCAGCCATGATTTTTAGCCCTCCTACTGGAAACTTTTAAAGCTGTAAACCTACACTTGCCTTCTGAACTCAGTGGTATCCCTTTAGAACTTGGTGAATTTATAAAAGCAATACTTTGGCAGCATTTTCACTGGAACCAGACATGCTTGACTATAATGCAGCAGCTCCTGCAGTCGCATGTCCCAGGCTGCACCTCTGCTGTTTCCCCTTACACAGCTCCACAGTGCACGGCCTGATCCCGTGCCCTCTGAGCCCTTCCCCTGCTCTTACACTGAAGCCTCACCATGTTTAAGCAGCCCCTGGGCAGAAGTGAGACCACCACTAACCAGGGTGTGGGTGTTGCTCCACTGCCCAGTTCAGCCCCTCCCTTCAGTAGATCAATCCTACCACCACGTAAGCTCTTGCTGCAAGCTGCCTCTATGCCTTCTGCTGATCCTATGTTTCTGCCGCCTGCACTCACCTTCTGTTTTTCATCAACTAAATCTAATTTACAGGCAGAGTGGTATGGAATAGATCTGGAGAAATGTTTGCAGCAAGTTACAGAGCACCAGTGTCACAAACAAACAACTTGGCATTGGTACCTGTGCACAGGGGGTGTTCTTTTCAGTTGCTCATCACAGCCAACAGTCCTGGTCTTGAATAGGAACACCATGAAGAAACACCAGGAGAAGGGACTAGCTGTGTGTCAGTACTGGTTCTCTAAGACCAAAGACCTGGCCTGATAGTAAATATTGGTACTAACAGCTGTAGGAACATTCCCAGATGTTCTGGACTTCTTACTTCTGTTTATAGTGTGCTTTATTCCTCGATGCCAGAGCATCTGCTCCTCCCCTAGTCTTGCAAACCCCACCTGTGCCCAGTGCATCCAGTTCTCACTGCACAGCTCAGGAGCTCAGATCTTGCACCGTCGCCTCAGCTGCCACCCACCTTGGCCACAATGGTTTGGTCAGGTCACACCTGCACTCAGGCAGGGAGCAATGAGGCAGCCACGTTGCGCAGATGGGTTACTGCCCTTCAGGGTGAGTTTATAAAGTGAAAAAAAGAGCGTGTATCTTTTTTGTTAAGTATCTAACTTTAAAAATAACCCTATGTGCAGATTTACTCTATCTGTAGTATGACTTCTGGGAATCTTGTACTTCATCCCATCAAACAATGGTTCACTTCCTAATGGGAAATGATGCTTGATTGCTTTCCTTTTTTTGTCCTATCAAATGTTCGTTGCCAAGTTTCTGTCCCAATGCTCAAAAGATAAACTGTTTAAAGGCACTACCTAAACTGAAGGCATTTCAGCCTAAAAGAGGAGTGTTGGTCATGAGAGAAACACTGGAGTCTGTCTGCATGTAATCAGGATGTCTTTGCATGTGTAACACCCCCTTAAAAAGCTAACAGACTACAAATACAAACATTAAAAAAATCAAAGAATAATTAATATTCATCGTCTTGCATATTAGAAAGCTTTAGCAGAAAAAAATAATATGCCAAGTAGAGTACTTGGTGTCAGGATACATTGGTCTCCCCTCCTTTCTCCAGCACAGATACTCACACCAAAGTGTTTCCTCCATCCCTCAAACACCAGAAGAATTTAGCAGAGCAACCTTATAGAGAATCCAAGACTCCTGAACAAACAAGACGGTCAAGACAACAGCATTTGGGGGTTTCAAGGAAAAAGATACAAGATTAAAAAGGCCAAAAGACATTGCTAATTTACAGAAATATTTCTGTAACAAATCTGATCTATTTTACTATACAATCTCAAACAATTAAACCAGCCAATTCTCTGAAAAATTACTTAAACTCAACTGTTCAGTCTCCTGAGTACAAGGGGCTGGAGCAACTAGAAAACAAAATATTACATGATTATTTTCAGAAGTGGACAAACCAATCTCAGAAAACACAGCTGTGCACATTTCTATGCAAAGAATAATAATTTTTCTTTTCTAATAGCAAACTCACAGTTCAAAATGTGTTATTAAGCTTCCACTAGTGTTATTTGGGTCTCAAGAGCATAAAAAATTAAATGCCTGCCAAGCTTTCACCAGATTGTTATAGACTCAAAAAGAGTATTCTCACTTTCTTGCATCTTTTAGTAATCACTAGACACAGAACAGGAAAAATTTCTTCCCAAGCACAGAGCAGGTATTTCTTTTTTCATTACCAGTGACAACAGTTGGTAGATACCATACGAAAAACCATAATCTCCCTACAGTTTGGTTACTATTATGTATTTCATATACATTTATATTATTTGTATTCCTATTTTTTATTGTTTTCATACTCTGCAATTCTTTGTCAGTATAGAAGCAGCATTATTTTCTGCTATGATGCTGGTGGCACTTCCAATAAATGTAATTCTCTCCTTTTGATTTCTAAACTGCCTTTTTTGCCTATATGTTTGATTCCCAGTCTTGTATGGTACACAGCAGTCATGCTACAAGAAATGTTTGAGACTGACAGTATCTAATGGTACACACCTTTGCCAACTATCACTGGTGATGAGCCTTTTAGGAAATTACCTTTCCTCTTCACAGTACTGGTTTTATTTCCCAGATATATCAGAAACAAAGTAGCAGGCACCCAGGAAAAAAATCAAACAAACCAACCCAAACTAGCAAGAACAGTTTGGATATGCAAGAAACAGCTAAATAACAGGCACATTGATATTTTCAGATTGTACAGGACCTACGGTTTTATCATTCAATAACTAGCATTTTAAAAAGTTTTGCAAACTGAGACAGATGGCGGGCTGAATTTACCTGGGCTACAGGAATATCTATGCTCAAAATCTGACAGGGTCCTTGTCTGCCCAGGGTCTGGAAATTCAGGTCCTTCCACTTCTTTCACCTGCTGGTGAAATCTTCAGGGCTCTGGCCAAGCTTTCACATCAGCCAATAAGTTAAAAAAAACAGACAAAACAAAACCCACAACATTTTAAACCAATTAATACCAATAAATCAAATATTTTTAGTTTGTTGAAACCAATGAATTGTTGCCACTGTAAAAGCAGTGTGTGACGCTTTAAATCTAGGATGCTTCAAGTTCCGAGATGCCGTGATTCACAGAGTTTGGGCAAACATTGCTATCACTTCCTTGGCCATGCTCTACAGTGATGCAAGTAATGTCACAGAATCACAGAATCAGCTGAGTTGGAAGGGACCCACAAGGATCACTGAGTCCAACTCCTGTCCCTGCACAGCACCATCCCCAAGACTCACACCGTGTGCCCGAGAGCTTTGTCCAAACGCTTCTTGAGCTCTGTCAGGCTGGTGCTGTGACCACTTCCCTGGGGAGCTGTTCCAGTGCCCAACCACCCTCTGGGTGAAGAACCTTTGTCTAATACCCAACCTAAACGTCCCCTGACAGAGCTTCAGCCATTCCCTCAGGTTCTGTCAGTGGTCACCACAGAGAAGAGATCAGGGTCTGCCCCTCCTGTTCCCCTCACAAGGAAGTTGTGACTGCAGTGAGGTCTCCCCTCAGTCTCCTCCAGGCTGAACAGACCAAGTGACCTCAGCCACTCCTCATACAGCTTCCCCTCAAGGCCCTTCACCATCTTTGTGGCTCTCCTTTGGACATTTTCTAATAATTTATCTTTCTTACATTGTGGTGGCCAAAACTGTCCAATCAAATGGAAACATATTCACAGGACAAATAAAATGGGACCAAAAAAAGTCAAAGAATAAGGCATTTCAGTTCAAACTAAATCTTTATTCATATGGAAAATACTACTTTTCTTTTTGCAAATGATGCTAATAAATAAAATACTCAGAAAGAACTTTGCCCAGAGCTAAGTGACTATTAACAGCCACACAAAGCTTTTAATTCCCGTTAAAACCACGCCAACGATCATGCAGATTGGCTACGAGAAAGCAATATAAACTATATTTTATTTTGTGCAATCTTATCATTCAATCTTAATGCTACCTTCTTCTAAAACATTTCACATAGATTGAAATGCAATTTCAAAACAAATATTAAGGGACATACTCTACACGTATTCCACATATGGAGCTGTGTATAGCTTAAGCTCATAACGTTTAATGTAGTCAAGCATCTAACAAACGCAAAAGATGAAAGGACTCCATTCTGAAAATTCAGACACATTTATAAACATGAGAGAAGGAAAGCTCACACCAGTGAGTTCTCAACAGACAAATACATTATTAAAGCATAACAATAAATTATATATAAAATTTAATAATGTTGATCCTTAAAATGGTTATTTCTGAGGAAATATCACTTAAAAAGCACACCAAAACTTTCATCACTAGGAGAGAAACTGGAATTTTACATATCTCAATTTCCCGCTTTTGTTTTATAATAGGCTTCAGATTTGTGAGCATATTCTTTATCATACATCTAAAAACAAATTGAAAAAGGTTGCAGTTAAGCTGTGCATCAAACACATCATCAAGGTGAGAAACAGGCACTTGACAGTATAATGTGCAAGGCAAAATCCTTACTGGTCACAGTATAAATAGTTAATCCAGGAGTGAAATTAAAAGTTCTCAGTCCATCTTTGAGAGCAAAATATTAAGGGCTGCTAACAGATCTTTTTCTGTTCTTTCAGATCAGCACCAACAACCAAATTAAATACAAGCTCATGCCTTAGAGGGTATTCCATAAACCATAAAATGCAGCATACTTTACCCAAGAATACTAATTCTTTCCTATAATTAACCTCAGCATACATACTTGCCCAAGGCAAAACCAGAGTTTACTCACAGACTAAATGCAATATAAATGCTAACCTTTTCTCCCCTATTAATACTTTTTAATATCTAATGTAAATTTTACAAGTATATTTGCCAGTTGCAAGATCCTGGTTTGTAGCACAAAACATCACTGTTCTTTTATCTAAACTTAAGAACAATGTCTTTTAGCATCCTAGCAATATTAGGAAAATACCTCAACCAACTAAAACCATTTTGCTACAGTTTCCCTCCAGGCACATCTCAGCAGGAATCTCCAAACAACAGCTATGAAGGAACTGCAAGGCAGAAAACGATACATGAATCAGAGGAGAGAGGAGAAAGAGAGAGCTAAGGGAGGAGTAATGTGGCAGTAACAGAAACAAGCTTAGAAAAAACTGCATGCATCCCTTTTCATCAGCATAAGCTTCTTGCAAAAATATGTTTACAAGACATCTGTTATATAAGGGTCTATACTTCCTTGTAAAAATGCTGATTTTCTCTGACATGCTAGCTTCATCTTCCAGCTGCACTGGCCATATTGCTAGACAGTCAAGTTTCAGTTCTGTTACACCAGTTTAACAATCAGGAGAGAAAAGACCTACTGTTCATTTATGAAACTTTTGGTTTGATTTTTATCCATGAATGTTAAAATAGTCTTTGTGTGGGTCATATAAACAAAACAGAAACTAACTTTGCATCTGACAGCAGCTGCACTGCTAGTGAGAGATAATATGCTAAAAAGAGGCACTTTTATTAGTCATATATACATTTCAAATCTCAAGTTTAACATTTCACCTTCTTTTACCAAAAAGAATCAAAGTATCAGTAGCTAATAAGACGCAACTTTTCAACAAAAATGCTTCAGAAGTTGTGTGCATGCACATACTTGCAATGGCTCAGTTACTCAGCTACCCTGAAAATGCCAGAGTATAATTCAATTGTTGCTTATGCAGTGGGAAGGAAGGAAAAACACAGTCAACACCAAAAAAGTTGTTTGTAGAACAAGGATCAGCTATTGTAAAAAAATGAAAACATATGGCCTTTCATAAGAAGCAACTTATTCCTATATCCAGATTCAATATTCTCCCAGAATATTGAGATCATCTTACACTTTACTCAATGCTGTTTTCCAAATTTTCAATCATTTCTATTTTTGGCATAACATGCATCTTAAAAACTGAGAAACTTAGCTTTGTCAAAAAAAGTTCAACATTAAAAAAACCCAACAACCAAACCAAAATTAAACAAAAAACAACCAAAAAAATCACAGGGGAAAAAAAACCCCCAAAACACAGAAAGACCCCAGCTCTGGAAGACCCATCTGACCCGACTGTTGGTGACGATCCTGTGATGGAAGGAATTACATCAGAACAGTATTTTCCCACGTCACACAGAGCACAGCACAATGTGACAGTAAGTATCTTGTATGCACAAGCTGAAGCATTTGCTGAGGCTGAAGACTTGGAAAACAGTTCTAAGTACAAGCATTCTCCCTGCAAGCCACAGATGGGTTTTCTTAGTTAAAAAGGGACAGCATCAAAACCAGAATTTTGAATGGCCCTCAAGTACCAGAAAAGAAACAGGACCTCAAGCTAGTGGAAGTTCCTACATAAGGCAGTCAAATTTACAACCAGTGTATACATTCACCAAGGAATTACATTTTTTTTGGTAAAACCAACAATCTGACACACTGCAGAGTCTGAATGTGAAATATAGGCACAAAATAGATTCTCTACTTTTTTTTCAGTGTGGAAAACATAGCTATTAACAATGTAATAAGAAAATTTACTATCATGTGAGCAAAAATTTGTAACAATCTGAATAAAACAAAGTACTGTATAAAGGTGCAATATTGAGCAGATTTGATTTTGGTTTAAACATATGAGTAAATCATAGAACTCTTCTCTTCTTACGCATAAATTATTTCACATTACCAGTATCATTCTAGTTCTTCCCAGTTGTCAGTAAGGTTACCTTTGCTTTGACGTCTAATACTAACCAGCTTTCCAGCTGATTTGATACTCCACCTAGAACTGTTTCCTGAGCTGGCCAGGTTTGTGTATTTTGTGGAGCCTTTGGTTTCATCTTCCCAGCCTGCCCAGGCTGTATAGTCACTTAAAGGAGTGGCTGCATCACTGGTAGAGTCAGCAGTGGTAATCTGTGGTGGTTCCCATCCCTCAATCTCATCTGGTTTTCTAGATGGAACATTCTGCTTTATCACTAAACTGTCCCAAAAACCTGGCTTCTTTTCAGACTTCATCTCTTCCTTTAATTTCAGGTTTGTTCTAGAAAATAAGAGTGATGTGGTGATCAATTCCTTCATTTAACGATGTATGTAGTAGTTATTAATAAACATTCAATTAAATTATGTTTTACAGTAAGGAGTGCTAATCATTGTCAGCCCATGGCAGAGCATCCATTGCTGTCAGCGTCAGGAAAAACGCCCTCTCATACTCATAAACCTAAACACAGCAGAATCTTGCAGTGATAAATCAAAGAGGACTGAGTATGGTCATTTTCTATAACAAGAGAATTGACACACCACCATCCCCTCCCCATTCCTGTGGGGTGAAATCCACGGAGCTGCCTTTGGAAATGTATGAAGTATTTTAGGATGCATTAGAACAATTTAGGACTTTAACCAAACAAAATATTTCTATTAAAAAAGCTCTGTTCCATTAATGAAAGAGTAGCTCTATCATATTTAAACAGAAGCAACTCAACCAATACCTTTAAAAATAACTTTTTTCTTACTGAATTTTGAATTTATGATTCCTCAGAATTTTCCTCTTGCTAAAACCAGTCACAGGCTCCAAACACTTTTCTTGTATTTTGTGAACAGCACACTTAAAAGTTTCATGTGTCTTTAAAAGTAAAGTAAAAATTGTGGTATATAATTAATGAAAAATATCCCTAACTTAAAAAACAGGCAGTTCTCATAGAAATACCAAAATAGCTTTCTACATTGGTGGTAACTCTGTCACCATGCTGCTGCTCTCTTCACTGTATTACTTGATTCTTATATTCAGCATCAATTGTGGAGCATTATTACAGGAGCCTAGCATCTTAATAACACCCATAAAATTGCACAGGGATAGTAGCTGGGAACTTTTGCAAGTTTTATGGAACAGGCTCAAATGAAAATAAAATATATGGATTTATATTCTAAATTGTTTATTTATATACATACACCCCCTACATGCATATATACACACTTGCATTCTGAAACACATTTATTTCAAGGTAAACTGGAGACTAAGACTGCTACAGCAAGTCTTACCAAAGCTAACATTTGGCAGGAACAGATCTACTGCTGTGTGGCATATTTGGTTTGTAACCAAGGCAATGAGGCAGCACATGTAGGTAAAGCCTACAGACACTTGTAACAGGAAGATGCTCTGTCCTGGAAGTGTGTTCTGTCCAGGGAGCTGCCCTCACCACACTGGCACACAGCTGTGCCAAAAACACAGCCCAGTGCTGACAGGGAAGACTTGCAGATCCTAGTACAGCTACTCCACTTAACCTTTCCAGGTGTAGTAAGACTTCAAAAGAGAGAGTAAGGCATGTAAAAAAGGGAATTTTTAAACTCAACCATAATTAATCCCTAAGAGGAAAGTGAAAGTGTGAGAATGACCCTTTTACTCACAAGACTTTACTACTTTTCTACAGTAAAAAAATTATTATGCAGCCAAATTCCTTTTTCTTCCTGTCAAACCTAAAACTGTTAAAACCATCATCTGTCTTTTCCTAATACAGCATGCCTTATTCATTGTAAGTTTAATGTACACATAGCTTTGGCCATAAACCTTTCTGTGTCAATTTGACTTCCAGCAGTTGGACACTACTGTTTCTCAGTGTCCAGCTCCATTACTTTGCACACCTATTTTCTGTTCCAGTGAGTGTATTTTAATAGCAAACAGACCAAATGGTTTTACTCACCCTTTGGATTTTGGAGACTTGCATCCTGCTAGCAACTGCTGTTCATCATCTTTATTGAACATAGATGTCACTTCCTTCCAACCCCGGAAACTTGCACCTTGAACCTACACAGAGAAGTAAATCCTCATCAGTGTGGGTGGCAGACTCACAAGCACAGAGAGGGACTGCCCCTGCTGATGCTGGGGCTGACAGGCAGCAATTGCTGTGTCTCCTGCATGTGGTGCTGCTGGCAGTGAGTGACTCCACAGAGCTGCAGAGGATGGCCATGCTTGGGAAAAGAGCTGGTCCAGTTACTGCAGCAAGAGCTCTTCCTTGCTGGGCAAACAATACAAATCCTTGGTGGTTTTGTGATGTCATTGAGCACAGCTGGGCTCCATTTTAATGTATCACAGTGAGAAGGGAATCCAGGCAGCTTTAAAGACAGTCTAAAGGGCTCCAGTAGACAAGAAATGAAACAAACTGCCATTTCTAGAAAGAGTCGCAACAGACAGGACAGTCATGTGCCTTATGAAACACTTTAGATTTAACCTGCTTTACACATATTGTCCCTCTGTAACTGCTAAACTACAACTTCTGGCCCTGCAAGCAAGAAGGGAAAGAGCATTGGCTCTGCAGTGCAATGTAGGATGTGGCACTGGTGCACTACAGTGTGCTCTCTAAATTTACTCTGACCATTAAGCACGCAGCACAAATTACTTTTTTAACTTATTAAAGGTTTGATTCTCCCTCCCTCAAGGCGAAATAACTAGATAGAGGTTATTTTTACTTTGATAGCATGCTCACAAAAATATACATGTGTGTGCTGAGCACAGAATATGAAAGTTGCTGCTCTTCATCACAGGATTCAGTGATAATCTGTCAGTGTTACCTTACTATATTTAAAAAATATGATACATTATAAAGTATAATAATCAAAACAAAACCACAACTGTCAAGACAAGCACGAGTTTTTGGCAAGGGCACGTAGTAATAGGACAAGGGGGAATGGCCTTAAAATGAAGGAGGGTGTTTTAGATTAATTAGGAGGAAATCCTTTACTGTGAGGGTGGTGAGGCACAGGTACAGGTTGCCCAGAGAAGTTGTGGATGTCCCATCCCTGAAGTGTTCAAGGCCAGGCTGGATGGGACTTTGAGCAACCATGTCTAGTGGAAGGTGTCCCAGCCCATGCCAAGAGGGTTGGAACTAGATGGTTTTTAAGGCCTTGCCCAACCCAAACCATTCCATGATTCTATCATCTGTTACGTTACTACAATTCTATTATTTCAGGCCTTTTTGGGAAGGAACTTTTGCTACCATAGGCAAAAACACAGCTACAAGCTGCACTTAAAAACTATTTTCCCTTTAAACTGGATGATGTAATTCATAGATAATCTGTCTTCTTTAAATAATGATATTTCATCAAGTCATTTCCACCTAATAAATTTGCTGATTACAAAAAAGAGAACCACCTTGTTATTGGTTTTCAGATAGCAGTTTAAGACACAGAACAGGCTTAATTTAAATTATATGCGCCTTTAAAGAACAACATTGATTAAAGACGGCTTGGAGAGAAGCATTTATACGTTCACATTCAATGTAACAAAAAGGATATACCTGTACATACATCTTTAATCTAGAACATCATACATACTTTGCCAATGAAATCCCAACCTTTGCTGCACTGTTTGGATGCCCAAGCAATTCTCCAATCAAAAAAAAAAAAAAAAAAACAAACCACCCCACGAAAAAGAAAAGTACCTATATCTAGCCAGAAACTTTCCATATCTTTTAACTTTAGATTTTTTAAAACTTAATTTCATTAGTCCAATTCCTATTCACAGATATCTTTAAGAACAAATGAGAACATTTCTATTCATTGTCAAGCAGATGGCATGTGCAGGTCTTTGGATAAAACTTTACAAGCTCTGCACTCTTTCTACCTCTGTGTAAATCACTACCTATGTACACATTGTATCATTCCTTCCATCTTTTCAAATACATATTTCACACTTCCAAAAGCTTTTTTGTAATACTGAACTGTTTTTAAGACAACCATCTTGTTTTTTGACTACTGCTGTCATGTAACTGACAAATAAAAAGGGAATTCCTCAGAACAGCCTGCTGCATTTCCATGTTTCTTTTCAGAGTTCTTTAAACACTTTTAACGACTGGCAAGTGCAGCTGGAACAGTTACAACTGTATCAGCCAGCAGGTACAGCTCAGGAAGGAGACCTTGAAGTCACCATTCCCTGGAACCATCAGTTTGACATGCAGCAGCTGTACAGCCAAAAAATGCTGGGAACCATCATAAGAAGAATTGGACAAATTCAGACAGGAGATCCATTTATGAATACCCCCTATTTAAACGGGTGCATCCTCTAACACCTCAAAACAATGATTCTTGATGTTAAAGAAAGAGGCCCTAGACACCAGCCATGTTATGCTCTCCCTGAACACCACCTCCTGTTGCCACAGTCACAAACTGCCAAAACCCAGATCAGCTGGGAATCACAATCCTACAGAGCACCTGGAGAAAGACCCATATCCCAGAACAATTAGCTTCCTTGCAATGGATGTCAAAGGAAGGTCAGGAAGTAAAGATGACACCACAGTAAGCTGACTCCTCACCACACTGGAGTCAGCTATGTAAAACTATTAAAGTTATGCAAAGTATGAAAACACAGTACTGATATGGTCTTAAAGCATCAATCCACTGGCAAGAGCTCTGTATTTCATTTTTATGATGGAACTCTCTACACAAAAGTACTACTCCTAAAATTTTCTAGAAGGTTTATTAATGTAACTGACCTGATTATATTCTCAAATCCTGAAACAACTTTTCCCTGTGTCATTGGAAAAAGAAATAATTCGACATTCAGAACTCACAGAATTACACAGCCTTTACAGCTGGAAAGGACCTCTGGAGACCATCTAGACCAACCCCACTGCTCAAAGCACAGTCACCCTGAGCAGATTGCCAAGGATCATGCACAGCCAGGTTTTGAGAATCCACAACCTCTCCAGAAACCTGTTCCAGGGCTTGACTGTCCTCACGGTGAAAACACTTTCTTACTTTTAAATTATATTTCTACTATTTCAGTTTGTGCCTATTGCCTCTTGTCCATTCACTGAGCATCCTGAGAAGAGTCAGGCTCCATCTTCACACTCTCTCTGCTGCTGGTGTACACACAGAAACCTTTCTTGTTGCTCACCAGATTTCAGTCTAGGTGGGTTTAATCCTTCTTAACCCCATCCCTGCATACTCAAAGAGTGTATCTATATTCCCCTCAGGTCAGTTGACCCTGCTTCCACCTCCAATATGCCTCCCTTTAATGCTTGAGGTTTTTCAGGAATATCACATTCATGCCTCCTGCCAGCTTGGCTTCCTTCTCTGCCTGAAGGGTTGGGCTTGAGCTTGGAGTAGGTGATCTTTGAATACTGAAGTTGACTGATAGAACCAGGTGTACACTTAAAACCAGGTTAAAAAAAATTCAGTGAAATGCTCATGGGACAGCTGAAAAAAAAAGAGACCACTATTAAGGAAGAGAGCACTATTACTGACGACAACTGTGACATCAGATGTTAGAATCAGAGGACCACGTAGGATGCCGCAGTCTACTATTTTTCAAAAATGTCAATGAGAAGCAAAGCAGAAACTTCTCAAAATGCCATTTCAGTATTCTGTGAAGCAAAAATACAGACCGGTCTCACAGAAGTTTGACTATTACAGCACAGAGTATGCCTATCAGAACAGCAATTAATAAATTTTCTCCTGAATCTTTCACTCTAGGTTGTAAAAACCTGTGCAGCAATGCCCTGTGCAATCACCTAAAATAATCAGTAAAAAGTAAAATTAAATATACATATTAATCCATCAACTGGCAAACTTACTGAAAAGCCATCATAGTCTGTCCAACTGGTATCTTAAGAGCCCAAGTCCAGAACACAGACTGCTTTTCCTTTAGCTCCTTCTAGCTTACAAAGTACATTTTTTGCACAACGAGAAAGCTGCCATTTAATCAGTGTATCTTCTGAAACTGGGAGAACAAGCAGTCCCTCCTAGAACATCATGTAAAGGATGCTCTGTCTCCCTGGTCAAGCTGTCTGCTGTTTCTCCTCCTTGCTCCTTTCCCCTCTGCTTTGCCAGTGCTTCAGAATCAGAGCCCATCTGTCAGACAGATCCCCAGAGATAGGGGATCACAAGGTGGCAGATCTGGTTTATCAGATACTGCTGCTGAAAAGGGTCAACCCAGTCCACTGCCTGCTCACTGATACCGCCTTCCTTATGCTATGGTTTTGTATCTGTGTGATGCTGTGGAAAACTGGTTCAACTACTTAAGCCAGCAAAAATCTACTTCCCACATTTTTTGCATTCTTATATGTCAATGCTAAGAATCAATTCATTAAAGCATGTGGAATTAAGGGGCAACAGCACCTTTTTTGTAGCAGCAACTGTTGTAACATCTGAAGAACCCTCTGAAAATTGCAGTTATCTATCAGCCTTCTTCCATAATCAGAGCTTTGTACATACAAAATAGCTCCCCCAAAACCCCTAAGCATCACTCTAATCTCAGCCTTCAAGGTAAGACTTCAGCTGTGTTACCTGTATTGATTCAAGTGGATTAACCGTATACAAATTCTATATGTTAACTGCAATTTTTCTTTCTTTAGATAAAACAGGGAACAAGTATCTACTGATAGTTAACTTTATAAAACATCCCAGAATGGGTCAGGACCCCCTAAATTGGAAGTCTCCCACAAAATTGATAGGTATTATTACTTTAAGGATGCTATTTTTCACCACATCAACAAACTCTGATGTTTACATTACTCCCATCTTCCCATAATAGGCAAACAGGCAAAGACTAATAAATGAACAATCAAAGAGTCTACTGGGAAACAGTAAAGCATCACTATGAAGACTTTGCAGTTAATTTTACTGTCAAAGGTAAACAGTTGATATTTGAGCTCTGCTAGAGGGCAAGCAGGTTCATGAAATATTAGAGTAAAAGGCACCAAACCAGGAATACTAACAGCTGTGTATAAACTAAAGTAGTTCAGTCCTAAAAGCAAATTTCAAAAGTATATTGCACCCAAAAAAGGTATGCAGATACAGATGAATATATACTAAAGAGGAAGATGGTGTAAATTTGACTGAAAACAGGTAAACTTGTGCATCAGATGAACGTGGTTAATACAGATTAACACCTTACAATGGGAGAGATGAAAAAGCACAGAATTCAATCAAGTCAAAGAATAACAAGATCTAGGTCACAGAGTTAGAGGTACAAGACAAGCAGTTTACAAAGCAAGAGGAAAGTACATTTGAACTTTACTCTGACTGCATTAGGAGTACTCTTTCAGTATATTCCTGTTAGACTTCTACTTCCTGACTGCCAAGCCAGCAGGGCTCTGGAGCACAGAAATCACTCTCTGCAGGCTAGAACAAGCCACATGACAGAGTCTTAGCAAGCAGAATGAGCAATTACAGGGAATTCTTGCTGTACACCTGCAGTGAGAGTCAGCACGTTCAATACCACTGTGTACTTAAGCAGTTAATCCCTAAAAAGTCACTGCTCAGCATGTATGAAATGAGATTTCCAGAAATTCATATTTGGACCATGTTTTAGCAGATCTTCACAAGTATTTTCACAAAGGATCGACAACTGGTGAATCAAAATTCCCCAGCTGAGTAGAGGCACCCCACAAAACACTTGCAGGATTTTTTTATAAATATAAACAAAAAGAACGGATTTTCCTTTTGACCTTGACTGAGAAGAAAGAATTGTTTGTTCCACAGTTTCCCTCACTCCTTCCCTAAGAAAATGAAGGTAAAATAAAAAGCTAGAGATAGAATTTTCCATGTAAGTACCTTACAGTTCAATAAACTTACAACTAAGTGTTTAACAGTTAAAAAAAAAATCAGTCAGCTTTAATTAAAGAAGCATTCTTCCCATGATAGGAAACCTCTTCATAACTCTTCCCATGATAGGAAACCTCTTCATAGCATGCAAGAAGACAGAAAATAGAAATTTAAAAACCAACTCCCCTCCAAATTAATCTCACAGATATTAAAGCATTGGTGGTGGTGGGGATTTTCCCAAGTCAGCCAGCCCCTGCTACGTACACCAAGGGTTCTTGTTGTGTACCAGCACCCTCGAATCCTTCTCAGCAAGGCTGTTCTCCATCCATTGTCCACCCATCCTGTACTTGTGATTGGGACTGCCATGACCCAGCTGCAGGATCGTGCACTTGGCCTTGTTGAACTGCATGAGGTTCACACAGGCCCACCTCTGTCCTGTCCTACTTCTTAGCATGTGACCATACAGCCGATTCCTTATCTACTGAATGATCCATCTCTACTGAATGATCCATCTGACAAATCCACATCTGTCCAGTTTAAAGACATGGATCTCGTGCAAATGCTTTGTGCAAGTCCACACAGATGATATCGGTTGCTCTTCCCTCATTCACCAATGCTGTAACACTGTCATAGAAGGTCATCAAATCTGTCAGGCATGATTTGCCCTCAGTGAAGCCATGCTGGCTGTCATTTTTTACATTACCCCTTATTTTACATTACCCTTAGTATAGCTTTCAAGAGGATTGGCTTCATGACCCTGACTGGCACAGAGATGAGACTGACCAGGCAGCAGTTCCCTGGTCTTCTTTACTTCCTTTTTTAAAAATGGGGCTTATGTTTCCCATTTTCCAGTCAGTGGGAACTTCACCAGACTGCTGTAACTTCTCAAGTATATTGGATAGTGGCTTAGCCACTTCCTCCACCAGCTCCAAAATGTATCTCACCAGGTTCTGTGGATTTGTGTGCATTAAGGTTCTTGATCTATTTTGTTTCTCAAAACTTTATCTCTTTTCAAAATCTGGCCTAAAAACAACTGCAGATGAAGTTTGTACTGTACTTTTAATTCAGAAGCTGAGCATGACGGTGAGACCTCCTGAGTTTTTCAGAGGCCAAATCATAGAATCATTTAGGTTGGAAAAGACCTCTGAGCTCATTGAGTCCAACCTGTGACCGCACACCAGGTGGTTAACGAGACCATGGTGCTGAGTGTCATATTTGTGTTCAGTCGTGCCTTGAACACCTCCAGGAATGGTGACTCCACGACCTCTCTGGCCAGCCCATTTCAATGCTTAATCACACATTCAGTGAAGAAATTCCTCTTGATGTCCACTCTGAACCTCCCCTGGTGCAGCTTGAGGCCATTTCCTCTTGTCCTGTTGCTGGCTAACTGGGAGAAGAGACCGACCACTACCTGGCTACAATCTCCATTCAAGTAGTTGTAAAGGACTCCCCTGAGCCTCCTTTCCCCCAAGTTAAACACCCCCAGCTCCCTCAGTCACTCCTCACAGGACTTGATCTCTAATTCACGTGTCCAGACAGAGTGTGAACACAGGTTCCAGATTTCTGCCTTTTGCAGAGCACCACTGGAGCATTCATGGTTCCTCACTCTGAGATGTCATGAGGCTTTTTAACCACCTGCCTTTCAAGGGAGGTGTGATGAGAGAACTAGAAAAATTCAGCACTGCAATCAGCCTGTTGTCAGTGCTCAATGGGCAGCTTTCTGCAAGAGCAGGATCTAAGACCCTTTTCCAACTTCCACTTGCAGCCTTTAGGACTAGCTCCCACTTTTAGATCTCCAAATCTAGGTCAAAGGCTTTCCTCTGCAAATGGGCATCAGCACTGTCTTTAAACTCAGGCTTTAAGAGACCAGGAAGCCTATCTGCCCAGGGAGCACACACACTATTCATCCACTACCTTCTTCAAGAACTTTGTTGCTCTTCACCATGTTGTTTCAACATGGAGATGATGTTATTGATGACGTGTGCATACTGGAAAGGCCACACATGTAATTAATCAGCCTTTTATTAACATATTAGAATTACAGAACTAGAATATCGCTCTACTGACAGCTTCTAAGACAATAGAACAACCAAATAAAATACAGAATTACTTTTAGAAAGAGAAGATGAGAAGGATAAAGTAGATGAGAAGATGAGAAGGACAAGGATATTCTCTTTCTTGAGAATACCTTTATAAGACAAGAGGGTTTTACACAAAAATACTGCAGCTCAGTGTTTTACCTGGTGACATTTCTGGGTTTTTTAAGTCAGAACACACACTTAGCAAGCCTTCCTGAATGACTAAGAAAGGGGCAAAAAAAAGTTTCAATATAAAATAGATTTTTTTTTTAAGATTCTCCCCCTAAACATTTATCATCTGATATAAAATATATGGTAATTTATGTTTTCATAAAAAAGAATATATTTCTCCAAAAGGGTAGAAAAAGGTATAGTACAATCTGACTACTATTTTCAATGAAAATCATGCTGCATCTGAAGTAGAACAAAAAGAAGTAAAAGAGACAGATGTTCAGTTTATACATATTAATGTAAAGTATCTTATTACACTAATGAACCTATTTTAAAATACTTCTCTTTGTACCTATGGAATTTCAAAACAAGCTCTAGCTTATCACAATAACTTCCACTTCTTTCATCTTCTACTAATGTATTTTAAGAACATTAAAGAAGATTCTTGGACACATATCAAGGTAAAAAAATTTAACTTGCATGCCTACTTCTCTTTCCTGAAAGAGATACAAAATAAAATCCTTAACCTCTTGTGGTCAGAGAGCCAGTGAAGCTACATATAATGGAATAAACAACCCCAAACTCTTCTACTTTTCATGTTTTTATTGCCAGCTGCAGCTAGAATTTAGTGCTTCTTTAGACTTCAGTTATTCCTGTGGCTTCTTATTTTCATCCTGTGTTTTAAGAATCATCATTGGGAGGAAAAAAAAGAATCAGGATACCTTCACCACCCCATTAATCAAAGGAAATAAGGCAGCTTTCCAACTAATCCTGCACTACTAATATTACTTCAATGAGAATCCCATGACCAGGGATCATAAATAATTATAAAATCATAAATTAACTATGTAAATTCCTTAATCAGCTGTCCGTGAAAAACTGGCACCTTTCTAATATACATGGACTGAAATATATATATATATATGATATTAAATGTTACATTTTCAAAGAACAGGTATTTACCTTTGTTGCAAGATGTGACACTGAAGATGAAACATCATGAAGAAACTGGTCTTTATTCTCAAAAGAAGGATAAAGATAAAAAAGGCCCATAGTCAGTTTTGGTTTGACAATTAGCACTGACACATTTTAGACTACCCACAAATGTTTTTATTCTATTTGGCACACCATAAAAGAAAATAGACAAAACACGATTACAACACAAAACTAAGTGAACACACTACTAAAATACAAATCTACACTTAGAATGAGAAAAATCAAACCCTTACGGGGCCAAAAACCCCATCCCACAAAGGGAGAAACACCCTTACATCATGAAAAATTTCCTACAATTAGTTTGATTTTATTTTAATGGTAGTATCTTAATTTTTTGGATCTGCACTGAGTTTCTAAATACTGTACTAGATGATGGTTTATGCATTGTCTGTGGGCTGAGAGGAGAAGAATGTCCTAGGATTTTTTCCTCCTTCATATTAAAAAGCTCTGCATTTCCTTAACTCAGACTTTTCCTCCGCATTCCTTTCCCCTCCATTCACAACTGTAGATTTCAGAAGAAAATTAGAGTGCTAAAGATGCCTGTGAAGGTTATTCAGTAGGGAAGCACTGGTGTCCATCTCTGAATTAAACTGCTGTGTTAGTATTGTCAGACCCTCCTGTTACTATCAGTGCTCCCTTCAAGACATGGCAAGTAAGATCATTGCTGGGAGTACTTTAGAGGCCAAAGATAAAGGAAGTGGGACATAGAATTCGAAAAAATTTGAAATTGTCAATTTCTTCACTCTGTGTTTTAATAAGAAAAATGTCACCTTTTTTTTCTACTGCATATGACTCCAAATACAAACAATCCCAAGTACAAACCAGAACAGCTACCTATGACCAAAAATATTTAATCCTAGTTTCAGGAAAAAAACAGAATTAAAACAGAAAAGTGGAAAGTGTCTTTGAAGAAGCAGTTTCACAAAATCGCCAGTGTTCACGCTGGTCCATATTTTGATTACATCAGCCACTTCCTCTTTCAAAAAATCAAATTTATCAACTCCTTCCTTTTCAAGTAAAGTAAACGCTAAGGACTTGATATGCACTCCACATGCACATATCCCAAGACATTTAAAACACTCATTATCCTGGCTCCTATGCATTGCCAAAGGCCTCCTTCGCTTTGCTAACAGCATCAGAAAGAGGTGAGAAAGCACAAAAGTGTTATGTATTTCTAGTCATGTGGGGACCCAGATTAACAGCTTCATTTTGAGAGACCAGCTTCAAATACCATGCTTTTTTAAAGATATATTTACTTATTTATATTTCTTTACATACATTTATTTACATACTATTATTTCCACTTACTTTACAGGCAATACTTTATATTTCACAAAGGACAAGGATAGAGAATTTCTAGAATAGAGTATGAAGACCATTGCTCTATACTTCAATAGTATTTGTATGTTGGATTAGAGTGACCTGTAGATAGCCAGATTTATTTGCTGGGGTGGAACACAAAGTCAGGAACTCATATTATCATTCCAAATGAGACTATTACTTCCTGTGGATTGCAACAAGTTATTTAACTTCCGAATTCAGTTAGCTGTCTAAGATGGGAGGATGGTAGATGGGATACCAAAAACAAAAACGTTAATATTTGTGTAGTTCTCTCAAATTAAATTTAACTACTTCCACCCCTTTTGGCTTTTTTTATTTCTCTACTTTTAAGAGAAACATTGGCAATGTTTTAAATGGAAACAGCTCACATATACTATTGAGAAGTCTCCCTCTTTCCCCTCAACACTGTCAGCTCTCAAAGTTTTGGATGAGGTTGCAAAGTCCTAAACTTAACATGATGGAGTCTCTGCTAGGACACGGGGTACAAGCTAGAGAATACATCACCTGTTTCACCCAAATTTTTCCGAAGAACAAAAAAAACCAATCAACAAGAACTTGGAAAGCTCCAAGGGGAAATATGGTCAGAGGAGAAATTCTCAGACATCCAGAGCTGGCAGAACTATCAGTTTCAACAACCAACAATACTGCCTCCAGAACAAACAAGACACTGTTAGTATCTTCCAAAGAAATAACACCTCTCATTTTAATTCTTCCAGCTCTCCAAGTATCTTAGGAAGGAAAACAAAAATATGAAAGTGCATAGAAATATCATGTTCTAGTAGAGAGAAAAGATGGAGTGTGAAGGCATACAGGCTCTAGCAAGGCTGAGCACAAGGAAGAGAGAGTGCAAGGTATTTTCACCGTGAAAGTTTCCAGGGGAAAACCGTGAGAATCAACAAGCAGCTTATAGGGCTAGGGAGTCAGTATAATAAAATGTGAATACCATTGTCAACAAAAGATGTAATTAACAATAAATAGGAGACATAAGGGGGTATTTATTTGCTTCTTTTAAAAAGGGACAACTAAGACTGTGTTGCTGTATTAATACAGTGTTACTACTCATGGTTGTACAAAGCGGTACCTCCTAAGGAATGAGACACAACTTTGCAGTAACTATACTCATGCAACCCAGGCTGATGGTAAGTGAACCACCCAATTTTTAAAGAGATGAAACACAAAGATTGAAATAGATTAAACCCTCATGAAAAACTGGTGAGAATCCAATCCCTAAAACATTTTTTGGGGCAGAAGACCTATCAAGTATTCATAGTATCCTTTTAAATATACTGCAGAAGCAAAAGGAGACTTGGATAACAGCAGCGTGCTTGTGATGTCCATCCATACATCCCATGCATTGTTCAAAAACAGCCTGTAGGTTTGAATTCAGCCATCTCCAACAGACTAGATTCAAAAATGTTTTGTGGAAAATCCATCCTCAGGGAAAGCAGAGAGAAGCAGATTAACGCCACACAGCAAGAACAGAGTGTGAGAAGCAGGTACAGGAGTCCAGAGCCAGCCGTGGCCCACATGGCAAGGACGGACCGG
Source organism: Eopsaltria australis (assembly GCA_034509425.1). Classification (NCBI taxonomy): domain Eukaryota; kingdom Metazoa; phylum Chordata; class Aves; order Passeriformes; family Petroicidae; genus Eopsaltria; species Eopsaltria australis. The sequence continues at coordinate 2,321,798 of JAVTVJ010000132.1, read as the reverse complement.
TGCACCCTGCAGTAGGAATGGGCTTTGTATTAAAAAAAAAAAAATACAGTGAGAAAGAGTAGGGGACCTGTGCCACCACTGAGAAGAACCCAGGAGAAAAGATGAGAGATCACTACAACCCATCTGTCCTCATTACACACAGAATAATTTGTATTTTTAAGTGATTCACATTAGTACACCCTTCTCCTGATACACATTCTCTACATGTGTTACCATTCTGAGAGGAGGGAGCCTATGATTTGGTTTTTCAGTTTTCTTTAGAAGACAATCTACTGTGCAGCTACATGTAGAAAAAGCTCATCTTCACTCTTTACCATGCTGCATAACACATGGTGATGCTGAACACTTATACATTATTTCAGTATGTTTTAGTCTGATTGGCTTAGAGTTCTGACAGTTCATTGTTTTACTTCAATTTAAAAGAAAAACGTGGACTACGTTACAGTATTTAGATACTTCTAGGTGGCTGAATGCTAAGGCTAGTGGGAAATGCTGATCAGCAGCTTGAATAGCCCTCCAGTTCTGGCAGGGGAAGGTTGGTATGCACAGTGTGTTTTCATAAGGAAACAAGTGCCCTTTTGTTGGACATACTGCAAACCATAAGGTACTCAAGGGACTAATTCAACCAGCACACAAACCTTTTTGTACAGAGATCAAAATTGTAATCTGCTTCCCTCAGCTTCCTTTGTGGTAAAGTAATTAATTAGTCTCTTTAGATCATTCACTTTCATAATTCAGGCCAAGATGAAGAATGCTAAACATCAAAGAGTTAAGGCAAATAACAGCATCATTTTGTCCTGCATGCCCTTCTTGTGCTCCAGTAAGTAAAATGGTATATTATTGATTTTCTCTACCCAGCTGTGGGAGCTTCCTATCACACACACACACATTAGCTGTGCAAACATAAGAGTAAACAAGCTATTGTTAAAAGAGTAGGTCCTTTTGGAACAAATTCTCACCCTTCTACTGACTTATGGCATCCCCTCCACCTATCATCACATCTCATCAAGGACTGAGTGTAATATAAAGTCTAGGTTGTCATGCCTGTAAGTGGGAATTAGATTATGTACCACAAATGTATCATTTAAGTGGAAAAAAATCCCAAAACAAACAGCACCTGAAGAGATACACTCCAGGGAAGAATTTAACATAATTGCCAGTACTCCACAAACCCTGTTAAATAATTTAGTGACAGGAGAGGGGAAGGTTAAAAAAAAATTTAAAAAATCACTCAGGAAATCACAAACCTGAAAGTCAACCTCCAAAGTTGGAAAGATTCCCAAAACACTGATTACAAACCAAACAGCAGAACAACTACATATACACAGCCTGACCAGAAACAACACAGAGTGGGAAGAGGAGATCACACAGCCAGATCACCATCTTAAAATACAGCTGACAAAAGAAAATATTTCCTTGGGTTTGAGAAGGATCTTAATATAATGTAAAATGAAATAAACAAGACTAAAGCTGATTACTAATGCAAAAGTCACTGCTTATCTAAGAACTGCATCAAAACCAACACGAAATACACTCAAACATGAGTAAAAAGAAAGTCACCAGTAGAAGATCAGTAGCATTTGGCCTCATTTTTCTTGCTGCACCTGAAATACACACCTGAAAAAATTCAATGCATGGATATATGCTTTCTGAGTCAGGAAACTGATACAACAGTGATCAAATGTAAATGGGCACTAAAACAACTCAACTACTTTCAATATTCCTTTAACACAGCTGAAAAACAAAGCTGAACTGTACCTGAACACCCACACAAAACTGAACATGCCTTTAAGGAAAAACAAGACTGCATTACTCAGTCATACATCGCTTTCTTCTTGGACATGAGGTTATGTGTTCAGCAGAAAAACTCCAATGCTGAACTGTGAATTGCCTCTGTGCCTTTCTGGCAGAGATAGCCTAGATTGAGATCAAGAGAATGTGATCAGCCTCGTCCATATTTCATCTACTGCTAGATCTCAATCTTCCATTTGTATGTCCCTAAAGCAATGAGTGAATCAAACCAGCCATCTGGGCAGGTGGTGTAAATTGAAAATTTCCTGTTAATGTCACCAATGAAAAGTATTAACCGAGGCATTTCTAAAGTCTTGCTTAAGAGTAATTTGGTATTTTAAATTCATTTTTTGTCTTCTACAAACGATATTTTTCCACACCAGATTGCTCCCTACACTCAGAAAAAACCATCTTCATTATGACAATAAACTATCAGTGACAGTGACTCCTACATTGTAAGTTTCCTCTGTCAGTCTCCAGCAAAACTGAAAATACTTTTGTTGACAAAGAAAAAGAAATATAAGTGTGTTGAAAAATTATACTTTAATTTTGGCATATATTTCGTCAACAACACTAAAATGCAATTCATTAGATAATTTCTAAAAGAACTTACTTCATTCCACAGGCGACTACTTCAGATACAGGAGACAACCCATCCAACATATTTAAAAATGCTTCCATCTCCTAGGCTTCAGTCTCTCATAACTGCCTACTATTTACCAGACCAACTGAGAGGTGAAAACATAGGGAAACTGGTTTTCATCTTTCAAATAAATTTAATTTATTCAGTATTAATAATAAAGATGATGCTCTTTTCTTCAGCATCCACAGCGGTCAAGAACTGGCTCAGCATTTTCAAACTCTGTTTCATTCAACCACTTCAGTTATTGTTTCACATTCCATTAAATTTTAAAACAGAATATCTACATTATTTCCATATTTTTACTGTCAATTGATATAAATGGCCAAGTGTACCAGAGAAGATTAATTTCAGAATGTAAGTATTTACACAAGAATACTTCTGTAGTTCTGCATTTTATTGGCATTACAAAGAGAAACATTGAAACACCAGATTCCTATGCTCTCTTTTTCTATATCAATACACAAGGTTACTCTATTAAGTATTCACATTACTGTGCATCTCTGTAGTAATAGGTTATGATACATCTTAGTCAGATTTTGCTGCTCTGAAATATTTTTGGAAGAATGTTAAAGATTGATCACCTTAAAATATTAAAAATGCTCATATGTCAGTAAGAATTTAGTTGTACCTAATTTATAATATTTCAAATATGCTTCATGAAATGGAAACAGCTGTATTAAGATCAAAAACACCATCCATGTCAAAGCTGAAACAAATAAGGTCAGATAATCAATTTTAATTCAATTTCTGTAACAATTCAACTATTCCAGTGAAGTTTTCAATTTTTGATGAAATTTCCAGCTGAAAATCTGCCAATTATTTTTACAACTTAGCCATAGCAGAAGTTCATATTCACTGTTTCCTGATCCAGAAAACAAACCAAGAGATGCTAATTCAAAGTCAGTAGCTGACATACAATTCTTATTCAGTCATGGAGTTTGCCATTAAACTACAAGTCTCCAGTAAAGGTCTTGGATGAGTAATGGCCATATTTTCCTAGTACAGTTTCTGCAAAATGGGCTGAATGCATCTTTTTTTGTTACAGGGTTCAGCAGCACACGTACAGCTTCCTTTTGATATGTGGCTTTTATCACACGTGCAGTGATCACACAGACATTTTCCTGGAGCTCCTCACAGAGAACCAGCAGCAAAACCTGTTGCAAATGTACCTTGGATGACGACAGAGCTAAAAGTAAGTCTACCTCGTGAAGTGTTCAGCAACTTCTAGTAACTCTACTTGTGTTATGGATGTCCTCACACAGTCTGGCAAATAGTTTCTATAAAAGCGAGGAAAACATTATAAACCTTCTTCAACAGTAAAGAATTAAAATAATTCAGTCTTTTCTCAAAACCCACTACATTTTACTTTTTACAGTAGGAAGTCCAGAAGGAGAGTATGACTCCAGAAACCTCAACAAACCCCAAGAAGATGCAACAAATAACTTAGGGAAAGCAGATCTCAGTAAAGCCATAGAGGAGAAGATGGTGGTGGGTTTGTGGATCAGCGGGAGTGGATAATTCTGTGTTAGGCTGGAGGGGAGGAGGGCAGACACGGCTGCTGCTGGCAAACCCAGGCAATCAGAGCCACTAAAGCAGAACTGGCTCGAGGAAAGATACAAGTGATAAAAATGACAAAGGGGGGAGAGGAAGGGGATGACTAAGAAAAACCTTGAAAGCAAGGACAGAGATTTAAATGCAAATTTCCTGAAACAAAGGGAGGCCAGCTGAAGAAATGGAATCTGGAGGATGAGGAGGACTTTATGCCATGAGCAACAACATTAATATCAGCAATGGAATTTGCAGGAACTAGGGGATGGGAAACCACAGACAGCATAGGTATTAGAAACTGCAGAGGAAGTAATCACCATCAGAATGGAAGTAAGGGTCTGCACAAGAATTTCAGCTGTCTAGACAGAAAGAAAAAAAAATAATAATAATAAAAATAAGGTTTAAAAAGAGAGAGAGAGAGAGAGAGGGAGAAAAAACAGGAAGCCTAGGACACGAATTCTCTTTCACACAGTAGATAAAAACCACCAACAACCTGCAGGTTACAGGCTTGACTGAAAGAAAAAAATATATACTGATGGTGTCTGTTGTAGGAGACCAATAAGACAGTATGTGCTTTGTGGACTTTTAAGAGTCAGAATAAGCCAACAGAGAGGGGATAAGAGGTGAGAAACAGATCTGACCCCAGTCAACTGTGCAAAAAATGACAGTATAAATTAAAAAGTGAAACACCTCGAAAATGAAAAAGATTTACAACTCAGAAAGCCTAAAGCCCCAAAAGACACTGTCAGCTCTACAGAGCTCTAGAAAGACTGTGAGAAAGAAACAGGACCCACTCAAGAAGCTGCTGAAAGATGGTATGTGACAAGGAGGAAAAGCAAGAAAGGCAGGCCAAGGAAGGCTCAGGAAAGTCTTCGCTGACAGTACCACAATCTAATGTTCAAGAATGATGACAGAATACAGGTGATGGATTTTAGCCAGGAAAATGCCACTGAAATGCCACAAGAACAACTCCAATGAAGAGGAAAAAAACAGGCTATCAGAGAGTAGAAGGCATGATGGGATTATTTGAGTAGTGAAGGCAAAGCATGAGACACACAGAAATGGCTAGAAAGTGAAGGAAAGGCATTAGCTGGATTAACATTTTCTACTTTATTTTTTTTTAAATTAAAAAATACCCTCATTCAACATATTAGTAAAACATAAGAAATGCTGCTCAGCTCCCACCCATTTCTGCAGGGCTTGTCTGAGTTCAACTCATTCCAAGATGAAAGCCAGTATTAAAATTGTACCAGACACTTAAACATCTTCATTAAAAGAGATAACTAAAATTCTATATAGCCAACCTTCAAACATCCTGAGCAAGTCTAAACAAAATTCAACATAAAACTTGTTTTTGCACATATTCTCTTTGAACACAACAAAAAATACAACTGTGGAGAACAGATCAAGGCTAGGGTTCTGAAATACTTTTACATGAAAGACAGAGTTTCATTAGATAATATAGGTCAGCCTGACACCCACCCCTCCCTTAATATATAGATGTATTTTAATGTGGAGCGCCATTTTACGTCAGAGTTACATGTGATATTGACACAGCATTGACATCTCTGAGAGCTGATTAGATGGCAGGATTGCATCAAGGAGAACTTAGTACAACTGCCAAAACAATGCCTTCCAGAAATCAAAACCCAGCAGTTTTCCCTTTCCAAAAATACAAGTACAGTTTGAAACATAATGACTATATTCCAAACTGAACGCAAGTTTGGCATGCACCACTGTACATTTCCAGCATATTTTCAGAGAGACACACAAAAAGTACATCAATTTAATCTCATATGTATGTACTATTTATGCATGTCAAGTTACCTTCATGCATTCATTATAACTTAAGTGAACAAAGCACCTCCACTGCATAAATTAAAAATACTTATGCTTCAAAGCATAAATTAAAATTAACTTCTAAGATACAGTCTAAAACTGTCTGGTCTAAAAAAACCTCACACTAATCTACACATTTATTTACACAAGTACTGCTCCAAAATTTACTTGTCTTTCTTATCTCAGGAAACACCTTAGTATTTTAAATAAGTGTTCACAATTCAAAGTACTTGAATGTATGCAGAAACTTTTGCTAAAAAGTGGCCAGAGGCTGACAGTTCCCTCCCTTGCAATTTTCATGTTCTAAAATTTGTTTTTGTTCTCCCCTGGAACAAAATCAAACCATTCTGTATAACACAAAACCAGAACTGTCAAAACTTTTTTTTAGATCAAACTAAGCTTTTCTATTTAAGAACTACGAACATGTACAAATTGAAATGTCTGTTTAAGCCCAGATCAGGCTTCCATATCTAAATAGAATGATTAAAATTGCTCTAGAGTAACAAAGGGGTTTTTTGTGTTGGGCTTTTTTTTTTTTTAAACTTATAGTAGACTTTGTTGCTGTCTGCTGCTGCAATGTCCTAATTATTAGGTAGCACAGTGAGAACTCGTTCACTCTTTCTCAGCTTTGAAGAAACAATATACAGCACCAACATTTCATTATACTGGAATACTTTCAACGTGGTTTGCTTTAATGACATAGATGTGACTACCAATTTCTTGCCTTTGAAGTAAAAACTTTCAGCCTTATTTATAGCACAAATGGTAGAAGCTTAAGGATTTTCTTCCCACTTGCTTATTAAAAATGAAAATAAAGACAAAAGATGGTTGTTGGGAAAACAACATATCATAAGTCCAAGTCAAAACACAATGACTCCAGTTCATCTTCTCTTTTACCAAATGATGCATCAGAAAAGGAAATGAAAGCTAACAGTCAACTTCTGCGTGAGAGCTAAAGTTGGGCTTCTTAATTTACTAAAAAGCACTCACACTAATTATCTGGATTTTGGCTCTAACTATAAAAAATTAGGCAAGTCCTGAATTCTTCTCATCATGATGAGGTAATCCTTCATTGAGAGCAGGCTGTACCATAACTTATACAGAGACTGAGGGTCTTCCTCAGCCAACCTCCTGCACAGCTAAGGCACCATGAGAACTGCCCCCACAACTCCAAGCTCGGGGGGTCTGGGTGATGCAGGTCAGGATGCAGCAGCAGACAGCGTAGATCATTACCAAATCCCTCTACACATTACTGGATTTTACTCCCTTACAATCATATTATTGGGAGAAAAAAACAGGATCTGATGAAACATCAAACCAGATCAGCTACAACAAGCTGAACAAGTGCATTTTGTTCCCTTGACACCCGTCCCAGTCATGTTTTAGATACTTGTACCTATGGCTGACCTAAAAGCAGCCCTGATCATGAGAATAACAATGTCACTCAAGTGGTCAGAGCTTTCTATATAATCTGTTCTTCCTTAAAGTGTACATAAACTCTAAAATAACTAGTGCTAAATATTTTGGGCAGGGTGTTGCATTTCTTTCAAAAGATTTTGATTTTAACAGGTAAAATAATATCATAATAGCTTATAATCTTCATTCCAGCCCCTGTATCAAGCTACACTACAGTTGTGCTAACCTTACTGAACCTTACTTCTTTATATTCAAGAATATTTCATTTAGTGACTTAGAATAATTTATTTTTCTCCTGCCACCCAACACTAAAATGAGCATCCCAGTTCCACTGGGAGTTGAAAAGGAATTTTCTTAAAATTCATGAAAATGCAAACCATTTGCACAAGAAATCCTTGTCATCACCATTATAACTTGAGACTTCAACTAATGGAACAGAAGCCCAGGGCAGTAAAAGATAATTGGACTGGACAAAATAAAATAAACAAACTCTGTTGCTCAAGAAGAGGGCTGGGAGAATTGTCTGGACATAAGTCTGAAGAATCCTCTCCTGTCTGGGAGGCTACGTTCAGGAGCATCAAAGGGGGCTTGGATCATTAGTGGTAGAGAAGAGGAGCAGTGAAGAGTCAGTAGGATTTACTGGAGGCTTTCAGTGACCTTTAGTGTTCAAGGAGGGTTTCAGGAGGTAACCAAGTCTCCGAGGGCTATGATAGTACAAGGCAGTAGCTTAGCGAAAACTGTGGAAGCTTACAAGCACCTGAGGATAGGAACTGTAGGAGGCAGAGGTTAGATGCTGTATGAGAGGTTGGGGGAGATACTTCATGTCACCTCAAACCTCACAATCCCCCTTCTTCCACTGAAGGGGATCTCCATTCTTCTTCCACAGGAGGAGATCCTATTCATCCACAGCTGCTGTCAAACAAATAGCAAAGGCTATGGCTCTACTGTTTACTGTGCAGGGGCAAGCACAAGGCAAGGCTAAACTGGTGGTTTTGGCTACTGGAAGATGGAGAGAGTAACTGCTGTGACTGAGAGAGGCTGCTCTTCAACAGGTGCCACACGTGTTGACAACCCACAGCACTCATCAAACAGAAACTCAAGGTGAGGACAGTACATCCAGGTACACTCCAGCTCCTTCAGCAAGATAGGCAAGATAAACAAGGGGTAGAAAGCTGGGAAGGCTTTAGTACCTTCTTTTGAAAAGCAACCTCACTGTTTTGCAACCCTGGGCAACTGCTTACTTCAGAACTGCTCATTCAATATCTAGAGTAACTCTGTGGCAACAGAAGATCAGCAACGAAGCCGTACTAGGCAGCGTAACAGGATTCTAAGCTGGATGGATTCCTAATTACTACCAAGTTTTTGAAAACAAGTCAACAAACATTTTTTAGTTGTTTTCCCTGATACTCAACTGATACCCTTCCTTTCAGGTAATATTTGTTGAGGTCACTGTTGGTATTTAACTTATCACTTCACAACAAAAGCTTTCAAACAAGATTGCAGCTATTTGAAGATCGTGAAGTACCATTACTGAAACCATAGGAAAAAAGCAATCCTGCCAAAACATCAGCGCTCTACACAAACGCGCAAATAAAGTTATGTTCTGAAACATCCTTGTTTAATGTATTGTGCTTAACAGATGAGTTGCAGTGCCTCTGCCTAGGGCTGGGAGAGAAAGTACCCTGCGGTATGAAGCCACTGGAATGAAGGATAACAAGTCCCAGCAATGCCGGAGGCCGGCTACTGGAAGGAAACAGGAGTGGATAGGCCAGTCAGCACCCCAAAAGCCGGATGACAGTCGCACGATCCGCTCAAACACTCCCAGCTCCGACCAGGGCCAGCCTGCCGGCACATCAGGGTGGGAAAAGTGATTACTCATGCCGCCGGAGAGCAGGGCAGCGGGAGCGGGGCCGAGCCTCACGACCCCTCCGAGCCGGGCTCCGCGCTCCTACCTGGGGGGCCGCGAAGGCGGCGGCGGGCGGCGGCCCGCGGGGACGCGTCTCCTCCTCCTCGGGCGAGTCGTCCAGCAGAACTTTGCTGCTCTTGTTGAGCTTCCACATGGCGGGCGCGGGGCGGCCCCGCTGCGTCCCGGCAGCGAGCGGGCCGAGGGGGAGCGGGCGCTGCTCCGCAGCCCCGGCCGGGGCGGCTGCGCTCGGCAGGGCTGTCACCCCGCCGGGGGCTCCCGGCCGGCAGCGAGGGAGGGAGGGAGGGAGAGAGGGAGGAGCTGCCTGGCAGTGCCGGGAGCCCGCCCCTCGCCGCCGCCTCGCCCACCGGCCTGCGGATGGAGCCGCAGGCGGTCGGCCCGCGGTGGCGGCGGGGCGGTGTGGGCTGGGCCGGGCCGGGCCGGGCCGGGCAGGGCAGGGCAGGGCCGGGAGCCACCGCCCCCGCCGCTCCTCACCTGCCGCCCCTCCCCGCCAGAGCCGCCGCTGCCATGTTTGCGGGGCGGGGGCACGGGCAGGGGGAGCTGCCCGGCATCACCGCGGCAACAGCACCGGGCCCGCCGGCAGCACCCCTGCGATCGCCCCGCAGCCTCCGGCAGGCACGGAAGGGGCTCCCGAAGAGAAGGACCCGCCGAGCGTCGGCCCGTGCTGTGGAGGGTGCGGATGGCGCTGCCCGGCTAGCGCTGGCAGCGGGATGTCTGTGAGGGTAGCGCGGGGCACTCTGAGGTGAAGCTGGACCCGTCTGAGTACTGGGAGTAGCGGCACCCGCAGAGCGCCACAGATGGCCCGGCAACTCTGCAAATGGTCCTGGCGCACCCACCCGTGTACCCTGCCCGTGTGCCTGCCACTGTACCCACCTGCGTACCTGCTGCTTTACCCACCCGTGCACCCAGCCGTGCTCCCCCGCGGGTCACCGGAGTGTCTCTGAGGAACGGCAGGCTCTGAGGAAGGCCAGCCCCTCAGCCTGCTCCGCAGGCCTGCTCCCCTGGCCCATGGAGCCCTGCAGCCACGGTGGAAAAGCCTGGTGCATCCGGCTGGAGTCCAGTGAGCGCCAGGAGCCTCCCAGTTTGATGGCTGAATGATCCAGATTTAATGCCCTGTGTACCAGTTGGTATTTTCATTGATTCTTAGTGTTCAGACAGATTTGCTAGGATACTTTCCCATTAAAATCCCCACCTAAGCACTCCTTTATCCATTATTTTGCTCTGTGAGTTAGGGTCACATGTCCAAAGAACTGAGAAACCACTCTAAAACACCATTTTTGGCTGTTCTCTTGCTTAACGCTGCTATGATTTCACTGGTGAAAGGCCGTAACACTCAAGGATCCCTCATGACAGACTTGCAAGTCTTGCTGTGACTGTCTGATCCCTCCGGGGCCGAGCAGCAGCAATCAGGCAGCAGCAGCAGTGCTGTGCTCAGGGTGGTTTTGGCTGCAATGTGCACCTACCTGCTTAACCGGAAAAGGCTTCGCCCCGGGGCAGGAGCAGCAGCTCCCGCAGGCCAGGTGCTGTGCGCTGCCTGCTGCCTTCAGCTCCCATCAGTGGCTGAAGGACGCCCACAGAGTCGAGATTTGCAAATCAATGAGAAAAGTACTTTTTCTGTCATAAAATGTCCCGTGTACTAAGCTAACCTCAGAGGCATCGTGGTTTTAACTATAAAATCTCTTTTGTACTGATTCAGGCTTTCTGTAATGACTTAGGAATGCTGTGTAGCTAACTATGATTTGTAGCTAACTCCACAAAAGGTACATTCACTTCACTTGGACCTGTAACCACAGAATTTACACCAGTGCAGTTTTAACCCTCTGTCTCGAAAATGAACTTCACGAAGTTATATCAATGAGCATAAAGCAAGTGCACAAGTGTACGAAGGACTTTAAAAGCCTTCAGTTTTGCAATAAGTTTTCAAACAAAGTCTTCTTTATCTCATTTTCAATCCCTTCCCTTACAAGACTAAAAGCTACCAAAAAGTGAAGCACAGAATTTCCTTTCACATCTTGCTTGCATTAATATCAACTGAATCTCAAGAGGGTAGGAGACAAAACACATTCTTGGTTATTAAAGACAGATCAGGTTTAGCATGGATTTCCTCTAGAAGGCCAAATCAATTTATAACTAGTTCTTTAACCTCTCACTCCTTCAAATTTATAAACAAAAATATTTCTAATTTATACTGGCTCTTGTTTGTCTGAGTCGAAAACAACCATTTTATTTGATTTGAGTTCTGGTTTTTCTACTTGAAAAGATCAAATACGTTATTTGTCACCATGTGACCCTACTATTTTAATCCAATGCCTTCCTTATGCTGTTATTCTTGTGGCTGTCTGAAACACCAACTCTACCATTAGGCTTAAATCCTGCAAATACTTATGATTCTGCTCAGTTTTGGTCTCACTAAGAAATTCACACAGCATTCCCAATACACACAAAATTAACTGCATGCCTTTGGTCTTTTTAATTTGTATTAATTTTGAAATTTTTTTCCCTTAGGTTTTCTCCTAAGATCTTGAACTTCAGCGTGAAAACTTGGCTTTACTTTGGTCACTGAAAATCAATCCAGTTGACTTTAGAGAGGTGAGAATTTCAGCTCACATTTTCTACTTAACTTCAAGACCCCAGGGCATGGCTGAGCACTATCTCATATTCTTGTGAGAAGATTATTATTTTCTGCTGGTCTGTTCTACAGATTTGGGCTTATAAATTTATTATTTCCTTTTAAAATTAATAATATACAACTAATCAAATTTGTTTTTTCCAGAATAAGAAGCTGACATATGCCAACTGGATCAGCCTAGGGTGAAAAAGAATACAAAACACTTAAATATAAAGTTTCTTTCTCTAAGAAACTATATTGTCATGTGTCCCTAAGTTGTATTCAGAGGAAAGCTGTGAAATCCAGTTTGAGAAACTTCTTGCATGGTATTTAAAATATTATGAGCATCTTTATAAATATCATTATAAGAAAAAAATTGATGATTCATCTTCTGAACTCTGATCCTGTTTCCCTTAAGGGAGCACAGAGCTCGGGAGAAAAAAGTGAGAGAACTAACAGAAAATGCAGTCTTTGTCTCCGACTCCCAAGGAAGACTGAGCTGTTTCACAAGCAAAGCCAGACAACATGGTTTTAGCAGCCACTTCATGACCTGGCAAAGCATTATGGTGTTGAAAAACATGTTTCTGCTTTCCTCTTTTACTCCAGGCTTTGACCCAGGAGAGAAAAGGATGGAGTTCTTTTGCTGGCCTAAACCAGGCTCTCAGGAGACAGGGAGCAAAAATGAGAGAGGTAAAGAGCAGTAAGGAGATTATCCCCTGTATCATACCTAGTAACTCCATGACACTTGGTGGCTTTAGTATGCTTCATTGACTGCAGGCTGCAGGACATTTGGATATTACCAGACTTTCAGGTACATGCACAATGGTTTCAGGTGCTGGATCCATCCCAACAGCTCTGGGCATTTGCCTTTCAAATCCCAGTAACTATTCATGGCATCTCTCACTCATCTGTGCCACAATCAGTGTCTCATGTGAGGGATCTGTCACCCTTCCTGACAGACTAACCTTGCTATGACTGCCTGAACACGGCTGCAGTGCTGCTGTTCTAAGCAAGATGCAAAAACAAACCCATGTTGTGCTGGAGATGGCACATCCACCACTGCTGCCACCTCTGCCAACCTTCTCAGCTGCACTTGGTACTCAGAGCTTAGCCAGGCTGTTGAGACTATGCTAGCAAGGTGAGATTCGTCACGTCCCAGCAGGGTAAGGCACACACCACAAGCATAGGGAGACATCCCTCTCCCCCTGCAGGGACCCATTGTTAGCCATTCCATGGTGAAAGCTATCTGTATAGCACTGTGGCAGAATACAGCATAGGCACTGGAGTATCTGTATATCCTTTTCCTGGATTCCTACCCCCATGTGTTTTTCACTTTCTGAATGCTGATGGTGCCAGAGTCCCAGTCTGGAATTTATCTCATGAAAGTTTAAATGCCTAGATGTCATATCTCAGTAATTCTCCCTTTCTAACTTGTGGAGAGAAACACTGTGCTATTTTGCCTTTTTCATCTTAGCATTCCAGAATATTTACTGTGGACATCTACCTACAACTGTATCAAAGTTCACAAAAATAAGCAATGCCAGAGCTATATCTTTTGAACCACAGAAAGGGAGGAAAGTTCAGCAGCTAGTAATACCAGAGTTCAGGGCAAAACTTTCTTCTCCATGTTTTCCCCCATGCTTCCAAGCAGTTCCCTAGCCAACTTCAAGCTAAAACATATGTGATATGTACAAGAAAATACATACCGTGTGATGCAATACACAGTTTGTAGGGGTATGATTTCTGGATGACTACAGTACATGAGTTCTGCAAGTCATCATGAAGTCCAAGCTCATTCAAATGTAATTGAATAATAAAACTTACATTTCACTTACATACATAGGTGTGTAAGTCACATTTACTACAGAAAAGCTGTTCTAGACAATTTGAAAAAGGTTGTGTTCTACTCTTTTGGGATTTTAGTGTAATTCTCATTTAAAACAAAATGTAAGTATAGCTGGTTTAGGAGCCAGAAAACACCCCAAGATGGTCTAATCTTCCTTTCTAAACTCTTAAGGCTTACCAATAGAAAGGTGAGGTCCAACCCTACAAGGGAAAGGAAATATTCTGTCTCTAGCCAAACTCCATTCTTATTGATAACAAACCCACTTTGATTTGAAATACTGACATGTATAGAAAAGCTGGTTTTGGCTTGGCATATAACTTAGTCAATGTAGCCCTTTGTCCAAAGAAAGTGTGTAATAGAGAAAAGCAAAACACTTGGAAAATAGGCTTATTTTAAAAATTGACAGCTGGTTGAATCAACAGTAAGTCAGTTCAAGAAATATCAAGAGTCCGAGAGGAAGCAGATTATTGCGTGCAAATATAAATTAATTTATACTTTGTCATTGCAATTTATTACAGAGATTTTATGTCCCCAGGGATGACATAGCAAAAATAGAAGAAGGCCAAAACTAATGACAAAGACTCTTAGACATGGAAAAATACTGTTATGAAGATAGATGAACACTGTGCTTTAAACCAGAAATAAATACAAGGAAATACACAGAAAAAGACTGGAAAGGTGGATAGAACTAATAGAATTGCCTCTTCTCATCAGATATAAACAAGGAAGCATTCATTTAGACAAAAGATAATGCATTTATAACTGAAAAAGGAAATAGATGTTTTTCAACAGTGTAATTGCACACTGTGAGAATTCATTTCCGAAGAATGTCATTGAAGTTGTGTTCAAGGAACAGGAACTTCATGAGGATAGCAAGAACATCAGGTAGCACAAGTAAGCACAAAAAAGCTAGTAGTATTAGGCTCAGATTTCAAGTGCTATGCTAATTTTCACAAGCTAGATTTTAATAAAATGAAAATATATTCTATTATTTTCCACTGCAGAATTTCTTGCTGTAATGTATATCCAATTGGCAGTGACCTCCACACCACTACCCTACCTCTCTGATCTTACATCCCTTTTCTTTTTCAGAAGTCTTTTCAAAAATTTTTCCTAGACACAAAACAGTTAAAATAAAATGACCTGAAGCAGTGCTGTTCTCTGGAATACCTACACTGGATAGAAGTACACTCAGAAGATTGCAAGTACTAAGATTTCATTGTCATAATTCAAAGTGGGTGAAATTCTCCATTTTTGAGGTATGCTATATTTTATGTAATGTCAATCACAAACTGTTTTTCAAGAAATCTAGTGCATTTCCAACTTTTAATTACCAAAATCTAATGAAAATGAAAACTTGGGAGATTAACTTCTGAATATTTAAGCCACAGAGTATGTGGTTCAACTCATGAGAATACTCTCATGAGTTTGCCCAGACTCACTCAAGAAGAGTAAATGTGATCAAACATGCATCATCTTCTACAGTACTCAGTGATCTGTTTTGCAGTAGTTAAGAGTTAAACATAATAAAACCTCCCCAGTATTTTATTTAAGTCAACACTGAAACTTTGATTGCAGATTCAGGCCTTCTCTGCCTGGTGAACTGGTGATCTCAGCCTGAGATATTTTCATGGATATACCAGCACTCCAAACAGGCAAAGCTCTTCAGGTGGTGCCTTTTGTTTTGTAGTTCCACAATCATCTCAGGAGAACAAGATGTTCTGGGGGGAAAAAGGGGGACTGATTTGCCCCCACACAGCTATCTACCAGAGCAGCAGCTCTGACCATGAGTGACATCTCTGGGCTGCAGGAGTGTGCCAGGCTGTAGCAGACATGGCCTCAGTTTTCTTTGGAGATTCACTTCTTACCTGTAGTTTTGATCCAAATTTACAGCACAAGGACACTAAAGAGCCCAAGGCTCACCTCCAAGTTCTCTTCTTGCTGAGAGCATTGTGAGGCCATTAGTCACCAAAAAAATCTCCAAAAAGATGGACAGAAAAAAGAGATTGGCAAAGAAAAATATGACAGAAACATTCCAGTTCAGAGCTTATTCTGCTGGTTAATATCAGCAGTGGGAAGATAACAAAGGAAACTACTCAGTGTGAAGGGGGAATCTCAAGGCACTGGCATATGACTCTCCTGGGACCAATTATTCCTCAAGTATTTCTCAGTGATGCATTGAGCACATAAGCTCTCACTAGACCTTGCAGAAAGGAGCAAAAATTTTTAATTAAGTCCTGTTTAAGCCATGTTAGCTGTCCTTCTCCCTTTTAGAGCCAGGTGCTAGCCCAACTGTAATCAAACCTTCAAGCCCTTTGAGCAGAAAGGGCTGGAGGAAAAAAAGAAATATGAGGAGAACAAGAAGTGATTCCCGAGGACCAAAAAAGATTAAAAGGAAAATGTATGAGTGTGTCAGACTCAAAAGTAGATTGATGGGCACTGGAGGAGGGCAGCCCCCAACAACATCAGTCACTCCTGGAATGTGTCCAGGGAAGCCATGGTTGCTGCCCACCAGTGCTCTCTTTGTCAGCATGAGAAGATGAGGGACTGGAAGCAGATGATGCAGTTGGCATGATACCCGCATTGAGTTTGTGTCTCATGGTGGCGTGAAAGGCCACTTTGGCTGTAACCAGGAGGAGACTGATGAATAGGTCTTGTGTTTACTGCCCATTGTGTTATAAACATCTCAAGTGATCATTAATGAAAATGTGTTGGAAGGATAAATACTCTTTAATCTAGGCAAGAATGAAATAGTGTTCTGCAGTGAGCAAGCCTGCTTTTTTATATGTCATGTATGATTTAAGACAGAATTTTGTTTATTTGTAACTTCTATTCTTCCCTGACATTTAAAATGTTCTTTATTTGTTGTACTAATAATGGGCTTCGGATGTGAGAAAACAAATTACATACTTCCTTTGTAGTGCAACTTCAGTGCAATGATCTGAAAGTACTCACTTACATATTAGTGAATTAATCCTGACAACACATTAGTCAAAGAAACATCTTCATAGCTGAAAACTCCAGCTTATCTTTTTTCTGCCTCTTTTACAAAGTTTGCTGTTACTGGAATAAAACAACAAATCATGATTAATAATAAAGCATTATGTATGCTTGAAGCCAAAATACACAGATTTTCTAGCAAGCACTGTCAGATCTTTTACTAAACAGGCAGCAACATCATGACTTCACGTTCTTGCTGTTTATCCACTAGCCCACTTTCTTTTCCAATTCCACATCTACACTAGCAAGTACTGTTGCAGAGCTGTCAACAAGTAGTCACGGATTGTGTATCTACAAATACATTTTTTTAAGCGATCAAAACCTCAAATTATTCTCATCCAAGTGATACAAGGTTTTATCAAGCCTACAGAAGAATAGGAATATAGATGTTGCCTCATTTATATATTTCTTAACAATTTTCCAGTTCCACAATGCTCTGTTCTCTCAAAGCAATTGTCGTATTGTGGTTTTGTTTTCTATTGCTTTGCATTGATCAATGTGATAGGAAAACTTCACATTTGAGAAAGACCTTTTGTTTTCTCCACTGCTTCCCCAAATCACAGACAGGCAGTCATTGCCTCACATAAATTGTGAAGACACCTAAATGCCATGCAGAGAAAGAGGGTGAATCTCCTCACGCTGCAGAGAAGGGAAGGTGTAAGGCTGTTTATCGTGCAGCTGGAGCAATAACCAGGTTTGTGAGGAATACAGAAGAGATGCAAATCAGGGAATGAGAAGGAATATTGCTAAAAGACAAACATCCTTCTGGGACAGTAAAGAGATATTTGTTTCGATAGGGCTAAATCAGGCCCAAAGTCCATTTGCCCCAGCATCCTGTCTCTGACTATGTTTAAGAAAATAAACAAGGCATAGAGTAAGTTCAGTGTGGTACTTCCCATGGCATGTCCTGCCAGCATCAGCTTCCTATTCTAGAGACTATATCAGCATCTTTGGTTTTAAAAAGCCTGATGGACTTCTATTCCATGAGTTTTCACTATGGATTCAACTTTTCTCCATAAAATGTATTTACTTTTCTATTTTTTCTTTTTAAATGGGATGAGAAAGAAAGCCTCACAGAAAACTTTGCTTTTATGCAGCAGAAGTTAGGGATGTTAATAGCATGATGGCAAACATTATGTGGGTCACCTGGTCGTATTCTGTTGGTGGAGCAGTGCCACCCAGTGCAAAAAGTCCCCCTGTATGTCACCACAGGACAGCCCTGTGCCCATCTGAGCAGCCCCTTAGCTTCCACCCATCTCTGCCCACAGCCAGGGTGCCCAGCACTCAGGTGTGCTTTTGCTCAAGCACAGACCTTCAGGGGATGATGGAATTTACAGTAATTTAACTTCCTCTTGCTGGCAGAGGATAAAGGTCAGGTCCAAACAGCCCATTAAGCATCTCAAGTGTTATTGTTATTAAATTATACAGACACGTAATCTCCTGCCCTTTTAAACATTTGGCAATCTATAATCTGTGACTATGAGAATGCCAGTGGAGTCCAGAATCTGAGAAGTGTACTTGGTTTCTATTATAAGGAAATATACAATTATACATAGTATAGAAGCATACTGTGGATAATGGAATCAAAGGCATTGAGAAAATTAAAAGATTGAATGTCATTGGAAAAAGTATAAATACTAGCTAAGGAACAAAACTGTCCCAAATGCCTAACAGATGGAGTAAAAGTTATGGCTCATGAGATTGTGACCATATATTTTCCATAGAATTCTGTTAAAAAAACTTGGTATTAATGAAAGTTGAAAATTTAAAATAATTTTAATGCAAATTCTTGTCATCTCAATAAAACTGCATGTGAATCTCTCATTCAGAACAAAACATTTTGCAGTTAAGAATTTTGCTTACTGCACTTTAAAGTCAGTCTTTAAAATGTGGATTAAATTATATTTACCCCTTACATAGATACTTTTACTGTTGATTTGACCTTGATTTCAGTTTGTGTACTTTGCTTCTGATACATGCAAAATTAAATTAAAAGTGCTTTAATTTTGAAGCAGTGTCCACACAGGATTAAAGGCAGTTTTACTAATACACTTTCAAGTGACACCTGTAGGTGGTTCAGATCATTTTCCTGAATGATTCTACTTAATCAAGGCTGGTGTGACATGCTAATATGGGAGACTGCTGTAGTCTTGGATATTGAGAGTCAGGACGAGAGCTATAAATATTTCTACAGAAGTTTTTACTCAGTTTTGATTATTAATTAGTTTTCTAATAAAGTAAGCAGGAGCCAGCGGCATTTGCCTAAATTTGCCTGGAGTTTTTGCCATTCCTATTAATTTTCTTCAGCATGAAAAAAAGAAATTCCCATGCACAGGCTAATGATGCCAGATGGAGTTGTGTTTTTCTTTCTATGCTTAGACCAAGTTGCTGAAATCTTGACCTCATTGATGTCATTGATAAAGTTTTCCCTGGCTTTAGCAGAGGTGTATTTTAATTCAAAATAACTTCATACAGAAGGGAGAGGAAAAAACCTGCATATGTGCAGTGCAGAAATATCAGTGTAATCTAAAGAGGTATTTTATCAGATTAGTTCTTGGATTCTCTCTTATGCCTTTGAGATCAGTATTAAAAAAGAGATTTTGTTATCCAGTTAGATTTCACAACAGAAAGATTCACTTCAGTTGGTTCCAAACCTAGTTAAAGGAGTGATTTTTTTCATGTCTTTTTCCTCTTGATCACAGCAGTACCTAACCTGAAAGGAGACCTTGGGTTAGCCCCATTTCTCCTGACAGAATTATCTAAAATGTTCCTGAACAATTATTTGAAATTAAGGGCATAAAAAATCTAGTGGATGTTGGAGCAGGGTCTTAAATTATGTTTTGGTATTATTTATCCAATTGTGTAGATGATTTAAATTTAGAAAACCTGCTTACAGAAATTTAGAAAACAGTTTATATGGCTGTCTTTTCAATTTTCACAGAATCATAGAATCATTAAGGTTTTCTTGTCTCTAATCTCAGCTTCAATGACAATAGTTTTCCCAGCATTTGGCTGTTCCAAAAGCAGAACTTAAAACTGAAGTGCTTCCAAAATCATCAAGTTTTCACCAATAAGTTGCTGCTTTTTGCTGTTCTCAAGGCACTAGCGTGCAAAGCTAGTGTGGATCCCCAAAGAAACTGGCAGCTCGCTACTTTACAATTTCCTTCACGTATCCCCAGTGAGGTGTAAACCTACAATAATCTAGATTTCCCACCTTTTTTACAGCACCTAATATTTAAGATCCAAATAAATTTTTCCCCAGGTGTTCACTAATAACATGCTCAGTTTTACTTAACAGAAAGGTCTACTGTAAAGCAGATACAGGTGAAAGAGTTACTCTCTGAAAGCTTACATTGCTTTTTGTGTGTTATGCTTAGTGTAGGCCAGGTAACAGAGACTATGTCCCTTATGTTTGGCAGTAAGGGAATATAAAGCTTGCTTTAGCCACAAGGGGTTTATTCCAGTATAGGAATTTAGTTTAGGCTAAAGCTGGAGAGATTTATACTGGCTGAGAATTTGCTTATGCTTTAAGAAGCTTACTTTTATTTAGAGAGTTCAGAAATTTTAGGAAAGGCTTCAATTAGACTTTATCTTCTGTAGATATATTTGCATACCAGTACTTATTTCTCATATGAATTTTGTAACTTAAATTTGCATAGCTTTTATTTAGATTTTAAATAATGTATTTAATTTTTCTTCCATAGCTTTCCCTGCCTTTATTTCATCCACTGTTGATGAGTTTACATGTTCATGTATTACAGTTATACTGTAAAATCACTAACTTCTTTGAAATTCCACTGTATCTTCTTCTTGACTTTAGCAGGCTCAATACATACTTTACATAAATCCTTTTGCTTTTAATACCATGATAGTTTACTATACAGTATAGTATAGTTGTCCATTTGTCCGGAATTTATATCTATTGCAAACGACAAAAAGAAAAAAATCAGTTACTTGGAACCAAGAAATTCATGTGCTTCAGGAAAGGTGGAGATTGATATCAAAATGAATAAACTTACATTTCCTATGAGGGAAAATGTTTAGACTTAGAAATGGCATTGCCTGCTTTGTCTTGTATTGTGTCTGTTGTGCTTTTGTACAGTGCCGTAATCTCAGCATTCTGCTTCTGCAAAACTGTTTTTAAAACTTCATATTTGATTTGGCAGTTCCATGTTGACCTCCGGGTTGATCTTGAAGGTAAACAGCCATTATATGTGTGTACCAAGTCAGTCATTCTGCATTTTGCGTAAGAACTACCTAGTAAGTAAAGTTTCCTTTGAATTTCAGAGCAAAAAACATCTGGTTTAGCTGTCCTGTGCAAAGTTTCTAGATGAGTTCAGCAGTGTAGGAGCCTGCAGTTGATCAGTTTGCCACTGCCTTCAAAGGCAAGTATTGAGCTGTTTCAGATGGCACATGATAACTCAGCTAAGCCACCAAATTTATCTATTTGTACATTATAAATTTTAATGATTCTCTTTTGTTTTCTTTGCAAAGAAAGGCTTGGCATCTTGATGTAGTATTACACCACATCTTTTCTTGTGCACACTGATGAAAACCTATCAGTGAGGTAATTTCAGAGGGAAGGCAGCACATCCCATTAGCCTATGCTGGGATCTGGGTACCTGGTGTTCTGCTGAATCCTAGTTTGCAATTCAGAGAGATTGCTTTCATCACAGTTTAAAATAAACCACAAGCTCCCTAAGTACAGGGTCTGCAAGTTCCCTGCTCTGCAGCATCCCTGGGTTTTGCAGTGCCCAGTTGCTGGGAGATGGGAATCTGGCACTTACCCCCTCATCAGCCCAGTACTAAGAAGAAAGCAAGCTCATTTTTGCTAATCTCCTTCAAAGAGCTTTTGGTTGCCTGGCCCTCAGTCAGTCTTTTCAGTCTGCACAGATGCAGCAAGGGTGATGCCCTCTGATGGGTGACTAAGCACAGAGACCCAACGGTGGGACATCAATTCCCAGTTTTTTCAATGACCACTGTGCCCATCTTACAAGTATTTCTTGTGCTGCTGAGGAAAGTTCCACAACAGGCAGGACAGAGCCCACAAAAATGAGGAATTCCTTTCATGGTGCTTCTATAAACATCTGGTTTCTGCCTAGCAGAGGTCATGTGCCTCTTCACCACCACTGCAAGAAAGGATGAGAATTTTTTAGGTGGCATGTATTTGAATGTATAAAATGTTACATATTTTTCTTTAATTACTTGATCCTTGTGTTATTTAGAGATCTGGAGGCATAATTTTACTGTGTAGTTTTTGAAGACTTGGCCATTACAATATCTCTGACAATAAGTGTAACAACAACTAGGCAAAAAAAAACCCAAAAAAAACGGAAGTTCTTAACCTAATTACATAAAGTTCAAAGAAACTCTGCAGGTCATACATATATGCAGATTTTCTCCATTAAACGAGCCTGCAGGGAAATGCCTGAGTAAAGATGTGATTTACATTAGCATAAGAATCAATTGATGTAGTCAATAAAAATACCCATCCTAGTGCTGACCCCCTTCTGTGGAAAAAGCTACTAGCGTTTCTCCTGAGGGTCTTTGGAAACATTAATGTAACATTAAAGAAACCGAGGTTTTTTCTTTCAGTACTATCCCAAGCAGGGGTTTTGGTGCATGAGTCAGGGAATACCTCACAGAAACCTCATGACTGAAAGAGATTTGAGGTTTTTTGTTTGTTTATGGGGGTTTTTTATTGCTTTCTGAAAGCAGGAGAGGTTAATAATGTTGCATAATCTTAGATGAGAAGCACCATGTCTAAATTGTACAAACACAGCTGGAGGGTGACTTAGATGGTGATTACTCCTTATCCACCCTTATTAGTGGGGCAGCTGCACTTCCCACGGGTAATTCCTAGCTATGCTTACTAGGAAGATGCAGATTGTGATCAACTGCACTCCAGAAATCCAACATAGCCTAACTGAATATGGGTTCTTTGTAGTTCCACAGCCCACATTTTTTTTATGGAGGAGTTCATCACTATTCCTGTAGGATTACATCTTTCCAGGTACAGTGGCTTTTCTCTGCAGGCAGACATTGCTCACAAAGTTAGGTCAGCAAAAGAAAATATCTTTATTGCAGAGGAAATGGTAATTTTTACCAGTTTGACTGGTAAAAACCAGTGACTTTGCCAGTAAATTTGCCTACCTTGACCAAGTAACACATGGCAGGGTAGTCCAGCACAGTGGTTAACAGCATCAGTACCACCTGTAGCACCAGTGCTAGTGCCAGGGGAAGACAATTCAGTTTCACTTCCTAACCCAACTCTGCGACTGCAGGATAATGAAGGAGATCCATGACTCCATTGATCTGTCATTTCAACCACAGAATGAACAAAACTACTGTCCATCGTAGAAGAAAAGAAGTTGCATTTTCTATTTAATGGAACGTTTATTAGGGTTTTTTAATGCATTTGTTAAAATGGCTGTTAGTGTGATATTGTGCAATAAATCTGTATGCTATTAAGTTTAAAATAATCTGTAAGAAATTTGTCATGCTTGTTACTATCACCCTTTTTGTTATCTGGTGTTTTATATTTCCCACCTGTGAATAACCAAGATATCTGAGTAAGCGATGTTAAAAAATGCATGTATATTCAAAGAAAAAAGTTTTGTGCTGTCTTATAGCAATATTTGTCTGCTAGAAAGTGCAGTCTTTTAACTTTGACATGGAAGAATGATTTACAGTGCCTGAAAAAATGCAGTTTGTAACAGAACGAAGATGTTCTTCATCACAGAAAAACACTGGTATTCAAAACATTCTTGCTGACCCCCTCAGCCACTTCTCATAAGACATTTCATTGTAAGCTACTGTACAGAAATCTAGAGCTCATGACTTAGCACTGCCAGTGCCTATGCTGGTGTTACCAGGCTGCTGGAACACAGCATTTCAGTCCTTTAGGGAGGTTTGCAAGTTGTGGCTTGACGATATTACATTGTGGATGAAAACTAGATTGAAGCTTAGTGAGCTCTCATTGAACTGGGATTGCTGAAAAGATTGTGGCTGATAAGAATTTAACCTATGACACAGTAAAACAAAGGAAATAAGTGTGTTACTAAGGTTATGATATGACCTGTAGAAAGCAAAAAAAGTGAAAAGGTAAATTTTATATTCAGTCCAGAATTGCTGTGTATCGCATAAAATGTGACATCCAAAGTGACCAGCTTTACTCAGTGAGCTAAAAATTTTGTTAGATCCAAGTGCAGTGTAACAGAGCAAGGTGGATATGTTAAAATTGTGGATCCTAGAGCTTTGTGTGGCCCCATTTTTCCTTAAATGTTGATCTGTGTATGGAATGGCACAGGATTATAGAGGGAAAAAACTCATTTAAAAAACCCCACACAGATGAGCCATTTTTCTGTATATATTTTTTCTGTAGAATCATTCTGCTAATAAAAATACTTTTTTTCTGGCGATACAAGCTACTTCATTAGTATTTTTATTTGTTTATTTGTTTGATTTGTTTGGGTGGTTTTTCATCTTTGTAAATACTAGAAGGACAGGGAATCTGGCTTTTTTAAAGGTCTGCAGATCTCGGTCTGCAAAGCAGAGCTCCTGACCTCCAAGATTTTGTAGTGGAGCTGAGTTGCTCCTTGCAGAGCTGTGCACCAGACATGCCTTCCCTGCACTTCAGTTTCCTCAGAAAGCACCCCAATCCTGCAGTCTGTCAGACAGTCACAGCACAGCCGAATTCCCCACACTGTACCCCTCAGCATGGGTGCACCTGGCAGCACAGGGAGACACAGCCTTCCAGAGGCAAAGCACGAGTGCAACACAAGTGAGAAGAGTTAAAAAGAAGCTGAAAAAAATGGGCAATTGAAACCAAGGCTAGAGAAAAGCAGAGCAAACAGATCCTCAGTATTATAAAGCACCTCATTCTGCATCCTTACAAAGCTGGAACAAGAGAGAGATCTAAATCTAATCAAACCTAGAAGAATGCTTGCCTTAGTCCTGGGAAGAAAGCAAATCAAATAAACAAACATCAGAGCTTGAAAATTTCAGATGACAGAAACAAAATACAAAGTGTTTATTTATTTGTTATTACTGCAGTAATTTATCTCCAGTTTAAATTCTGGTTTTGTTATGTGACTCCTACCAAACCTCAGTTCATTCACTTGCAAACTTGGTATACTGCTTACCTGGCAGAAGCCTTCCAAATATGAATAGATGTGTTACATTCTTTACTTGGCTCAGTGTTTCAGAAATGCTTTTTGAGATTCCTGAGTAACAGGCACAGGAGGGGTATAAAGTATTGTAACCATTAATCTGAGCTTTGTATTAGGGACCTGACATAATGAAAATAACAAGTGACCCACTTCAATAAAATTCTGTATCTCTTCTGAAAACCTTCCGGGTTTATCCATAAATGTGAGCACAAGGGAGGACTGTTTTAGCATATTTAAGGAAGGAAAAAACTGTGATCAGAGGCAGATACTGTTTTTTTTAAATTCATGTTTAGAAACCTAAAGGGGATGGAATTAAAAGATGCTGAAAAATTCCTGATGTCACTATCTTGAAAGAGTGCTGGGAATACTTCTGTCCCCCAAGACCAGGAAAGAACTCGGCTGATTCTTAACTATGGATTCAAGTAATCCCAGATATTCAGTTTTGAAGATGCTGTCTGAAACCTCTGGATATCTGAAACACCCAAATCCTCTATTAGTAACAGTTAGCCTTTTCTATATGTTGGAAGATCTATGGGACAGCTTTCAGTAAATAGTAGTGAAACCACATTTTCTTTTTTTTCTGAGTGGAGAAATAACTCCCTGAATCTCATTCTTTTGGATCAACTGTAGGCAATGCTCTGGCAGAAATATTGACTGCCAGTGTAAAAATGTTGAGCTGCAGTCAGCAGACTCTTCACACTGTAAATATTGTAGCTTGTGGAAAGAAATGTAGTGTGGGAGTAACCTTTTACTCCCTTCTGCATACTTGTGGGGGCTTTCTGCCCTTTTGCACAGTTGTAATTGATTGAACATAAAGCAAAGCACTGCTGGGGGCTGTGGAGCACTGCTGGAAGCAGAGCAGAGCAGGTGACTCCATTTGCCTTCCTGCCAAATGGTTTAAAGGGTACCTTTAGCCCCAGTGCGTGGGGTGGGCATTAAATGAGGTCTCTGTTTGCACTGCTCAGGGTATGGCTGAGTGAGGATGCACGGGGGAGGATTTCTGCCCTCAAGAGACCCCACACCACCCTTTAACCACAGCTGAGACTGCCTGGGCTGGGGCACACATCCATGCTGAGATGCTCAAATCAGCTTTCAGAAAATCATGTGTAGGGGAGGCATCCAGCTAGTGTAAACATCTGAACAGACACTCCCTGGGATTTATATACCAATAAACAGAAAATACTCTCCTGCCTCACTGGTATGTCTGAGGTTTGGTCCTTCTCTTCAAGGCTTAAGAGTCTATGGAGAACATAAGAGCCAGTGAAGTGCTTACTACTCTCTCTCTAGTGCCTGATAGCTGGTGATTGAAGAGGGTGACACCACCTAAGTGAGCCCATTGTACCTCCATTTACAGACTGAATTAACAGCAGTAATAATGCATCACATACGTTCATTTCCTGCCTACTTAATGAGGAAATTATATGCATTTGTTGTAGGTTAAAATACCACAGCAAGCTAAGCCAGGGGGATCACCAGATTATCCCAAACACCAGTACAATATTTTCTCCTTGTCCTGTCAGATCCTCTTGGGCTTAGTCTTTCCATTTTGGGGCGCTTTGTTGGTAGAGCTTAATATAATTTCCCAAACTACAAAGAGGTGGAAAAAAAGTATCATGTTTTTTGTCGGTATAATTTGTTAATATAACTTTGTTATCATCAAAACAGCACTCCTAGCCAATATTACCAGAGCAGTGTTTTCTAGGCTCAGATTTAGCCTTTTTTAGGCATTTGAGAAACAACAGCAGCTTTGGTCACCCTGGCATTTCTGCTGCTTCATGTTGGGTGTTCCTGCAGGAATAGGACATCCATCCTCTTGCAGTGTCAGCTAGCTGAGCCATTCTTGAGTCTTTGAGCATCTCAGCATGGATGCCAAGAAAGGATTGAAACTTCCAAAGTGAGTAAGGTTCATGACACAAACCAACAAGGCAGGTTACTTCTTTGCATGGAGCTAGTAAGATTTTCAGTGGAGGTATTGAAGTACTTTGTAGATATTATGTAGATAAAAAAAACTTTATAAAACTTTGTACTTGGTTTGCATGGCTGGGTTTTGGTAGCAGGGGGGCTACAGGGGTGGCTTCTGTGAGCAGCTGCCAGAAGCTTCCTCCGTGTCCAGCAGAGCCAATGCCAGCCAGCTCCAGGATGGATGTGCTGCTGGCCAAGGCTGTGCCAATCAGAAATGGTGAAAACACGTATGGGATACCACAGTTAAGAAGGGAAGTTATTGCACAGTTGTAATTGCAGCCAGAGAAGAGTGGGGTGAGAACATGAGAGGAACAACTCTGCAGACACCAAGGTCAGTGCAGGAGGGGCAGGAGGTGCTCCAGGGGCCAGAGCTGAGATTCCCCTGCAGCCCATGCTGCAGCCCATCAAGGACCACAGGGATGCAGAGATCCACCTGCAGCTCGTGGAGGAGACCCACACTGGAGCAGGTGGATGCCTGAGAGGAGGCTGTGACCCTGCAGAAGGCCTGTGCTGGAGCAGGCTCCTGGCAGGGACCTGCAGAGCTGGGCAGAGAGGAGCCCACACTGGAGCAGTTTGCTGGTGGGACTTGTGACCTCACAGGGGACCCAGGCTGGAACAGGCTCTGTCTGAAGGATTGCACCTCGTGGCAGAGTGATCCACACTGCAGCAGCCTGGGGAGGACTGTTGCCTGGGAGATGGACTCACACTGGAGAAGTTCATAGAGATCTGTCTCCTGTGGGAGGGACCCCAAGCTGGAGTAGGGGAAGGGCACCTTTCCCTCAGGAGGAGCAGGAACAACCTATGATAAACTGACCATAACCCTATTCCCATCTCCCTGAACTGCTGGGGGAGGAGGAAGAGCTGGAAGGGAGGACTGGGGAGAAGGTGTTTTTAAGATCATGTTTTACTTCTCATTGTCCTGCTCTGATTTTTTTAGTAGTAAATTCAATTAATATCCCCAGTTTGAGTCTGTTTTGCCTGTGAGTGATCTCTCTCTGTCCTTAAATCAACTTATGAACTCTTTGCTATATTTTTCTCTCTCCTTTCCAGCAGCAGAAGGGAGAATGGATTTGGTGGGTGCCTGGCATCCACCCAGGGTCAACCTACTATAAACTTCAAAAAATGAGCTTGTTTTTGTTTTGGGATATGTAAATACACTTCATGTTGCATTCATAGCTATGAGGAACAGAAAGTTCCTTACATATATACCTATTTGTTAACATTTGTCTGCAATAATAAGAAAATAATAGGAACAGCTAGAACAAGGCATGGCTGTTGACTCACTAGCAAAAAGGAGGACTATGATTGTATGTGTAAATAGACTGCAATGCAATAGAGAGAGAAATTGTATTTCTAGAAAAGAAACTAGAAAAAAGTATGCACATATTTTATAGTCTCATTTATACATTCATTATATGGTAAATAAAACTCAAAAAATTATCTCACTGTTCAGTGTAAGAAAAATTGCTTCACATGAAAGTTTTATTTCAATCTTTCTTGAACTGTGAGGAGAAGTTCCCAAAATGAAATCTGGCATTAAAAAAAAGGAATACAGAAGAGTTCTTTATATGTAAGATCTTGTAGGGCAAATGTGAAGCAGAAATTGAAATGCATATTTCCAGTATATTCAGTATGTATTTGGGCTAACTCTAGAAAAATAACTGCAGGTCTGCCAAAACATGAGAGAGACAGAGAGAGAGAGAGGAGGTCAAGCTAAAATCTCCTGTCAGGACCACTGGACATAAGCCTGTTTGGCATCATGTGCGCTCACATCTGTGAGCTGGGGGTGAGTGACCAAGGACAAGATCTGTTTCTCTGCAAGAAACCCTGCCCACCAAACTTCTGCAGGAGCTCCACAAAGGGCTGGTAGTGGCAGCTTTTCCCTGCTCCACCCAAGATTTCACAGCAGTGCAAAACTTGGCCACCCTGATGCTGCTGGAAGACCTCAGATTGCCTGCCCTCAGGGCTCCTCAGTGCTTGGAAAGTTACTGAAATAGCTATTCCAGAACATTATTTGGGCGTACCTCTTCTCTGGATGCTCCTATTTCAGAATAGGAATGCCTTTTTGGTCTGACTCTAGTCCTTATTCAGAGCTAATTCAGAAACTAGGTGGCTGAATAGAAAATAGGTATTAAATTTTTTTTCTGGAATAATAGTAACAGCTCTAATTTCTGCATCAGGTATGGTTATTGGAGAATGCCTCTTCCAGTGTATTTCCACATGGAGGTGAGGCCTGAGTGTTCCACCACTTGTTTTTCCCAATCAGACAAAGAGAAATCCATATGCCGCAGTCCCGAGAAATAGATGAAAAAGATTTGAAATGAAATGCTGCTCTAAACTGAAGTTATTCTGACAACAGATCAATCAAAGGTATCATGCTTTACTTATGGTGCCTGAAGAGCTGAATTCTGAGCTGTAGTTTCTGTTGCATCGTCTTAAACTTAGCTAAAGATGATTCATGGGCAATTGAAAAATGGCAAGGAAGAGAAATGCTACTCTAATGTGACCCAGCAGGTTTGTCAGGTGGAGAAACTCAGGCAGCAGGTAGGTGTTGCCTCAAACCCAGACTCACCAGCAAGGCAGCATGGATGCAACCAGTTTAAACCACACTGCACAGCTCTTGTCCCCATTCTTGGGAACAATGTACCAAATTTCTGTAACAGTCTTCAGGCAGTGCAAAGCAGATGGAGTCAGCTGTGCACCCTTGTGCCTGAAGGACACTGCCCAGGAGGCCCTTTATAGCCTTCGTTTATCATGTTTGCCTCACCCAGCTCCACAGTGAGATGCCAACTGGAACAGAAATGCTGCTGGACTGAAGGAGTCAACCAGTTTTTTGCTGTATATATTTCAGTAACAACCACTATCAATTTAATACCTTTCCTAGTAACAAAAGAGGTTTAGATTGGATATTAGGAGAAATTTCTTCACTGAAAGGGCAGCCAAACATTGGAACAAGCTTCCCAGGGAAGTAGTGGAGTCACCATCCCTGGAAGTGTTCAAAAAACATGTAGATTTGGTGCTTAGGGACATGTTTTTGTGGTGGACTTGGCAGTGTAAGATTAGTGGTTGGATTCAATGACCTTAGAGGTCTTTCCCAACCTTAATCATTGTATGATTCCAGGTGTCAAAAAGCATGGAAGGAAAGGCCTTTGGGCTGTGAACTTGGGCAGGCACCCTTCCTCCACAGTCAGCAGTCTCTTGAAGGACAAGTGAGATCAAGACCTGAGCTGAGGTGGTCTGAAGGGCTCTCTAGAAGAGACTTTCTCTCCACTGGCTGTCAGACAGGTGCTCTTACAGCATGTGATGTTAGCAGCTTGAACATGTAGGTCTGTAGTAAAATGATGGCATAGTGCAACAATGGGAAGGCTGAGCTTTCTCTAAATCTGAGCTCAAGATGAAAAAGGCAAAATCTACACCTGTGAAAAGACAAATGTCAGGCTGTTGGAACTCTCACAGTTACTGCGAAAAGGCCAACAAGTAATAAATAACCACAAAGTCAGTCTATTAATTTCTTTACTAGGGCTGGCCAAAAATAGGCCACTGCCATTTGTAGCAGAGAAAGAAATACTGGATGGGTATAGAGGAATAAATTGCTGTTATGAATTATGAGTTAATGGACATTGAAAATGCTAAATTATAGATATTAAGTAATTATGCAAATTATGTTCCTTCATCTAATCATTTATTTAGAGGAAGCACTTATACAGTATTTTGAGAGTGACTGCAGTGGCAGAAACTGCCCTATTGATGTATAACCTGATGCATTAGAAGTAAACAAACTTCTGTTATAAATGGTATTGTCTTCTTTTCAGGAACCTCAAAGCTTTTTGTAATGTTTAATAATGTCTTAAGGTGGTCCTCAGAAATAGAGGGATGGGCAATCTGAGGCACAAAACTGACAGGTGATGCCTGAAAGATTTTTCTGCTTTTCTTCTGAATACTTCTTACACTGTTCCCTACATTCACAAGTATTAGCATCCATACTTGTGATGCTTTAGGTGATAGTTTAGCCTGGTTTCATGGTGTTTAGCAGGCCAGTAGACTAAACACCCCTGAAACTATGTAGAGTTAGAAGACCAAACACTCTGTTTTTGTGAGCCCTCAAGGTCTCCTAGTAGGACAGATTTTGTAAACTAGAAGTTAGCCCACCCAGACCCCTTATTGGGCCCTCCTGGTAGATATGCTAGTGTGTAGAGTCTTTAATTGTATACTCGACTGGGGGGACGGGGCTTTTGCAGCGTGTTCTACCTGGACGGCAGAAGCCATCGAACGGGATCCTATTAAAATACCGAGGTAAACAACCCCCAACCCTCTAACCGTGTCTGAGCCTTTATTTCCTAAGACCAGAAAAAGTCATCACAGGGGAAGTAAGATCCAGGATTTTCCTCTTCTTAAGTTTCACGTACCAGTTTCACTGCCGATGGCAAAGCTTGGCTTAACGTGTCCCATGCCCATCACCCAAGCCTAGGCTATCCAGCGCCCCCAGCCTGGCTGTGCTACTCAGGCCTATCTGCACGATTGCTCATTGGACTACTTCCACACAGAAGATTATCCCATTTTAAAAAAAAATGTAATAGATTTAAAGAGTGTTTTTAAAATTGTTTTACTTTTGCAGTGTTATTCCTTTTTATTTCTTTTTTTTAAATTACATGGTTGCCTTGGCAGGAGTACATGGTGGCAGGAGCAAGTGGCAGCAGCAGCAGAGCTGGGGACAATGTCAGCCCCCAGGTGGGGCAGGGGATCTGTGCTCTCCACCCAAGAGGCTCATTGAGCCTCCCCCTTAGCCTGTGAAGATGGCAGTTCTCCTCTTCATGCTCTGCTGAAGCATTGTTCTGCAGGAGGTTGGGTGAAATCCAGCAAATATATCTTTGTTTTTCAATCTGGTCACATACAATTCTCTCTGGGTTTTATGGTTATGCTGGCTGCTCTCTCTTCAGACTAAATGAGCAAACAATTAAGTGTCCCACTGCTCAGCCAGACCTAAAGCAATGGTAGTGTCTGCCAAGGACTAGACTGACTATAAACACTAACACTGGGAATTAATTAATTCAGGGTTTATGTGTGTGTGCGACTTACAGAACAGGCAGAATTTCAGCAGAGAGCCATGGAGACAGGAAAAGTCATGTTTGTCAGTCAGAAAGAAAAGCAGAAAACCACTTTTTGGACAGAATGCTAGCTGAAGGCCAGGGTTGAAATATGAAAAGGGAAATTGGCTCTGTACAATTTTCGTGCTTAGGAGAACATTATTTGCCAATAAACATAATCATATCCAAGAAATAGCTGACTGTCATCATTTTCTCCTATGGAGTAGGGTGCACAGATCACTGCACACAAGGCAAATTCTTGTGATGAAAAGAATGAAAATATAAGACCTGATCTGATGCATTTGAGGCCTCTACTTGGGGATTTCAAAGTTGCCCATTAATTTGAAATTGGAAAACTTTGTTACCCAAACTGCGAGTTCCGCTGGAACTGCCTGTAGCCTTGCCAAAGCTTGGCAGTGGTGGCACAGCCCCAGCCCAGGCCAAGGCACAGACTTACATCATGTGTCCAGCAGAAACTCTTACACTCTTCTTTCACTGGGAGATGCAGCATGAAGAATCTGTGGCCACTACATGAGAATTTTAGGTGCATTTCTTGCTTGTTGAAGTGAAACCATAGTTCATACCAAAAGCTTTCATTAGAAACTGGGATGAGACAACTTGAAAATAGGATGATTTCACTGAATTTCCACACATCCTGCCAACACCTGTGAGGGATTAGTCATGCACTAGCCATGTAAAAGTTAATGGGAATGGATGTGTAGGTAACACAGGACTTTACCAGCTGTAAGGAGCAGGAGCACACCCTACAACCTGAAGGAGAAGTGAAGAACCATCTGCCCTGATGCTATCTCGAAGGAATTATACCCAATTCTTGGCTTTTTTGATCCATGTAAAATCTTAAGTGTGATAAACACACAGTAAATCATATAGCAATCCCTGGAACAAGTATTGGTGTGCAGAGGCTTACGTCCTCTCTTTCATACTCCCAAATCTAATTATTTTTCTAATTTTCCTCCCTTCTTTTTCCCAATTCCTGCTCTGTTTCCTCTCTATTATTCTCATTTCTGCTTCTCTGCACTTTTCCTTTCAACAAAGGGGATAGAAATCATGTGATCCTTCATTTTACTGCCCCTTTGCAGCAAAATAAGAAGGAGATAATACAGCAGAGAAGGCAAGAGAAGAACATTTACGTTTCTGCTAACTACTGTTGTTACTGACATTTATATTTGTTTGATTTACACACATTCTAATTAATACAAGTAGCAAAGGGGAGAGCTCAGCGGTGAAGCTACAAAAGTTTACAAGTTGCTTTCGCATGTTTATTGCCTTGCTAAACCCCAGATCCCTAATCAGCTCAACAGATTACTCCCTGCATTCATAATGCTCTGCTGACAATGAAATGTAAACAATCTGCTGCACTGGGAGAGGTAAGATCTATAGAGAAGATCTCAGTGTTAACTTACATCTCTGTTCCTGGTGTCAGGAAAAAAAATAAAAGCAGTAATACAAGCCTCAAGTGAGTAGTTTTACTGCAAGTGAAAACAATCTCACTGATCAAAAATTGTGTGAGTATATATCCAAGGAACATGTTGTCCCACAGTTATTAATTGTTGAGTACAGTAGCCAGCAGTATTAATCATTCAAGTGAATGGAAACAATGTCTCAAAAAAAAAAAAAAAAAAAGGAATGTGTAAAGTTACTCATAAAAAACTGCTCAAAACTGAACATTGTAGTTTGAGGAAAAAGAAACATCAAAGCATTAAAAAGTATAAAAAAAAATATTAACTAAGGAACAGGAGTTCAGAAGAGCTCTCTTACTGCCCCTTGTATGGCCTGGGAGCTGTAAGGGAGGTACACCCACAATATAAAGATGGAACTTCACTACGTGACATTTCCTTTCTGTGATTAGACATGGGAATTCTTTTTCCTTTTACTCCAAGAAAGATGGAATTCAGGAAATCTGGCTATTTTTGCAGCTTTTAGTCTAAATTACTTTTTTTCCCTATCTGCTACTCATGACAAGCTCACAGTATTTTTGTGTCTCTGCACAACTCACTGGATCCTCAGAGTGCTGAGCACCACAGGGAAGACAATTCTAGTTTCACCTGGACAGTGTGCAGGTTAAAGGTAGATCTTTCCTCAAATTGCATCCTGTACTCCTGTGATTGGGCCCCACTATGAGCTGGTTTTGGGCAGCATTCACCCATAGAAACTTGATTTTCTAGCCTAGAGTTGACCTCTCTTTAGTCAGCATCTGTAGGAATCAAACCAAACCTGTAAGATTGACTGCAGGGCTTACAAGCAAATGAGCACACAGGAGTTGGCCAGGCCACACCTACATGTGCTGTGTATTCAATTAAACACACAAAAATGCATGTTTAATTGAATATACATTTTGTTAGTCCCTTGCAAGCATTAGGCTTTTCTCTGCCCTTACCAGTTCATACCACAATCACAAATTTTTAAATAAGTAGGCACTCTTCAATAACTTCCAGCTGTATGAAATGTGTGTCAGAAGGACAGGATCATCTATTCCAAGTTCTTGAGCCCTGAGCAACAAGTTTAATTTGTTACACATCACATTAGACTACAAGGCAGTCCAGGTTGCTAAAGGAAATTCCATAATAGAAAGAATTGGTGTGTATTCAAATAAAAGCATCTTTAGTCCACTGTGCAGTCAAGGAAGGCAAAGCCTGTTCATAGTCTCCTGATAGTAGTTCAAAAACCCATCACTTTCCAGACAGAAACATATAGCCTGTTTTCTCATCACCACCCGTCAACAGCAATGACAGCCCAGCTGACAGACAATTTCAGTGTTCTCCTAAGCCCTCCATCCTCAAACCAATATTTCACAGGTTCAGCATATCTATTGTAGCAGGAAATATCCAGTTTATTCAAGGACATTTGCAGTGTTGACCATTTTGTTCAGAAAATGGTCCCAGCACTGGGTGTTTTACAGCAGCTTTCCCATCACGTGGGATCAGTAGCTGAAGCCTGTGGCTTTTCACCGACCTTTTTCCCCAAAGGCATGTGGGCAGTCAGGGAGATGCAGCCCATCTGATCTCTGCAGCTCCTTGTCAGAGGAGGTGACAATGGCTAACACAGCTCTTCTAGGTATCTAACCTAACCTGTGATTAGATTGAATTGATCTAATGTGATTGGTAAGATTAGATAAGATTAGATCACTGCTGCACTCTCAAGGAACTGTGCTGCAGGAGCAGAGCCAGAGTCTTCATCTGGATCTGATTATCTTCCAGTAGACAGCACAGTGCTGGCTCAGGGAAGCACTCTTACAAGGATCTCACCCAAAAAGACATCTATTGCAAGGTGGGAGTTGTGACTTAGTGCTCCAGTTGGAAGAGAATTTCAGCCTTGGCCACTCAGTGGAAGGTTTAATGTGCCAAATATCCTGTGTTCTGTTCTGATCTTAGAATTTTCTTGGAGTTTATGTAGGCCTATAGCTGCAGATATTTCCTGAAATTATCCTCCAGAGTGACACTTCTTTATGGAGTTCAACAACTGAATAGCAGAGTGCAGGCCAAACCACTGGGCCACATAGGAAGGCTTAAGTAGGAATTAATTTAGAGTACTATTTGGATCTAATCCCAAATTCAGGAGTTCAGGTATTTAATTGCAGTGCAGCTGTTCATGTCACTGTGCCAGAAGAAAAAAAATCATCAAGGAGTCTGGGAGAGCAAGGGCAGTATGGCCTCATGGGGTAGCACAAGGAAGAGTGGGGTATATTTGGAAATCATTTGTATAGTCCTTCTGTAATTAGAAAAATAAGAATTTGTAATAGTCACTCCTGTGCTAAATCACTTCTTCCTTCTTCACTGCAAAAGTCAAGGAATAGGACCCCTCATGCAGATACTGTACATCCCTCCTCCTGTGTCTGTTTGCTGCAAACAAGGACAGCACTGAAGCAGCTCCCAGTTCACATCCTGGCAACAGCAAGGCTTGTCTGAATGCTTCAGCTCAAGGCAAACACAACAGGATGCTTTAGGGCAGCAAGATACAAGTGCTTCTCTTCAGAACAGACTGTGCTCCTGAGAGGTGGATTTCACCCATTGTCCTCAGGGGAACTGTCCTGAATCACGGTAGCTGAGCACATCAACACAGCAGGCACTGACAAGGTACTTCCACTCAACTGCTCAACAGTGACTGCACAAAGACACATCTCTTACCAGTGGGAAACACAGGGCTGCTCCTGATGTGTTGCTGCTGTCTGCTGAGAGTTAGTTTCATATTTCCCATGGAGTAAAACTTTTCAGGTTATCTGTTCCTGGGCTGTAGCTAACACATATTAAGTTCAGAGGATATTGTGCCTACAGGTCCATAATCCTGAGAGCAGCATCAAGCTCAAAGGCCTGAGAAAACAATAGGAATAACTTATTCAATAATTAATTTTAATTACTATTCCAAGATGAGTGGACAAAGGAAATAAACAACTAACAAACAATCTTATCCTAAAGAACCAGAATAATTACATTTGCATTTGTTTGTATTTGTTTAGAAAACCTCAGCAGCTGTGTCAGATGAGCATGTTCTCTTGCATGAACTCATTAATGTAAGGAAGCCATACCTTGACATAATTTTTTACCAGATAGATGTAGAAATTGCTGATGGACTCAGATGGCTCTGTTATGCAACTGTTTTCATGCTGAAAGCAGGAATAACAGACAAGACAGCAAAGGTTCCCAGCTTCCTTCCCTGCTGGGCTGTGCCTGAACGTTTCTTTTATTTCTTCCTCTCAAGTCGTACTCTAGTTCCTGTTTTGACTTCAGTTTCTGTAGGCTCTGTGTGCTGGTGTTTTTTCCTGTTTCCCTTTGGAAAGGAGCACTTCACTGACTCCCTCCACAAGTGACAGCCCTGCCTGTGCCCTGGTGGTGTGGGCTCTGCTGAGGATGCTCTCATTTCTGCCACACCAGCCCATAAAACACTCCTGCTCTGTCTCACAACTACTTCAAGCACAAGGGAGCTGCAGCTCTAGCACATCTGGGGTGTTACACCTGGGGTGTTGGGCAGTTTCAGGGCGTTTTGAGGGGGTTGCTTTTCTGTCTTTATTGGTAGCTTCAAATACCCTCACATGGCATCTCACTTGCATTTCTGGTGACAGTCTTAGCGAGAAACTAGGCTCCATTTTAAGGTTTTGTATATACAGATGAAAAACCAAATAATTATCTGTTCACATAGGGATGTGTGTGCATGTGTATACATTTCCCAGGAGCTGTTTATCAGAGCTGTTGTTGATGTCCTGAGGTTCTGGATAATTAGCACATGGATAGTGCCCAGGAAGGGAATCCATAAATCCTCAGCCTTGGAGTGCTTGAGCTCACTGTCATTTAACCTTTCTGGCTCAGCTCAGTGGCTCCATGCTCAGAGAATCCTGGGGAAGGATGTGTTATTCGTGAAGTCCTGAGTAAAATGAAGTTGCAAGTTGCTGTCAGCTCTTCAGCTGCTTTTTACAGAAGTGCTATCAGATGAAGAAGAGGCTCTATAAGATGAAGCAACCATGCTATAAGAAGCTCTGTAAGATCTGTAATTGTGTATTAAATTTATAAGATATACAGAAGTGCTGTGAGGTGAACTGATGTGTAAGGAGGTTGCAGTTGAACGAATTTTGATTTCGTGTTGGTCAGAAGTAAAATGTACTGACTGGTTTTATGACCCAAGTTGCACCAACTGCGTTGCTGGTTTTTTGTAGTAGGTATTAAGTGTCCAAAATCAAAAGTTAACCTGAGGTGAACAGTGTGAAACATAGTGAGTGTCTCTTGTCAAAGACTATTTCCAAAGCCTTAAACATAGGTGATCCAGATTCCACCACTATGATGATGAGTTCTTGAAGACCATGACATTGAAGTGGAACACTTTGGCAAAATTTGTTGCAAATCATTGAAAAAGCTTTGTTGTTTCGGGGTTTTTTTTATGCTTTTAAATAATTCTATGTTTATAAATCATATAAATGCATTGATTGATAATACAAAACACATGAAATCATATATGATAAATACATGAACAGGTTTTATATATTAATTATATGAAGCATAAATGTAGGTATATATTTTATGATGTACATAATACATTTCTATAACAGCAGCTACATAATGACATATTCATGTAAAAAGATATACTATAGTATATAATATACAGTATATATGCAATGTGAGTTTGTATAACATAAGTAGGATATATAACATTTTTATTTAATATATATAATATATGTATATTGCTCTGTTTTATATTACTGTATTTTATATTTATACATTTTATATAACATGTGCATATGACATACAGTATATGTGTCACATGCATTGTATGTACATAATACAATATTTGTGTTGCTATTGTTAGTTATAACGTTGTTTGTATACATAAACCCCTCAGCTGAAATACGTGAGTGGATCTGTCGGGTTTGGCTTGTGCCTTTGCAGTGCCAGGCAGTTTTGTCACTGTCTGGAAAGGCTGCAGAGTGACTCCTGAAGAGGAGGCACAAGGAGAGCAGAGGTGCCCTAATGTACCTTTTTATAAAACTTCAAAATGAGGATAAACACCGTGGTGTCCAGCTCTTGCTTTTCTTCATTTTAGTACTGGTTTTCCATCAATTGCATTTTCAACCTAAATAGACAGGTGGCAATGACAGCATTATGTATCACCTCTTTAATGTTACCCTACTGCTGCAGGACATCCCTTCCTGACATATTTGCCCAGATGTTTATTATTTTCTTTTTATGGATGGTGTTTAATTCCCAGAAAATAATTCCGACAGAAATGAAATATTGAGTGAAGGTTTTCTGAATATGGCTCCTTCCCTGAGTGTTGGCTGGTAGGAGACTTCCCAGAGGGTGGTGAGATTTATGTCCTGGGATAAAGACGATGCACATCATCTTCAGAGCTGTGAGGCTGCCTGGCACAAACACCTGAAAAGCTGATTATCTGAAGTGCTCGGAAAGTATTTCTTGTGCAAATGTGCTCTTTCATACTTTCAAGATAACACCTATCACTGCAGTTGCCTCTTACAGGAAGAAACTATTGAGAATTCTCTAGAAAAAAAAGAAAGTGATAGTTATTATGCAAAGGATGGTGTAGGGGTGGCAGAGACTTCAGATGGGAATTTGAGAAATAGCTTTGGGCAACTGGGCAGGGGAAGAAATGTGTAGAGACAGCCAAAAGCAGTGATTGATTTCCCAGTCTCCAACTGCACCAACATTCATCTGATCGCACTGGTCTTTTTTATTATGATTTATTTATTTATTTAGGGTTTGTGTTTTCCTCTGTGCTGTTCTGCAGAACAGCTTTTAGGTGAATTTTATGACAGAACTTTCAGTTTCTTCATTTAAATTGGCAGGAGTATTTTCCCTTTCTCTCTCTTTCTCTCTTTCTTTTTTCTTTCTTTCTCTCTTTCTTTTTTCTTTCTTTCTCTCTTTCTTTTTTCTTTCTTTCTTTCTTTCTTTCTTTCTTTCTTTCTTTCTTTCTTTCTTTCTTTGTATTTCTAAAGTTTATACTCTTAGAAGGGTCAGGCAATAATGGCATGTAAAATATGGGTTGCTAAATAACATTTCCATTTTTCTCATTGTTGATATACAGAAACAACTCTACAACATAAGAAAAAGTCCATCTGGAGAATAAAAGAGTTAAACACAAAATTATGGGGTTTGTAATGTTGATTCGATGGCAGATTTGCATGAATGTAGGCCCTAAGCCAAACCAAATGAGGTCAACACCAGGACAATCATGATCAGCAGACCTCTGCTGCCTGTGGAGTGCTGAGGTGCAAGCAAGGAAAAACTTCAGATTAGTTTTGATGCTGAAGGACTGCCTTGTCTAATTGTTCCCTCTGGTACCTCTGCAGAGTGCTGCCAAATTCAGTGGGGTTGAATCAATGTAACATTTGAATATTTCAAAACTGATAGAACAATACTGAAGCTATTTAGGTTTGGGATATTTTGAGATGCCTTGTAGTGTTCATCCCACAAACTGAACTGCCTGTATTCTGTGACATCAGTCAGCTATTCCTTTGAAGGGATCTTAATAGCAGACTCCCCACCCCCAAATTGTGATGTCTCATAGAGTCACACTTCATTTTAACGTTTCTCTCTGAGAATCTGCCACTAAAGAGAGAGTTATCATCTGCTTATAGATTAATTACAGTGTATTCCCATATATTCCCCTGCCCTGCCCCAATGGGTATACCACTAAGTGTAAAAAAACCCGTCTTAATGGGTCATATATAGAGTTATATACTCACTATAGCACTAAGAATATAGAAAAACTTGATGATGGGTTTTTGTTACCTTGAATCCTTCCTGTAATAACCACCCATCCATGTGCTGCCAGTAGGTTTGACAGCATGAGGGTGTGTTTATTGTACAGGAGTGGATCTTGGCTCACAGTGCTGCTCTGGAACCACCTCAAGGGGTTGTTGTTACAGCTGAGGGGTGGTGGTGGTGGGGGCCATGCTGGCTGTTCTGCCTGAACACACCCCAAAATCTCCCAATGATGTTGTAGGGTGTCTGTGAAAGGAGGACACTTCTCTGGCAGCAGGACTGGCCCCAGTGAGCCTGTGGTCACCCCATGGTGGGGCTGCAGCACCCAGGACACACAGGGAGGGTGTGTGTGTGTTTGCAGGCAGTGCCAGCCATAATGCAGCAGGAAACATCTCTCACCTGGTGTTTTAACAACACGAGTTTGGCACACATTGGTGCCAGTGAGTCTGACTGGGGACCATCACTCTTATGGAATGATGGCACACAGTGCAGTTCTGACAAAAGAAGGCTCCTTGTAGGGAAAATTTTACTGGAGATGAGGTGTCTCACTGCAGGACCTGAGACCTTTTACATTATCCCAACTAATCTCTTTTTAGTTCATGGGTTGTTTCAACACAGAGGAATTTCATAAGACTTGTGCTTCCATGAGGGACGTTACAGAGGAAGATACCTGAACTGTTAGAAATATTAAAGCAGTTAAAGAAATATATTGGTGATGTAAAGATGTGCACTTAAATCAGAACTTAGCTAGATGTACTAAATCCAAAGGTCCAAAATTGGAATGAAGGCCAAGAGTTAAGCAATAAACCAACACACACCCTCTCCTTTTTTACACAGAAGTACTTCAAGTGTAAATCCACCACAGAAATCCCCTCCTGCCCCCTGTATGGAGCAGGCTTTGGTCTATGGCACTTGTGTATGGGTGGGATTTGCAAAACTGCTCCCCACACCTCTAGTCTTGGTGCAATTTCTGATTCTGTATGTTGTAAAGGAGCAAACTGGGGCACCACAAAAAGCCTGTCCCTCACATTTGTCCCCCAGCATTTCTCCACGCGTTCCACTGTGCGCTCTCCACAGGCGCGTTAGCCAGCAGGATGTGTTATGTGCAGAATTGGAGTGGGACACCACAGCACACCAGAAGGGGCCTCACCCAGGAGCTTTTGCATCATTTCGATAGCCTCTGCCTTCTTTAGAGATATTTAGAGTTCTTTCAAAGCCACAATTTTTACCTTATTGCCCATAAGATGTTCCATGGATGAGGCAGTTTTTTGGCATTGATAGAAAGATGATTCATTTGTCTAAACCATTCAGCCTCGTTGTGTGCTCAGCTGGTAAATGGCAGTCCTACCAAGACAGGCTCCCAAAGTAGAATATACTTCATCCCTTGTCAAAAGGAGGAAAAGTTAAATTTGCTAACCCTACAATTTTCATAGGACTTAAAAGGATAAGCAGCTGGGGCTAAGAGGTGGTTTATTCTCATTTGCAGGACTCTGCTCTCTTCCACTCCTTTTTTTATCTTACAAGCACAGATACGAGGAGTTGACCAAATCCTCACCTATTCTTTCCTTGGAAAAGTTTCTTGATTTGACACAAATAATTGGCATTAAAAATGAAATAAGTTTTTTTAAATGCAGGAATTGCACAGGTGGATTTGTGAACACATGCATGTTACAGGGATGGTTTAGGTTCTTGTCTGGAAATCTGCCCTCTAATACCTTTCAGTGATAGATATTCAGATTGAGTTGTTTCCAAGAACAAGGTTATGAGGCACCAGAGATTACTTAAAATGAACCATGAACATAATTTTTCAGAAAAGCTTCACTGAAGCAACATGGAAAAATGATGTACAGGGAATCAAAATAGATCCTAAGGACATGCTGAGCTCCAGACCCATTTCCTTTCCTAGCATGCTGCTGGCTGCAGGATGGCTGTGCTCACTCAGAGGGCTCATTTATACTGACTCTGTGCTTTGGTGAGATCTTCCACACAGGAAATTACATTCACCAGGGCAAGGGCATTGACTGGATTTTGCAGATAGGATAAAATGATGCCAGTTCTGACAGCAACTGCTTAAACCCCTCTGCATGTCCAGCTGCAAAAACTGGCCAATATTTTCAGAACGCTGTCAAAAATAGCTTTGGTCTGATGTTTGCCCAATCCATTGAGTTCTTCTAGAGCTGGTCTAAAGAAGAGCTATATTTCAACAGAAGATTAACAGAACTGGAACTTTTCACTAAGTATTCTTATCCTTTTTTTACTTGCATGTAAATTTGTGAAAGAAATATAATTTCTCTTCTACATTCATCTTTATGCTTCCCCCACGCTGGTGCTATAGGAACAGTTCAGAGGAAACCTGCATTAACATTTTGTCTCTTGATGATCAATAGGATGTGAAATGAAAGCTCCACTCCAAAAAAGAAACCTGGGATTTATGCTATTGAATTAACTTTACCTCAGGCATATAAGCTGTTATTTGGGTTGCATGATATTGAATACTTGATACAGAAAAATAAATCAGGCTAGTGAATTGGACCATGTGAAACAATGAGAATAACAAAAGAAATCATATGTATTTCTAATTAAACACCAGAACTGGGCATAAGATGGACAAGTGGTAGAAGTGAAAACTCTGGAATGGGAAGAAAAGCAGTACTGAAAAGAACAGATATTTGCATAAAATTGTTATGCTTTTACCTAAAAAATAACCCCTGGGTGCACGATTTATGAAGTTTCATAGCACAGTGTTTATGGTTCAAATCAGAGACAGCTTTCCTCCTCCCACTTGGTGTGTTAAATGTCAGAAGTACAAATATCCTATGTACCCAAAGCTGGGCTCCTGCACCAAAACTGGGCCATCTTCACCCTCTGGGCCACAGGCAAAACAGGGCTTTACCATGGAGATCTCCCTGAAGTGCCTCAGGGGAGGGCTCACTGTGTGGATGGGCAGCTGTGACCTCTGAGATCAGACATCCAACACTAAAGGCTTGTCATGGGTCCAGCAATCCACATCTTTGGGACAGGGGCAGGTGAGGGTAGGTGTGAGACCTCTGCCTCATCCACCTGTGTGTGTGATCCAGACTTGCCAAGCTGAGCAATCCTGCTGTGTCAGACTCGCTGGGGTATGTGACAGGGTATGGCACTGGAGATAACAGAGGTTGTTTACCACTTGCAAACAATTTTCTACAGAGCACAGACAAGATCACAGCTCTGTCTCAGAAATTATAATGGGAAGGAAAATTGATGACATTTGATACAATATTTATGCAAAGTTCAGTCAGTCTGTTCTCAGTGGTTAATTACATTTGGCTGGGGAGCCATGGGAAGAGCAGGGCAGATGTGGGAGGTTTAAAGTTTTTGTCCTCCTTTCCCATGCTAGCTGTTCACCTACAGCCATGCTCCTGCTCCTGCTCTTTGGTGTTCTCATGCCCAGCTGTCCCACAGCAGGAGCTGCCTCATTCCCAGGCCTGCTTCAGGGGACACTTCTTGGGGCTGGGAGGTGTCCAGGGCTGGGGATACAGCGCTCCTGGTGATGAGTTTGGTGCCACATCCAAGAGACACACCCGAGACAGGTGCTTTGACT
Source organism: Eopsaltria australis (assembly GCA_034509425.1). Classification (NCBI taxonomy): domain Eukaryota; kingdom Metazoa; phylum Chordata; class Aves; order Passeriformes; family Petroicidae; genus Eopsaltria; species Eopsaltria australis. The sequence goes on along the minus strand of JAVTVJ010000132.1, from coordinate 2,278,161 downwards.
ACTGGACTCTTGGGGATGAACAAATGGTGTGATCTGCTCCCCTCCAGCTGTGCATCCAGAGGCACCAGCTGTTGAAGGATGCTTGTGTTTGGAAGAGGTTTCCACTGGCTGGTGGGTCCCGAGGGACCAGGGCTGTCCAAGTGCTGATGGAAGCTCAGATATTTTGGAGTAGCTGCCTCAGCAGGAGGTAATACCCTGCAGACCCCCTGGGCTGCTCTGCAGTCTCTCTTCTTCCCCCTGGCACTGTGGAGAGCAGAGGTTTCTCTTCTGGCAGGTTACAGATCATTTCCATAAGGTCAGGCTTTGTGGCACCTGGAGAAAGGCACCTCAAGTAGAAAGTCATGACTTTGGCATCAGTGCCTTTACAAATATAAGCCAAGTTTTCTTTTCCACCTCCGTCCCCCTCCCCACAATATTATGGACCTCTCCAACTCAGAGTGGGCAGAACAGCAAGAGATCAACTTTGCTGGAACATCATTTACTAAATAAAACTGAAACCAAAATACCCATTTCCAGACAACCCTTGAAAGCACTTGGCAGTGCAGCCATGCACATCTATGTTCCTGGATGCCAACCTGTGGGGCAGAAAACTTCTGGCATGGCTCATCCCTACCTGCATGTTTGGTGGCATGCTCCCTCTGGTGATCCTGAAGCATCAAGTGTTGGTTGCTGTGCTGGCAGGTTCCAGGATAACAGGGCACTCCATAGCTTTCTCTCCAAACCAGCTGTCTCCAGCATAATTTTGTGGCACAGAGTGTGTATTATGCATCCACAAAGCAGTGCCAAGCAGGGTGGCCTTGGCTTTGCAAACTGCTGTGACACAAAGCATTACAAAAAGGTCAGCAAGAAAGAACACCTGCTTTTGGTGGGTCAGCAGAGGTGCCATCTACAGGCACAGTGCCCACTGTCAGGGCTGCTGGGGAGATGGTCAGGTCTCTGGCATTTATCAATCTTCCCCTTTCCAAGCTACCAGTTTGCCCATTCTTTCTGTGCAGGTCACATTTTCTGCCCTTCTTACTTTTGTAACATTCTTCTGAGCTCTCTTCACTTGGTGCATGTGTTCCTTGAAGGGTGGTGTCCAGAATGAGAAGGAGCAGTTTTGCTGGGCCTTCACCAGCACTGGACAAAGCAGGAGGACTCCCACACATTCCCACCTGCGCCCCCTCTCTTCACATCCCCAAGGAGCTGCTTCCCACCCCTGCAAGTGTCTGACCCTGCTGCCTGGTGCTGTGATTCACTTCATCGCTCCTGCCTTGCTCCTCACCCTGTGTTCACACAGCTGATGCTTCTGCCAAAGCATCGAGTTTTTGTGCTTGTCCCTCCTGAATCCCACTGCTGATCTCAGAGCACTTGGTGGATTTTAGATCATTCTGAATTCTGCTCCTGTCTTTCGGCACCCGCAGACCTTCCGAGGCTGATGTTTTATGCATTCCCACTCACATACCATGAGTCATTAGCAAAGATATCAGGCAGCCCCCGTTCACAGCAGTGTGCAGCAGCCCATTCTGTACTTTTTTCCCAGACACTCAAAGAATGCTCTTCATTCTTTGTAGGTTTTGAACAAGGCCTGTGATCTCATTGCTGAGGTTCATTTAAGAATGTTTTCCCCCAGCTTGTATGTGAGAATGACATTTGCCACCTACATTACAATGCTTGCTCACCTTGTAGTGTTGTCTAAGAAGGAAACTGGATTGGTTGCACACGATTTATTCCTGATAAACACATTTGCTGCTTTTTATCCTATTATTTCCTTGTGGGTTTGCAGATAGCTGTAATTATTTTTCGAGTACTGTTGAGTGGTTTTGGAGCACTACTGAGTGGTGATCCTAGGCTTTGCCATCTGAAAGATTTTTGCCCTATTTTCAGTCTTCTGGGACCTCCCCCATTCTTCAAGAACCTCAGCTATAACCACTAATGACTCTGAGACTCCTTCAGCCAGATCCTAAAGTACTGCTAAGGCAATTTCCTCAGGCAACAGAGAGGGCTGTGGTCCCTCAGAGTCTGGCACCCAGAGAACACTGCCTGCATGGGGACATTGCCTGCATGGGGACACTGCCTGCGTGGGGAGGGCGGCCACCAGCCGTCCCCTGCTTCCATGGACAGAGCAGAAAATTGAGAAAAAGGAAATATTGTTACCTGCCTGTTGCAAGTGAGGAACTGAAACAACTGCTGGAGTCCCTAATTGGACTCTAATGCAAAACTTGAGCCCTATTATCCATATATCCTCTCCTTCTCTTATCCTCTCTCAGTAAAGTGGATGATTTCAAGTCCTTGGCACCAGTTCAGGTCAGAGAGTGCAAGGCACACACAGTACTTTATTTACAGTGCAACAGAGATCTGCAGATAATTCAGCCTCAGCAGTATTACACAATTACTTATAGATGCCTGTGTTGAAAATAAATGAAAATTATTATTTATTGAGAACTTCTCAGCAGTCCCTGGGATTAAAGAATGTAATAACATTCTATGTTCAACGTTATGTTAGGGGAAATAATACTTTAGTACAGGTATTGGCAAAATAATGTTTCATTTAAAGGGCTATTAGACTACAATGTGTACAGGAAGTCCAGCTTTAAAAGAACCATGGTGATTGAGGTACAGCACAACTCACTTTTTAATCAAATCTCAGGGATGACAGTGAAGCTCTAACTTTGAAGGTCCCTTGCCACCCAAACCATTCTGTGATTCTGTGCTGCTGTTCATGGCTGACTTTGTTGTTCATGGTGGCTTTGTTGCTTGGGAAAACCAAGTGTTAAGAGCCGTGGATTTCATTTGCTGTAAGAGCAAGTTGTTTGACCTTTGGCAGTGGGAGATTTGACACTTAAATGGATTGATGTTGGCTTGGATTCATCCTAGCTAGCTATGGAAACATAAATGAGATGCCTGAATTAGGAGCACGGACACAGTAGGCTCCCTCCATAATCAGCAGAAGGAAATGTTTGCCTCTGGAGAGTGGACTGGCTCACCCAAGAACTGAGTAGCATTTATTTCTCTCCAGTGACAATGAGAAGAACCTAAAGTAATTGCAATCCTAGTTTAAATACCTCAGATATTTTATGTGATGTCAGTTCATATAGAAGTTGTTCAGGTAGCAAAATAATGTTGAACTAAATAAGACTCAAGACAGTATTTGAAGCATATTTTACACAGAGCTGCACAGTTTTGAGCTGTGCTTTCCTTTTTGTTTGTTTGTTTGAGATTTGTTAGGTTATTTTTTTGCTTGCAGATTACAGTTCTCACCAAGAAATGATTAATTTTCTGCTGTTCCCTCCTAGCTTACATAAAAGACTGGGCAACTTGTTAAATTGCATTTGTATGCCAGCTGAAATTAATGGATTAAGTGGCCTCCATGGGATTGCTGCAGTGCACGGGCACCTCCTAATTTGGCCACAGCTCATGTCCCAGGGCCAGCAGATGGCTCTGGTGGCCACCAGGCTTCACTCTGGCCCTCAGTCCACCTCCAGCCTGTAGCCTGCAAGCAGTGGCCATCCCTTTGTTTCAGAGGGGCAGAAAGTGAGCCATCTTTCATGAACTCACTGCAGATGAGGGTCATTGCCCTGAAAGGCCACCAAGACAGGTGGTGCTGGAAGGGACAAGAGTGACCACACTGGAGTCGCTGCTCCTGTAATGGGGGATGGAGGGCAGGAGCTGGTGGGGCTGTGAATGGGCCTCATGGTGGATCTTTGAGTGCTGTTGCAGTTTTCTGGGTGCCTGGAAGCTGCTCTCTCTGCAGAAGGCACCCTGCCATTTTGAGGGGGGATGGTCGGTAGATATGTGCCAAACTCCTGGCTAGCAGCTGCTGCTGTAGCCCAGTGACAGCACACACTTGGCAAGGGCTTCATCCCCAGAGGAAATATGGAATGCCCTTTGGGACCTTTTACTTCCCATGAGGATGCTCACACCTGGAATCTTCACTGCCCCTGTCATAAATGCTGATCAGCTCTGGTACCTGGCAGGCTCCACTTCATCCACCTCTCCAGTGCAAGTTTGCTTCTTCAGCTCTCTGAGGCTTCCAGGTGCCTCCCTGTGACAGGTGAGACACAATGGGGCTGCTCAGTTCCCAGGCTCTGCTTTCCTAGTCCCAGAAACAGCATCCTGCAGCTCAGTCTCTTCCTCTGAAAGCTGCCCAGAACCTGGAAATTGTGCCACTGAATTCACTGTCTGTCTCAGTGTCTGTCTTCAATGGGAAACTGCTGTTATTGGAACAGAATGTTTTTGTAGAGATAGGGGTGATTTGTCTCAGCTGCCTTGAGCTTTCTGACACTGAGATGTCCAGTCCCTTGTCAGTACAGAGAGAGGCACTCATTAGATGGGGGTTGGCCCACCTCTCCTAGAAGGGGATTAATTTTTTCTGGACGTGTTAATTTTTTTTTTCTCACTATGGACAGATCCTATGGAAATAACTCAGGCTGAATATTTAATATGTAGTGACTAAAGTTTAGTGAAAAAAAGGTGCAGAATCATATTCCAGTGTTGATATCCTCAAGCAAACTCTGGGATTTTTAGTGCACTGCTCAGCAAGGAACTAATTAATGTGGGAGAGCAACTATGAAGTGAAATGCAGACTGTATGATTTAAAAAGAAACAACCAAAAAGTCTGCTAGTGACCCACTGAAAGTGGGTTTCTTTCCATTCATCCTCCTGTCACTTTGACACAAACCTGAACTGAGACAGTTGCACAGCTTAGCCACAGCTCCCCAGAGCCTGAGCGAGGTGCCAGGTTTGCTCAGTGACTGTGGGCTCATTGTAGCCACCCTGGGCTCAGTGTGGTCCCAGGCTCACTGCATGGCCCGGGGCTGAGATTTACAGCCCCTCTCACCCAGTGGGAGGGATGCTGGTTCTGCTTCTCTTGTTCTTTGCTGAGTGCTGCCTTTCCTCCCATCCCATGCTGTCCTGCAAGATGGGGTCAGCTGAGGCCTTGGGGCCTTTTTGCTTGGCAAGGAAAAGCAGGAAGATGCAGGGACACACATGCAACAGCAGATATGTTACGGGAAATTTGAAAATAAGGTAGAAAGTGGCAAAAAACATTGCAGATACCTTCTCAGGACAAACACTCATGGTGCTTATTTAGTTTCTCCTCTTGATTCTATGCCATCAAATTAACAGCTGAATTCAGCTGGGGATGAAGCATGACAAATAATCCCTCAGGTGAGCTCTGGGGCTAATGAACAGGATGTAACTGGCAAGTGTCTGAAAAGGGGACTCCGAGTTACCTGATGAAAGAGCTTCTTGCCAGTGCTGAGCTGCAGATGGAAGCTGAGGCCCAGTGGGAGGTTGCAGGTTACTCAGGACAGAGCCAGGGATTTGCAGAAAACACGGATGCTCTGAGGCATCGCTCCTCACACGGCTTCAGAGCCCACCACCTGCATCTGGGCACCAGAGCCTGCTCCTGCCCTCTCCCCCTCATGTGCACAGATGGACACACAGACAGGCACACTGGGTCAGTCAGAGCCCCACAGGCTTCAGAGGGGCCACAGAGCAGCTCTGGGAGCAGGAGACAGCAGTTGGGACAGAGATGTAGATGCTCACTGAAGGCTCAGCCATACACTCATTGTCTTGGCCCAAAGCAGCAGCTGAGGGGCTCTTCTGCCATTGGAGGGTCATAGTGAAGCAAAGTTTTGGGTTCCATTCCTCTGCCCATCCTCTCCTCAGGAATCTATTACAGTGCAGCCTCATGTGCTTCCTTTTCCCTTGGGCAGAGCTCACGTTTTAAAAGGAACTATGGCTCAGCTGTGACAGGGAAGGCACACGGTGTTTGAGCTATTCCTAGCCCGTGATGGTTCTGTTCAAGCTTTCAGCAATTTTGGCTTTATGTGCTCCCATTCCTGTTGGGCCAAAGAGTTCCAAGTTCCTGTAATCGATTACTGAAGAACAGAGAGTTCTTCAGTATGAAGAACATGACAAGCTAATTTGTCATTTTCTTTTTTAAAAAAGATTAAAAATCTTTCTCTGCAGCAGGGTAACTCTGCCTTGGCATTTCTTCCTTACTCTGGTTTATATAACAGCAATGAGATACAGCCCCTTCCCCTAGTCAGGGAAATTACAGAAAAATTAGAGAACCCTCAAACACCAAGTACTTTGACATGTAAGAAAACCATCCCCATTCCTTCAGATCATAACAAAGCACCTTCAGGCTGCTTCCAGGTGCCAAGGTGGCAGTGGCCTCCCTAGCACCTGTCTCTGCTCTCTGTATTGAGAGCTAAGGGTGTGGGCAGATTTGGCCAAACTTTCCATTGTTCATGTCAGCTGAGCTGGATCTCACATGCTGTTTCTTAATGGAAACACATGGAAGCACCCACTGAGAGCTAATTCAAGCCCTCACCCTGCTTGGCATCAGACACCTCCTTTGACTACTCTGACTCCGGTGTCCCCCTTGTAGGATGGACCTCATCAGTGGCATGCTGTGGATTACATGAAGTTCCTGAAACCTTTTTAAAAGGTATGGATTAATGGGTTTTATGCTCTTAGAAAGGTCACTTGCAAGAATGATGCTAAGGACAGGGAAAATTGCTCTTTCTGGGCCCTTTGGGACTGTTTTTATGCTTGCAAACACACCCACTGCAGAGACAGGGGCATTCTGATTAAAAGCAGTGACACGCCATAGCTCGTGATTACACACACGAAGTTGAAAGCTGAAGTGAACGTAGCCTTAGGAACCTTATTAATCTACTGTTTGATTAAACTACCTTTCAGCCTCCTTATTAAACTGTGATCGTTCTAGAAGAATAACAACAAAGTCAGATGAAAGGCAAGACCGCTTAGGGTGTTATTTGGTGTTGTCATTGACTACCCGTAACTAAGAGGGAAAAACGCATTTTATCCAAGGTAAGGAAAGATGTGACAAGCATTAATACCTCCTTTTGTTTGTTTTATCACTGTTATATCCATAGGGAAGAGCCATTGAACTGCACAGGTAAAACCATTTCTCAGTTAAGTGTCAGTGGCCATATTTGAATGAAGCTGGGGAAGTGAATGAACACTAACACACAGCTTTCCCACTGATAAACCCACTGCACAACTTGCCATTGAGAAGGTGATGCAGACACAGAACGTTTCAGGAAGGAAGTCTCCACGCAGCGTCAATGCCCCAGTTTTATTTATTAATTTATTAATTTGTCAATTACCACTACAGCAGCATCTGAAACCTCAGCTAAGGAGAGACTTCCATGAATCTGGCACTAGCAAAAATGCATGGTCTAGAATGAAGGGTTTCTCAGCTTGTTTGCATTCTTTTCTGTCAGATACACGAATTAGGGGCTCAGCCCCATGATGATGTCACCACTGCCTCGTAAGAGACAGAGCACCCACTGATGGGTAAGGCAAACTCACCTTCATCTTCTGGGTCTGTGGTATATGGGGAGATGCACAATCTGCAGCTCTATTTAGAGATAAAAAATGGTCTAGAGGAGCAGTTTTGATGCAGAAGAATAATTTCCAGAAGGTGCACGAAAATGTGTCAGACATTCCCTTTATTTTATACTTCCCTTATGAGTAGATGAGTGCTACCTTGAGTGACTGCCCTTAGTTGCCTGCCCTGATGGAAGGAGACAGAAATCCTTCTTTAGATAACTGAGTACATTTATGTGAAAGAGCTTGAATGCTCTGTGATATTCACAAGCAATGCCACTCATTGCAAACCAGTCTCCAGTCTATGCTACCTCTGTTTGAAGGGAATAACAGCCATGTTTGAGTTTCTGATTATTTAATACTTTCATTTCTCTTTCCTTTAGGAGGTGGACCCAGGCATACAAATCAAACAGCTACAAAATCTCCTGTGATTCCTCCTCAAAGAATAAAAAAATTAACTTGATATATCAAGACATAATTCAGACTAGAAAAGTTACTGCTGTGAGAAGTGGATTAGTTGAGGTACAATTGTTCAGCATCAGGAGATATTAACCTGTATTTCCCTGATATTAGAAGTAAAACCAATCCAATAAATTTTATGAAATGTCTTTTAAAGTATATTTGTAAAGAAGGTCTAATATTTACTAGCTTAAATAGTATTTCTATTTAAATATTTTTACAAGTTAGGGAAGGTACAAAGTAATTCCTGGAGGGTAAGTCCTCAAACATAACAATTTATATGCCAAATGAAATCCATTGCTGGTGTTTCTTCAAACTAGGTAATGCAGCATTAACCTCCCCAAGCTCACCAGGCTCCCAACTTTCATCAGCATTCAATTGTTGATGAATTGCCAACATTTTGGAAGTAAAACCATATAAACAAAAGTGCAAATATATTTAAAATGTAAATGCTTCTTTGGTGAAGATCAAGGAAAAGATTAAATACCTCAGTCTGGCAAAGGATGTAAGGATGTTCCTTAAACCCCCTTTGACTTCAATAGGACATAAACATATGCTTGAAGTTTGGCATGCTCAGAGCTTTGAAGAGAAAATTCACAAGCAGGTTTGGGAATTGCAGCATGGAGCAGTATCCTACTCAGGTTTTGGGAGCCCAGCCCCATACTGAGCTTGCAGGTTTGAGTTAAACGTGTCTATAAACATGGCAAACATAGGTAAAGTCCAAATCCATGGTACACTGTGCATGGAGTGGGCAAACTTACCTAACAGGCAGGTGGGGGAAAAGGGTTTAGCTTGTCCTAATTGCCTGTTTGTGCCCCTTGGTGCAGCAGGTGCAGAGCAGGGCCAGGCTCATCCAGCCAGCCTCCTGTGGGAGTCAGGATCCCCTGGGACCATGCCAGTCCCTCAGGAGAACAGGAGGAGGGAAGGTGCAGTGCCACGGGCTCCTCCATGGGAGCACCTATGCAGGTGCCTTTCCTTGCTCTTCCAAAGAGTGTTTGCTCTAACAAACAGCAGGATAAAAAGGTATACAGGATTTTAGCTGCCGGTCATATTCTGGGCAACCTCCAGTCCACGGCTGGGCTTCCAGACACAGGAAGGATGAGAAGAACCTTGGTGGAACCTTGTGCCACTTCCACAAGGTTTCGATGTCTTGGTGCTCAATACATCCCAGCTTTGCCTGGCTGAGGGAAAACCTGAAAGGTCTTCCAGGGAGCCACAGCAGTGAAAGAGTGCCTGGCATGAAGTGGCAGTTGCACTTCAGAAAACTGACAATTTGGGTGTAGGTTTCTACAGGAACAGATACCAATCTACAGGTTACATACCAATGCCTACATCTTCTGCTGGATGCAGTCCCAACTTTTCACCTAAAGGTGATTTTCTGCCCAGGTCCAATTTATCAGAAGGAAGTTGAAACGTGTCTGTTTTGTAAATAATTTCAATTACAGCTCCCTGGTGCTTCACTGTATGTTCCTGAGGCTCCTATGGCCCCTACCTTTATAAAATCTCTCCACACTCAGTGTGCCTATTGCCTGTCTTGTCCTCCTGTCATTTTGACTGGTACTAAATAAAGCTTTCAAAACTACTCAAAACAGTTCTCATGGAAAAGTACACATTCCTCATGAGCATCATTTCCAATGGGAACATCTCAGTGGCCAAGTCATCATTTCTTTTATTCTAGTACATTTTGTTAAAATGATGTTATTGCACATAGTCTTCATCTAACAAAAGAGCTTGCATTAGCATAGTAATGGCCCTGAAAACGGCTAATGATCTTACATTCATGTTGAATGGGAGCAGGAAATCAGTTAACAAAAACGCAGCAGCCAAAAATCCTGTAATAGATTAAAAAGCCACAATTATGGCATACCGAGGGTGGTGGTGGGGGTCACACTATATAATGTGAGTCTCTGTGACTGAATGCTTTTCAGAGTTGTCATTCTTACTTTTGTCAAGGAGTTCAAGTATTTTGTTTCATTTCTTGTAGGTGAAGGCAGAACATGGAATATTTCACTATATGATTATTTTTTAAAGATATATAAGATGGAGGTAATTTGTGACCTGACACATTGAAAAAAAATGACCTTGTAAACACTGAATTTCTCATCATCTTCTAACAAGAGTTGTGGGGGAGGAGAGACATTTCTTAGAGAGGATGAGAAAAAGGCAAGCAGGGACAAGAACAATTCAAAAGTAAAAAAGTAAAAATTTCAGCCTGATTCAATTTGTGGTTTGTCATGTTGGAATGAGCAATCTGAAGAGTTCAAAATATTCAGCTGTGTAGGATGCCCCTTAGTGGTTGAATTTAAACACTGTTGACAGACGAAATAATTTTAAACACTGAAAAAGACCCCAAAATAATAATTGTATTTAGTAACTGAGAACAAAGGATTTTAAATGCGAACATATGCACAGAAGAGCCTACATAGCCATGTTTACATAAAATATAAGAAACAGTTGGAAATATGCAAACCAATAGTAAGAGAACATTCCTGAATAAGCTATTGTACCAAATGAGAAGAAAACAAGGGAGAAATAGAGGAAAAAGGTTAAACTCTATTTCTATTTTAATCAGAATGTATATTATGAGTTGACTTTGCAGAAGAACACAGATATTGAACTCTGCAATGGAACCTAACCCAATATTTTTACTGATATTTTCTAGAACAGAGAGTTTCTGCAGAGCTATGAAGTTATCTGGTCTGGAGCCATGAGCCATGGGCCCTTCCCAGCAACATATGGCTGGTGTAGCCTCTGGCCATCTCTGCTGTGACAGAAGCTACCAGCTTGTGTTACAATACACAAACGTTGCTACTCTAAAGGCATCAAGAAATGTTTAAAATTCAATATAAAAAGCTAGAGTGCAAAAATTCTGTAATACCCAAATGTACAGTGCAAAGAATCTATGAGAGATTAATTTAATTTGTTCTAACTCTTGTCATGAGGAATATATTGCTTCTAACTTCTTCTTTGCAAAAGCAATCCTTGCATTGGAGTCATTTGCAAAAGCTGCAACGCAGTGACACTCCCAGAGCCCAGCACCTACACTGGTCTGTTTACAGCTACTCTGAATGTAACCATATTTAACACCTTTAGATCTCTAGGTATACACTGGTTAATAAAAGAAGTCCATAATATTTACAGAAAGTCTGTCTCATTTGGAAATCCGATGCTTCTGATAGCAGTTATTATTTTTCTTTCTTCAACAGGTCTTCAATTCTTCCCTCTATTTAACTTTGCACGTGGAAATCACGGCTGCAAAGTGCCTCATCACCTCCACGCTGGTAACAGAGGCAGAAAAGCCACTCATCAGCAGTATTGACATAAGCCTGGACTTCTTGAGTCACATCCTATCCCACCCTATTAGGTGGTCAAGGGGAACCTCTTTGCCTGAGTTAGCTGGTGTGTGCTGTAGCTGGATATGCTGATGCCGAACACTCCCAGGAGCAGCGCTGCCCGCTGCAGCGCTGTGTCTGACGGGTTGATAACCATCTTTGCTGCAGCCTGAGTCTGAGGGAGAAACAGAGCAAGTTACAAGCGCATTCAGCTCAGTGTAACACAAAAGAAGGTCTTTGGAACCTACAAAGCACTTTTTTCTTCTCCATGTTATTTAACAGGTTGTGACTCTGCTTTCCACAGAAGAGCATTTCACAAATCTATGCACGTTTTGGAAGGTCCCCTTTTTATCAGTTTGTAAAAGATAGGACACGTTTCTGATAAGATTTTCCTTTCAATTGCTACTCATTGATTTTGGTGACTTTAATGGGGTTCCCTCTGGCTGTCTGAGAGAGAGAGCTGAATCAAGTGTGGAGGCTTAGGCATAAAGGAGAAAGAACTTCCTTATTCTGTAAAGAACAAAGATCTCTTCCTTCCAACAGATTAGCTACTAATACAGGATGTTCCCTTGAATGCAAGATATTAATTCAGGAAAGCAAGCCTAGAAGGGATCACTAGCATCCTTTATGACGTCCATAGGTAGGACTAGACCAAGCAGACAAGTTTTGACACAGTTACTTTGTCAAGTCCGATGAAGAAGCAGGAAATGCAAAGCAAAGATAAGAATTACTTATTTACTATCTGAATAATAATCAGAAAAGGAATTAAGTTACTGTTGCTTGCCTAGTCCATATGATGCACTGACCAAGAGGCAGAAACACATTTGCATGGAGTCTCTAGAGAGCAAAACAAAAATTCGTATACATATTGGCACTGTGAGTTAAAGTATAGCATGTGTCTTTCTAGGTGCTGCATTTTGTTTCTTTCAGTGAAATAATTACCAGGCCTAAAATACGGTTTTCTTGTTGTTTGTTTTTTTGTTTGTTTGTTTGTTTGTTTTTTTGTTTTTTTGGTTTTTTTTTTGTTGTTTTTTTTTTTTGTTTTTGTTTTTTGGTTTTGTTTTTGTTGTTTTGTTGTTGTTTTGTTTTAATGCTTTCCCTTGCAATCCATGGATGAAAATCCATGGATGCTCACTGACAGAAGCAGCAGATTCCAAGAAGCTTCTTTTTCACTTCCAGATTCTAGTTTTTTTATTGAGTTTAAAGAATTAGAGCTTAGTGATCTGACCTTGATAAATGTGTCTGACTGTGGCTACTTCAGCCACAAAATAAAGACAAAAGAAATTTCAAACAGAATTACTGTGTAAGGTGATATCAAAAGATATGCAGGGAGGTGTGAAAGAAATTCATGCCTAGGACTGAAACACAGCATCTTTAGCTCAGCCTCTCAGCCACTCAACTATCCCCCCTCAGATGCTACAGTCTATGATTCTGGATGTGGATCACAGTGCTAAGAGCTGTGACATTTTCCAGAGAAAAGATAGATACTCTGTAAATATCAAAATATGGAATACAATAAGGAAGATGTTTTACTTTGGTGTATATATATTTATAGCTGCTTTAGTCTCAATTATTCAGCTGATTTTAAACATTTTCTATGCATGCTTTTATTTGTTTTATTCATATAATGATTGATAGTCTGATTTCCCAGTGTTCCAGAGGTCTGATTGAGGTTTCCTTATCACAGCCACAGAAGCTGGCTGAAGTGTTTCACTGATGGGTCAGCTGAGTCGCATCCTTCTTTCCATTAGCATTTTCCCACTGCCCCAAACACACAAAGCCATTGCAAGAGAAAGTTATGGAGAAGCAGTTTCTGTTTAAGCACTGCAGAAGAATTAACTTCTTCCAAATATTCTGCGTTTGGTATTCCAGCATGATACCAATTACCAAGAAATGTCATAATTCATTTGCTTTTCAGCAGAGGATTAATTATTTGAGTTATGTGAGTTAACCCACAAGAAACCAGTGCTCCCTTGGGTCGGTCATGCAATAATATAAAATGAAATCAACCTGATCAAGAAAAATACAGGTCTTTTTAAGATTAATTAAAAGCAGAAAAAAAAAAAAATCATACCTGCAGCAACCTTATATACCCAGGTGTCATTCTCCGGAGAGGAATCATCATGATTTCTGAGTCTTCGTGGAATTTCAACCCCTACAATTCTAGAACACACAAAGCATTACTAAACCCCAGGATGTTTTACAAGTTGACCTCTTCATGAAACATAAGATGAAGCCTAATGCAGTTTGCTACAGTGCCAAAAGCACCCCAAGAAATAGAGTATGCAAACATTTCTTGCTCACCTGATGCTCTGTTCCCTGGAGCCCTTTCCATGCTCCAGGGCCTGGGGTATATAAAGCCCCTCTCTGTTGCATAATCTGTCACATGGGATCTGTCTGCACTGCTTAGGTGGTGGCAGGGCTGCAATCGTCCTGCCTGGGGCCAGGTATGTCTTGCAATATTGGAAAACTCTCTGGGAATGCCTAAAGCTCATTAAGAGAGCTGACCTCCTTAATAAGAAAAGGACCTAAGCCTGCTTTATAGATAGCACTGGACACAGGAAAAGGAGGTCATTATAGCATTTTGTGTTGCAGAGTGACAATGCAAATAGGATTGGATGAGTTTATATAACTTAAAGCATATATTTATACCCACAGGATGACCTGACCGGGTAGGAAGCTTAATGCAGCCATGACCCAAGTTGAAAGCATGTGCTAATACAACAGGGCTATTTGGAGGCACATTTAAAAATAAGTTCTTTCTTTTCTGATAGCATTCCTTTTTACTCAGCATTATGCAAAATCCTGTACATTTTTCTACTGCTAGTTCTTTGAAAATACCTAAACTGATACTTACTGTTATTACTACTTTTTGTTAACTGTAATCTCTTTTCACTGTAGTGAGCTTGAATTGAGTTCTACTTCTGCAGTCATATAGCACACTATGTGAGAAATGGTGGTAAAATATAATCTAAAAAATTAATTTCTCCAACTTTTAGTAGTGTCCATTGACAGGCCACGCTAAGAAAGCTCTTTTTTTTCCATTTTCAATATGTGCAACCTTGCATATAGATAGCAAGGCAGAATTTGACTCCAGTTGCACTCCTACTTCTAAACATACAAGGTAAGAATCTTTAGGTGTCGTAAGTCAGTAGAGCACCAATGTGCACATTGAGCCCACACCAGTTTTCATGACAAGTGTTCCAGAGATCAGTACTGACTTGCACCCCTATAGTTTCTGCTATGGCAGCATAAAGATCTCTGAGAAATATTCCTGCTGTAAAACAGCAGAACAGGATGCTACTTGGAGAAATAAGCTATTCCAGGTATTCCACAGGTATTCTGCAATGATACCATTTCCTCATCTTCCTTTCAGCAGATACCTAATTAATGTTACATAAAGGATTGCTTCTGTTTTATTCTGAGGCTCTGACTTACATACCACACAGTGGACAGTTCTCATTTTCCTTCCACTGCACCATGTTTGTAGCACACCAACCCTGTTGGCACCAACAGAGCAATGTCTCATTAAAAAGAAAGATAACCTGAGTTGAACTCATCCTATTGCCTCAATCTAAAGCATCATCATCATCGAATCATCACAGATGGTTTGGGTTGGGAAGGACCTTTGAAGGTCATCTCGTTCCAACTCCCCTGCCACAGGCAGGGACACCTTTCACTAGACCAGACTGCTCCAAGCCCCATTCTACCTGACCTTGAATATTTCCACAACTTCTCTGGGCACTAAAAGCAAGAGACTGGGAAACTTCCAATCTGTCTGTTCCTTTTTTTTATAATATGCAGTTTTCACAGTGACCCCATGCTGAACCTTTTGCACTGTATCCCTTAGCTAAAGGAAATACTGAATACTGTATTAACAAGAAGTAATCAACATAAAATTGGGAGCTGACTGAATTTAACAGGAAGCCTATCAGTACCTGCCCAAACACATTTGGCATGAAAACCTATAGTATGAAAAGTCAAAGGCTTTTTTCTTGTTTCTCACTCTATGCCCCATGTCAGCTGTCCCAAACAGTCAGGAGAGGGCCCGAGCTTGCTGCCTACAGCAGGACAAGGATAATGCTGCAGAGTCTGCCTTTCCCTGGAAATACACAGAACACTGAGATTTTCCTTTAAATTTGCAGCCTTGCCTACATTCAAAGGAAAACCTCCTTACTGAAGTATCAGAGTTTCAGGAGCTGCAAAATTTCTGTCATTTTGTGTGTAACTTTCCATTAGGAGAAGGGCAGTGAAGTACCAGTGACTCGGTATTCAGAAAGGGAGAGCTTTCCAAACAAGTTTCTTTGTGTGGAAAATAAAAGAGAAAGGAAAGAATATGACATAGGTGTCTTTAAAAAGGATCTCTTGGCCATGCACAACACAGCTGAATTATAGAATGTTTTCTGTAATTGCAGGTGTTACCAAAAGCTGAATTACATGCCTAAGGACTCTGAAAGAGTAACCATCCCAGGCTTTTTGATCAAACACCGGGTTGCCTCCACTCCTTTTGAAGTCCAAGCCTCTAAGAACTGAGTCCTGACAGCCAGAACAGAGATGAATGTGCCCCTTCTGGGCAAGGACTGGACCCCAAGCCACAAAGGCCTCTCTTGGCACAAACACAGGGACCCCATGTGCTGTGCAGGCTGCTCACTTCATTCATCCACTAATGCCTTCACTGCCTGATGGAGGCACTGCTTTCTAACTGGCATCAAGCAGCTAAGAATGCAAGTGATACGCTAACATCCTCCCCAATATTAAAGACAAGGGATACTTTCAACTCAGCTGTCAATATTCATCACCTTGTGCACTATTTCCATTAGGAGAACAAATCAATAATGAAATTAAAATTTCCTTTGCTGTAATCCAATGCCTTTGGGACCAGCAAGAGCTGCTTCCCCAAATGCAGCAGGAATCAACCAACAGAAATAAATTCTTTCCACACTCTTAAAAGGCCCTACTTGATTTGAACTCCCCAAAATGCTTTCCTTGCTGCCAATAATCATGTCCCTGCCTCTCCAGAGCATAGAGCAGGGACTCTCATGACAACATCACCCACGTGTGCAAGAAGCAGGGAAAGCACAGCACATGGAGCTCTGGCCCCTGCTCTTCTGGCAAAGTTTGAAGCCTGTGCTATTGACCACCCTCAGACAAATGCCTCAAATATTTAGACACTAATCATTTATGGACTTGTCATTTTCTCTGTGTTCCCCTGTGGCGGCTGTGGAAGTTACCTCTGAGACTCAAGGGGTTGCAGAAGCCCAAGAAGAGAAGAAAGGACTTTGGTGGAGGGCTTCCAAGACTGCTAAGCTCCCCCCAGGGACTGAAGTGACCATGGTTTAGTCCAGGGCATGGAAAAAATCTCCAGAGCAAACTTATTTGGTTACTGGTTATGTCTATCATCTCACCCTTTCTAGAAGGTTCCCTTTTACTGGGTGGTTGATTTACTGTTACTTCTGATCTCCTCCCCTCTCCCCCTCCCACTGGACTGGTGCCCTGACCCTGCCCTTGTACTTCCCTGGGACCCTCAGATGATTGGTTAGTGTGTGTCCCTCATAAGGTGGTTGCAGAAAGCATTCCGGGGCTATTGGTCCTTGGATTCCCTCTGTGCTGTGCTTCCTGCAGTAAAGCCCCACAGAATTCTTCCATACCAGAAGTCCCTCTTCTTTCTACTTCAGCAGCTGGTGATCGCAGCTCCTTGCTCCCAGTGCGTCACCCTGCCGGGCGAGCAGCTTCACTGGCCGGTGTCTAAGGGACCCCGCCAGAGTGCCCCATCAGGACAGGGACACTTCTGGAACGTGGCCAGCTGGAAGCTGTCCGAAATCCAGGCTGGACACCAATGGCTGGCAACGTTCCCCAGACTTTGTTAGGTTCTCTTTCACAGGAAGCTGCTTCTCTTGACATCTGGACTTTATGATCCTAGAGGTCTTTCCCAATTTTAATGATAATATGATTCCCCCATTATAAGAATCCTCTTTCAGATCCTAAAGATGTTTTATCTTAAAATCAGACTCGTCTTCCCCATTTTCCATGTTTCCTGTGCTCCATACAATGATTCTTATTTACCAGCTCATTTTCCCACATACTTCCTAGCATATTTATTTTTAACCTGACAAAAGGGCAGCTACATCAGCATTTCCCTCTATACCAGCTCTAGCACCAGAAATTTCTCTTCAGGAGAGGGTCCCATACTGATTTCTTCTGCTTGTCAGTTCTTGCCATTGGAGATCCTTGTGGAATCTGGAGTAGCAATGACCTATGGCACTTGAGATGCTGGATGCTAGCAGGCCCTGGCTCCCACACACACAGGAGTCCATTGCCTACATCTACCTCTGCTTTTTCCCTCTCTCATTGCTTTCTTTTTTTTTTTTTACATCTGTTTCTGAAAAAAAATTTAGCCATCCTACAGCAGAGGGAGGGAGGAGTGAGGCATGTTTGGGTGCATGAGTTAAACCACAGGAAGAGGTGGTGGAGGTGCCCAGGTGAGCAGCCCTGTCAGGCCTCCCCTCCAGTGCAGCCAGGGCACCACAGAAAGTCCCCTGCAGAAAGGACACAAGCCTGGCTGGGAGCTGCTCGAGCTGCTGGTGGCTCCTGCAGGGGATGCTGACGCTGCTGAGCTGTGCATGCTGGCTGGGGCTGCTGTGTGCACCGACTGCCACACCCGCACATGGGTCTGGCCTGGGCCCCAAAAATCATGGGAAAAGCAGGGACAAGGCAGGTGATTCTCCTGCTGCTGCACTCAATTCCCAAGGGAACCCACCAGTCACATTACTAGCTTTGCTGGGGCAAGGTCACGAGACTGACAACGTGAGAGCAAGCATGTGACACCAAGGAGGGGACAATGCTGCCCCACAGGTGGCTGGGGTGAGCAGCCCTCACTGCTAGGGGAAGGCAGTGCACACCTGCAGACAGGAGGAGGCTCCTGGCAGCCCCAAGGCACCTCAGGCAGGTGGCACTTGTGCATGTTGATGGGCATCAGTTTCTCGTGACCCACCATGCGCTCAGGGTTGGGGCTGATGTCTCACACTTATTGCTCCTACCTGATGGGTGGAGATTGCAGGCAGAACACCGCAGGGCACTGCCTACATGCAGTCACATTTCTGAACAATAAACTGGTTTGAAGCAAGACTCTCTGCTGGCTTTGAGGGCCATTAAGCTTGATTTACTCAAGGCTCTCTATACTGATACAGGGACAGAATTTTAAAAGAGGATTTCCCATAAAGCATATACCATTTTCATTCTATACCTGGTGAACAATATGACATTTGGAAGTCATAATTTTGAAAACAGTCTAGATATTTAACTAAAGAAGTACTTTCCAAAATTCATCATCCTTAAAGAGTCCAGGCTGCAGGATTACAGGGCAGAATTCTGAACCTACCCACAGCTTCCACTACACTCCTTTGTGCAGGATAGGAACAAACATAAAGCGCTGTCACTGCAGTCAAATCAATAAAATAAACCATATAAAGAAAACAAACCACCAGTCTTCCTCAACTAACAACTGTATGACTAATCCTAGTCTTTTTGACTTTAACAGTTATTAGATCTGAGAGCATGTCCTTGCAAATCATTATGTGCATTACTCAAAAACTAGAGCTAAGCTAGAAGTAATTTTGCCTTAAACAAAGGTAACTAAACTACTAGCTCCATTGGGGTAACAGGACTGGGCACTGTCAGCTTATAGGAGGAGGAGATAGTCCTGCCCCAAAGAGCCTAGAATCTCTGGGGAGGCAGATGATTACCACCAGTTGAAGGAGCACAGGGAAACAAGAATGTATAGCTTGGCATGCGAAGCGATGTTCTCAGCTCACTTACAGTCAGACTGTTTCCAAATTTTTGTAGGCATTGCAGCAAAACACAGTGTAAAGGAGAGATGTGAAGGTGGTAAATGAATTTTAGGATGATAAGGGAGGCAAGGAACAGGAAAAATGGTAGTTGTATTGCATTACACAGTAGTATCTTGGCAAAGCACAAAATTAAGGAGATGTATTAGAATGCGTTGATGACAGAAGTGGGAAATGCCATCAATAAAAGAAGACTGCAATGCTGTGTAGATGAGGTATAGACTGCAGAGTTCAGTTCTCAAAGTCATCTAAGGTTACAGATACACAGCAGCAAGAGATTTGTGTTGTTGAGGCTTATGGAGTTCCCATTGAAGTAGCTTAAACTATTCATTTATTTCCTGCAGAGCATTGACTCCTGCACTTCCCACAGCTCCACTGCCAAGCAGTTACTCCTGTGTTTGCAGCCTGCCTGCCCACAGTGCTTTGATGCCATTGAGGGACAAAAGAATAGAAACTGACAAAAATGTAATAGCAAAATAACAGCAAAAAATCAAGTTCATTACAGCTATGGAGAAAGGAGAAATTCTTTTCATGAAAGCAAATTTGTCAGAAAATGCTGCAATATGTATGTTAGAAATGACAGGGGGAAGAATCCAGAAGTATTTCCCAAGCAAAGGTAGGTAAGCATTACTGTCTCTGAAAAAGCACAAAGGTACTGCTCCAGAGCTTACTTAGAACCCAGTTCTGTCAAGCAGGGTTGGATCTCTCTCACCTAACTCCAGACAAGGCTCACATAGATGCCTACCTTGGAACTAGTTGCTCTGAATTCCCATTCTAATTTACCTATTTCTAATGTTTATGTTAAGATCAGGGCAGGAAGTGACAATAGTATAGTGAGTTGGTATCAACTGCACCCACTGATTACAGCAGGACAATTCAAAATGAAGCTGTCATGAAGAATGGCTTTTAAGATGACCAATGCAAATTAAAAGTATGTATTACAAGAAGCAGCTATGTTTAACCTCACAAAAGGAGGATCATGAAACCCTTCCTCTCAGATACAGACAGGCAGTGAGGATGTCCTTGAACAGTGATTTTTGCCTCACTCCCCAACCACTGGGTGTGGTCAATAGCCAAGCTTCATCTCCCCTCCCTCAGCAGAGGTATTCATAGAGGGAAACCAACACCAGTAACATTAAGGGGCCATAGAAAAGCCAACACATGAGAAAGACTGAATTCAAGGTTTTGCATAAACAGTTACTACCTGACCTGATATGCAACTACAGCATCTTTGAGGGGACGATCTCCACTGTCCCAGCACAGTCATTGCCCTACAGAACTGACAGCTACTGATCCATGAGCCATCAGCTGGATGACCAAACTTGCTGTCATCTTTTCTCTAGCTCAGATGTGTACTAGTATAGATGAATTTAGTCCTTTCACAACTGAAAACCAAAATGAAAAAAACAAACCAAAGGCAAAACGACCCAACCCAAACCCACAAATAGAAACAACGGCCATTTCCTGAAGGTCAAAAGACTTTAATAGAAGCTAGCACCTTTTGAAAAGGTGCTGCTACATTCACACCAACCACTGGCAGCTCTGGTGTTAGGGTCCATCTTAATACATTGCACAATTTTGCAGAATCTGTAGGTTAAACTGCAACAGAAAACTGTTCTAGCAGATATGGGCAAGGAGAAGCTTGCCTGTGTCTGCTGTGCAAGACATTGCATCACAGGCACTGTCTTATCTAACTTAATACACACTCCTGGAGAGTTGGTCCAGTTTAAAATGCGTAGCAGAATTAAAATTGCCTTTTCGGAGCAACAACTTTATGCCTTGCTGCTTCTGCAGTGAGTTCAGAGGTCAACCATGCTATGAGAGAAGCTGGAACACTTGGCCTGAGAGCTGTGCTTGCTGACCTGAGAATCATCTGGGTGCATACTGCTGGACAGACTTATCTATAGCCATTATTCTGGGAAGACTCATATCTGGAAGGCAGTGGACAGACTTCCAGCAGAGGTCCAGAGTCCCAGTTAACCCTGGAAACATTTGTTAAGAGAGCTCCCTTTTTCTCACAAGTGCAATGCCCTGTTGTGCCATGTCCCAGTGTTCAGAGCTTGCACTCTGTAAGTAAGGTAGTGCACTGGAGGACATGCAATGCAGTCCTGACAGCTGGTGAAGAAGGTGGGGATCATCCTTTAACATAAAGGCATTTTTCAGCTACCAAGGCACTGCTGATCTGATATGGGCAGCCTGTGGCACCCCTGTGGATCTATGTGGATACACAAGTCGCAAGACACATCTTTACTTAAGAGCACATGCATTCCTCTGACTGTGTGTAGCACTTAGCTGTTACTAATCTATGACAGTATATTATTTCTTGCTCTAAAGGAGTGACATACAATGGCTGCTATTTTGTACAGAAACAAGGCATTGGGCTGTTTCCTGGGAACAGCCTGCAATTTCCCATCTGTTTAGGAACAAAGAGGGCCGAGCTTGTTAAGGAGCAAGGCATGTTCTCTCATTCTGCTCTACTCCACAAAGTCCACTAAAATGGGTATCTACATCAAGACACCCACCAGATACAGGCTCCCATGCCAGGATGAACACGTGTTCCTGGCTGGCCATCCTCAGTGGGTGTTTTTCACTGTGAGAGCTGGTATGAGAAATTTATTACAATCTGTGATGAGAACTCTTCATATCGTGTCCTTTGCTGCTTCTGTGGTTGAGACTAAAAGCTGGACTGTCCTACTCCATGTCCTGTGGGCATCCCTCATTCCATCTGCAGGGGCTTCCACGTCATGCAAGGTTTCATCACAGCACCCGTTATCTTCTGTATTTTGATACACAGTGTGTAGATACCGACCTGTGTAACCATTGTAACCTGCCCACTGCACATAACACATAGCCCAGAGTCTTTGGAATTTGAATTTGTTTTTAAAAAGTTGGACAGATCATTCCCAAAAGTGCTGTACTGCTGCTGGGAAATGTTCTCATGAGTAAAACTGTTCCCATGAGCAGATGCATATGCAACCAGACATTGCGCAGGGTTCTTTCTCCTCGTGTATCTCCCACATTGCAACCCTGTTACACACACAAGTCCCTGAGGGTCACACAAGTGACAGAGCTTAGGAAGCAGCCTTCTGACATGTAATTCCAGGTACTTGAGTATGGCCAGTGAGGACAGGAGGCTGTGAGATCTCCTACAATGCCTGTGAATGACTGGATGGCTTGCAAAGAACTGCAATATTTCGTGTGTGTGTTAACAACCCTAACACACAGCATGCTGCGCTTTTCTGTAACTTAGGGACGTTTCATTTGTTTCAGAGCACAGCCACAGTGTGAAACTGTAGCTGCAGTGGAGGTATCTGGGGTACCAGGATGCTGGAATAGAAAAGGATTCTTCTTCTAAGAAGACATGGATACATTCAAAGTGTGACCACAGTTTTGGTTCTAATTCTAAAGCAGTGATTTACAACAGAAGTACACAACTTCAGCCAGTCATTTCATTGATACCTCTCTGTGCCTTTCAAACAAAATTTTCAAACAGTCAAAATGTGTAAGTTACTATATTCCATATGGCTTTATAAATTGTGAGTCATAGATTCTACAAAAGCACCTGTTCCACCTTCCAAACAACCCTGTACAATCTTCTTTTTGGAAGGGCTGGAACAGTTAAAATGAATATAGAGCTATTATGAAAATGTGGAATTTTACTGACATTTGCCATTCCTGAAATAGAAAATGTGTCTAAACATCCAGAGGTTGTAAAGTTTTCCATAGTGGTCTCCTAGGAAATTTTCTTGCACTTGGTGGCAATGGATATCTAGGTCTGTAACATCCAAAAATGGTTTCTGATTTAGAAACTGTAAATGCTTTGATTCATCCTGAATATATTTTGCAGTATGCTGTGTCTCCAGTGCAACAGGCTAGTGAATTAGACCACCAAAACCACAAAAGGTCTGTAAATTCCCTTGTAAGACTTTAAACTGAAATATAAGAAGATATAAATTACTTGAGCTTTCCAAGTATGACAGAAAATCCTTCAAAGCTTTAAATTAAATTGCAAAGCTTTAGTGAGAACCTTGCTAGCTGAATTTTTGTTCTTGCATGCTTTCTAGTATGTTCCCTTGTTTTGGTTCCTTGCAATTGCCTTCACATTGCTGATTACACATGGTTCCCATTCCTCACCGTCTGTCTTCCAATTTAAATGTTGTAATCCCTTAAACAGACATCTGTTAGTTCTGGCATGGCATTGTACCAGCACAGTTGTGGCTATTTAACACTATTGGTAGTCTATTTTTAGGTATAATCCTGGTAAAGGTACATGTCTTACATTGTGAACTCTCTAGCTGAACACTGCAATATTCTTTCATCAACTTAAGAAGAGGGTAAAAAAATCTATGCAATAAATATGAAATAAAGCATGACAAATACATTAATCCAAAGAACACCATTTCTATAATACTTATTCTTTCATTAGGTGGTCTTTATTCTGATGTTGTGGATGTCTGTGAGGCCAAGCAGAAATTACTAGAACAGAATTCAAATTACTTAGGAGTGGAAAACTAAGTGAGGGTCAGAGTAGTGAGCATTTGCTCTTAAGTACGATCTACTGGACTTAGCATGGAGTTCTCTCTTCAGAGATCACATTTCCCAGGGCACAACCCTAACAACTCACTAGGACCAGATGGAATTCACCTAAGAGCTCTAAACCAACTGAAGGATGAAATAACACCACAGCAAGCCGCAGTGTGAACCTCCCCGTGGAACTGTCTCTGTCAGGGGATGGGAAGGTGGGGAAATGACTCATTTTTACAAAGGATTCCAGGGGTGATCTGAGGAACTACAGATCAGTGAACTACAGATCAGCCCTTGTTCAGCAAATCAGAAGCCACTGCAAGGAACAGAATGAGCAGACACATGGAAAAATATATTGGGAAGCACTCCATTAAGCATCCATAAAAGGAAGTCACACTTCACAAGCCTACTGGCTTTTTTTTCTTTTTTTGAGGAATCAGCAAATAAGCAAACAAGATGTATGTATTAAAGGTCATTTTTACAATTAAATGGAGAAAAAGAAAGCCCTTAAAGAGGAAGTCTCATGGGTTAAGAAGATCCTAATTTAAATGAATAAGCAATTTAAAAATATGGAAAAAAAATTAGGAATGCAGTTTTCCCACTGGAAAGAAATCACCAACACAGTCCTTTGGGACTTTTTGCCAGGATCTGTGCTGCTCAGCAAAGTCTTAAATGACCTGCAAAAGGTGATGAATAATGGGAGAACAGAGACTGCTGATTTCATTACAGTTATCAAAAGCTGACTATGCAAAGCTGCAGAAAAGCACTATGATCATGGACAACTAGAGATAAAATGGCAGATAAAATTCCACATAGGATATTGTAAAATGGTGGACATAATTATGTAAACTGATAAGGTCTGTTCATGAGTTAAAAAACAATACCCCGATGATGTCAGCTCCATATCCAGTAAAGGGTCAAAAAAGCAACCAAATTACTTGAAAAGGACTAGAAAGCAAACCAGAGCACAGTTCAACAATTGTGTGGTGAACCAGCATTTTTAATACCATGTCCATGTTCTCTCATCTCTGAAAGAATGAACCAGACTTAGAAAACTTATAGGAGTGGACAAAAAGGCCACAAAGAAAAGTAGGAAAAGTTTCTTTATGAAGAATCTGTAAACCAGCCTCTTCAAGTTGTATGTGTCCTTCTACTCCCTTCTTCCCTGCTTCCCTCCTTCCTCTGTATTGAGTCTTCTCCCTCTCACATTACTGTGTTGTTATGGAAATTTCCATAGTCTTCCCAGCCAAAGAAGACTTCCAGATCAAGGGGTCAAAATACAAGCTGTTAGGATTTTCTCTTCTAACTCAGAGAGAGGGCTTCTTCTATTTTCCCATATTACTTCTGCAAGGCAGCAAATGAATGTGGATTTACTGCACCAATATACAAAGGTAAAAAAAAAATCCTTTGAGTTTTTTACCTCTTTCCTGCATCACAGCCTTGTCAACAAGATTTCTACTGATTATCAGACATTGACTTCTCCAGTTTGGATGCAAACACTGCTTTCAGTACAGAGCTTCTCTGTGAGTTAAGAACTGCAGTGGCAGACTCTCCCACCTGGAAGTTACTTTCAGAGCTGACTGTAAGCTCCTCCCACTTCAGAGTTTATAGAAATCTCAGCCCTCTGCTTTTCCCTGATGGTGAGGTGGTACTACTCTTTAAGCATGTTTCACTCTTACCTCTCATGTATGGGAAGCTGGAGTCAACTTTATTTGAAGACTGGAACACAGGTGCTACAATTGCCAAGGGGTGCACGTGCCCTGATTGCTTCATCTTAAAACATCTCTGACCAGTTTTGAGTCTGATGGAAAATCACTCTGACTTAAAAGATGTGTTCATGGATTCCCACTCACTGGAGTGGGACAGACACAGTTACTGAGAACCCCACTGCTTCAGTCCTTGGATCAAACCTATTCAAAGACCTGTACAGTTTGGTTCAGGAGGAGTGGGACTATTGGGCTGTGGGTGGGAAGCTGCCCTTTGTATAGGCACTACAAAGACGTTCCATGAGGTGCAGATCAGTATATTCCTATGAACTTGTACACAAAAGCCTTTCCCCACTAGAGATGATTTGTTTTTTACACTGTCTATAGAGGTGTCCAATTATACAGATTACACAGATTTCTCCTTTGCTTGGTTCCCTACAGCCTGAAGCACTCATCTTCATTAACTTAGTGTCACATATTTTTGTGAGCATCAGAAACCCAATGGAAGGCTGAGTGTAGCACTGTAGAAAGAAGATTTCTAGTCACTATAAAAATGCAAAGCACAACCAAGAGAGGGTGCTTTAATTTCAGATAGACAGCTGTAAAATTGCTTAGAAAAGAGAGTTGGAAATTTGCTTGTACTTCTTCCCAATTGCAATGCAGAGGTGAATGGCTGTGTACTGATAAAGCCATCTGTCTTGTGGGTGCCTGGAGGAAGCCTCTGCACCAAAGCAATATTGCCAGTTTTACAGTTAATATCCTGGTGCACAATACTCTTGAGCTGAGAGCTGGATTGCAGACATTCCTGCTGCCTTAGGGTATCCTAGAGCACAGCATGCCCAGTTGTAATGACTCTTGTTCAAAAGCATAGGCTGCTGGATTGGGAAGGGGGATGAGGAATGCTGCAGGGCATAATGCATTGCCAGCACAGCATTCCATGCACTGAGATAATATTCAGGTCCATGGACTCAGGTTTGAACCCAAAGAAGAGGAGGAACAACTGTCAGTAGCATGGTTTGTTGGGCAGGTTTTTCAGGTAGTGTGCACATCCTGGAGTGCTGGTTTTTACTGGGGTAGGATTAATTCCCAGTAGCTGCTGTGGGGCTGTTTTGGAATTGTGCTGTAAACAGGCTTGATAATTGTATTGGGTTTGTGTGGCCAGGTTTTTGTAGAGCAGAGACTACAGCAGTGGCTCCTGTGAGAAGCTCCTGGAAACTTCCTCCATGTCCAGCAGAGCCAATGCCAGACAGGTCCAAGACAGACCCACTCCTGGCCAAGGCAGAGCCAGTCTGGAATGGTAATAATACCTCTGTGATAACATAGTTAAGAAGGCAAAAAAAAGTTATTGCACAGCTGTAATAACAACCAGAGAAGAGCAGAGTGAAAATATGTGAAAGGGACAGCCCTTTCACAAGGTCACCAAGGTCAGTGCAGAAGGATGGGGAGGAGGTTCTCCAGGTACCAGAGCTGGGATTCCCCCATAGCCCGTGGTGAGGCAGCTGTGCCCCTGCAGCCCACGGAGAACCACAGGGATGCAGAAATCCACCTGCAGCCCGTGGGGGAGGTGCCCATGCTGGAGCAGGTGAATGCCTGAGAGGAGACTGTGACCCCGTGGGAGGCCTGTGTTGGAGCAGGGTGCTGGCAGGGACCTGCAGACCTGTGGGGGATCCACACTGGAGCAGCCTGTTCCTGAGGGACTGCATCCTGTGGCAGAGTGATCCACACCGCAGCAGTCTAGGGAGGACTGATGCCTATGGGATGGACTCATATCGGAGAAGTTCGTAGAGAACTATCTCCTGTAGGAGGGACCCCAAGCTCAACAGGCAAAGGACTCCTCTCCCTGAGTAGTAGGAGAAAGAACCTGTGATGAACTGACCACAACCCCCATTCCCATCTCCCTGCACTGCTGGGGGAGGAGGTAAAGCTGGGAAGGAGGGAGGGGTGGGGGAAGGTACTTTTAATATTTATTTTACTTCTCATTATCCTGCTGATGTTTTAGTAATAAATTCATTTAATATCCCCAAGTTGAGTCTGTTTTGCCTGTGATGGTATTTGATGAGTGATCTCTTCTGTTCCTTACCTCAACCCATGAACCCTTTGTTATATTTTCTCTCCCCTGTCCAGCTGTGGAGGGGAGCAAGAGAGAGCCTTTGATGGGGGTCTGGAATCCAGCTGGGGTCAACCCACTACAGTAATACAAGTGTTTCACTGTTGCTGAGCATTGCTCCAACACTCAAGGCCTTTTCTGTTCCTCACCTCATCCCACCAGTGAGGTGGTTGGAGGTGGGAATTGGGAGGGGACAGCTGACTCCAGCAGATCCAGGGGATATGGGGTCATGGTTAGTGTGTAAAGCTGGGGGAAGAAGGAGGGAACGTTTGAAGTGATGGTGTTTGTTGCTGTTACACGTGAGGGAGCCCTGCTTCCCTGGGGATGGCTAAACACCTGCCTGCCTGAGTTAAGAGATGAATTTATTTCTTCTTTCGTTTTCCCTGTACGTGTGGCTTTTGCTTTACCTATTAAACTGTCTTTAAATTGTCACTTTTGCTCTTTTGATTCTTTCCCCTATCCTGCTGTTGGGGAGAGTGAGTGGCTGTGTGGTGACTAGGTGCTGAATGTGGTTAAACCACAACACCTGGGTGTTCACAAAGAACGACAACAATGATTTATAGGCTCAGCAAGAAAAAAAAAGTGGCAAAGTCTGGCCTAGTTTGGATTTCTAAAATACAGTTTTGTAGTTCTAGTATAATTTTAGACTTTTTACTTTGGTCAGCTTCAAGCTAAATACCACTCAAGGGACTGCTGTACAAAGCAACTGTGATTCAGAACAGCAGTGATTCCTATGATCAGCCCTGGACAACTGGAGCTGCACCAAGGTTGACAGAGAGGACCCATAGTTGCTACTCAAAAGAGTAATGATCCTCTTGGAAATACTTGCCCAATATAATCTCATCTCTGTGACTTTTACCTCCCAAGTTTTCCACAGCTCTCATTTGAAAATACAAGTCTCAGGTTACCCATGAGAACGCTGTCAAGCACAGAGCAGAATGGGTCTGTGGGTCCCCATCGCAACCTCCAAGGGAAAAGCTGCTCTTGTGTCTCCTTCCCTCCTGTTCACACCACCTCAGTAAGCCACTGTTGCCAGCTGCTTCCCAGGATCTGCCCATGTTCAAATGCTCACCCTCTGGTACCTGCAAGGTAGTTTGAGACCACTTTTCACTTTGCAAGGTCTTGCAAATTACAGAAAAGATAGATGGAGAGGGGACTTGTAGAAACACAACAATCAGCAAAGTGCCTCAGGTAGCCTGACAAGGACACCTGGACTGTTTTTTGGCTTGATACTGAACTTTGATGTTTCTTGCTTATGCATAAAGGAATCAGACTGAAAGAAAGGATAGTGCCGGGACATTTTCACAGAAATGCTGCTTTTTTCCCCCCTAAGACTTCCAGTATAGGGGAGAGTTAAGGAACCTTTTGGAATCCTGCAAGGTGTTCTGTATTAGGAGTAAGCCAGATCCTGGGAGTTGAAGGCTGTTTGTCTGCGAGGGCTTATACAGCCACAATTCAATTAATATTTCTAATGAATCCTTACATTGATCTTATCTTAGGGTTTAGCTAGCTAATGCTGACGGCTAACAGTTAACATGCCTGAGCTGCAGCCTAGAAATCTGATCAGGTAACTGCTTCTGTAAGGAACTGAAAATTTACATATTTCACTATAAAACTATGAATGCGAATTCACAAGCAAACCTGTTTTATTCTTCAGCAGTTAATGAACTTGTTGCAGGGATCTTTCTTCAATTACCAGCCGGAAGAAACGCAACTCAACAGATAATACAAACAATAGACACCTTTGTAACTAAAACTATGGATCACATCTTGCAGGAAAAGAAAAAAAATATGAATCTTCCCTTGATGTTTAAAAATAAACTATTTTACACAACAATCATTCTTAACTAATGCAAATCATTCTCCTGCAGAGCAACAAATTGAAAACACCTGAGATAAATTTGAGAGGCTATTTACTTTGAATACTTTTCGATTGCTCTGCTTCCCCTGAAACATCTTAAAACATAATTTTTGAGGGTTTTTTTTGTACAGTGTCTTTAGTTTGGATTATTATCCTAATCTTAAAAACATTAAAGCTTTTGTAGAAAACTGAAGAAATACTTGCTGACAACTATTACACCTAGTGCCACATGACCTGATCAAAACAAAAAGAGCATATAATAAATACGTGTTAAATACATTAGAAATCCACTAGATTATTTCAGTTTTCAATTTTCAAGAAGAAGGTACAAATAGGGAATAATGACTGAATAATGTTATTTCTCTTTGAATCGCATAAAGATTAATACTAGAAATTAACACGTTCAGCATTTTTACTGATGATCTGGAAGAAAATGTAATCATTGCTGGTAAAATTTGCAGACGTCACCAAGATTAGCAGATAGTCAATACTAATGAAAGCAGTACAAGCACACAAAATGATCCATCATTTACTAATCTAGATGTAGCCAAAAAAATTGAAGTTAATACAGCCAATTGGAAAGACAAACATTTACGAACATGAAGTATGGAACCAAAGACTAAGTCCTGGATAGCAATAAACTTCAAGAGTACTTGTCTACTATTAAAAATAATTTAACATGGACTTCTTATACAATCTTATGGCAAGAAGTTGATCCAAAACCAATGAAACAGTAAGTACAAAAGTTGGCACAGCTGAGATTTTAAATGAATGCTAGGTTTCTGTGCTCAGTTCCAGCAGGCTTGTTTCATAAATGGTGAGAAAAAATGTATGAAGGAGAAACAAAAACCAAGTTGGAGGCTATAGAAAATGCCCTAAATCAAATAGTTTAAAGAAATAATACTTAGGGTGTCAAACAGAAGACTGCCTCGTAGCTTGCTCACAGTGTTTAAAAACTTTCACAGAAAAGAGGGGCTAGTGAGGGACTACTTAATCTAGTGAAGGAAAGCATACCAAGAACTAATGGCTGAAAGTTAAATCTAGACAAATTCAAATTTAAAATAAAGCACATGATTCTAAGCATGAAAGTGATTGAGTACTGGAATAAATGACTAAAGAAGGGGCTAAGTCTTCATTCCTTGATGTCCTTAAATCAAGCTGGCCTGCCTCTGCACATGACTTGCTTTAGCAAAAGCCAAAATTGTGCTTTTGTCAGACTGGTCTTTGCTCTGAAGTAAAGGGAAAATTTATGACCACGGATCTAGATGGGGGTCAGAGAAGATAATCTCGTGTCCTTTTCAGTCTTACCTTCCACGAATCCATCAATTTACTGAATGAGTACAGAGAAAAAACTTTCTGACTGACTTATGCCATCTGGATAACAATATGATCCATAGCAGATTGTAAATCATACAGTAATAAATATATGTCAGAAGCCATCAAGATGAATATATTCTTGCAATGCCTTCTAATTTAGAAATTTAGAGTTATTTAATATTTTACACATTAATTTTATTCTGGGTAATTGAATCAAGGTGAAAGGGTTAAGCAGACAGGCTAAATGAAACACTGTGCCATGTACTTAGTTTAATGTGGTTGGAAAAATCAATGAACTTTGGTCTGTCAGTCTGCAATCACAGATTTAATTGAATAACATGTCAAGTATTTTAAACTGTTTACCAATGTAAATAGAATCCAGCACTATAGTCATGGTAATAAGCCAAGCAGCTTTCCCTGAATTCCAATCAGATTTGAACATGACCTTCATTTTAAGCTGCCACATGACAGACATAGATCAAATATCTACCATTATGTCTACAGAGTTCAGTGACTACACCTGTGATTCTCAGAAAACCGTATTTGGTATTGATTCCTTCTGTAGATCCAGGTAATGGCTGGTAAATTTGATACTACCAAAAGAGCAATGATTACTCTTTCTTTGTGTATTTATACTCACTTCCACATGATTATTGTCACTGGGAGGAAGAATGAATCACACAGCAAACTTTTACTCAGTCTACCTGAGAAATGGTGGAGGCTGCTTTGCACGTGATCACATGAAGGAACAAGAACAGGAGAAGCATCCCCTCAGTTTGTTGGGTGAATTCCAGGCACAGCTGTACAACAGCTCCTTACTTTTCCCTTTTACCACTCCCAGGCAGCAGCTTCCCAAAAGAAGACATGAAAGCATCAAGGAGAGGGGGTCACAGCACTGGCCAAGCTGTCCAAGCTTGCCACTGCCAGATCAACATCAAGAGTAAGTGATGTTTTGGTCATGCAACACGCACACTCCTGTCCTTTTCTCAGATGCAGTCAATGATCTTTTTTAATTGTTTTTTTTTTTTTTTTTTTTTTTGACAGGTTCCAGATGCCTGCAATGCAGATGTTTTCATGACTTACCTATTTATGCTTCTATACCAGTCAACATAAAGCACTAAGTTCTCCCACTGGTACCATTGTTCTAACTCTAAAATAGACCTCTAGCAGCAGTCAGTTAAATCAGGCTATTTAATCCCAGTGATTAGGAAATTCTTTGGGATAGGTAGCTCAGATGGTAAAAGCTACACTGTAGACATCTGAAATCAGGAGAAACAAATACATGCCTCCAAGCTCTCCTTAGCAAGCTGCAAAAGAACACTGCCTCCAAAGTGCCTGCTGGGGCAAACCAGGTCTCTGTTTCACCAGACTGATCATGTGTGCAGTATAAAATTATGAAGCCACTTTGAACTATCAGCAGCCTTGCCCACAGGTTCAAGCATGTTCTCCATTGTAGAGAGGTCTATGACATTTCCAGAGCACACAGTCATCCCAGATTTGACAGAACTGGCTGTGCTGGTGCTGTGCAGCAGGGCAAACCCTGCATCAAACTGCTGCTTGTTTAGGAAAGGATAAAATGGGGAAAAACAGGGAGATTGATGTGGGAGTACACAGACAGTAAGGCAACATTAGTCAGCACAGTAGGCAGCATCATATTGACCAGGCTTTGGGTTTTGGAAAAGGTTTTGGGCAGGATCACAGCAAAAGAGAGCTTTAAAGAAGGAAAGGAAGACAATGGAAAGATTGTGCTGTAGAGTTGTGGAAAGCATTGTGGGGAAAAACCACAAATGTGTAAATCTGGAAGTATGGCAAATGGGTAATGAGAGGCTGACAGGGATGGGGGAATCATCTGTGCACTGAATGAGGGAGGGAGAAGACCGCCAAAGATCTTGAAAGTGAGGAAAAGCAGCCCCTACTTGATGCTACCTATTGCAGCCTAGAGTTGATGCAAAAGAAAATTAAGTATTGAACCAAAGATTTGTTCCTTCTGTTTTTGTGTACTCCTCTTCAATCTTAGATTACACTTCTTTTTTGTCCATTATGTATCCTAAAACAGGACACAGCCTTGCAGTAATAATATAATAGAGAACTACAACTTGCTTATACATTTTACCAGAGTATGGAGTTCATTAAAATGACTACAGACTATTAATTCCACAAATTTAAGCATTCAACTTGGAGAACAGCCTTATTAAAGCTATATATTTGACCTTCACTAACTATTGTGCATATGCATTTCAAATAATCATAGAATATACAATTTTTCCTAGATTCTTAGAGGTAGTAAACAAATACAGCATCTAAATTTCAGCTTTTTTTAATATATATGTCCCCCCTCCCCTTATGCCTGCATACATTTAACAGTTTAAAACAAGAAACAAAATTTACTCAGATGCAATGCAGAGGATAAAGCAGTAAAGAGTGAAGCTTAATTAGCTGCATAAACACGTGCAATACAGCCCTCCACAGGAGCAATCTAGGGCTGAAGCAATTAACTACAAAACCTGCATAGCAATAACCTGAGGTTTCCCTAAATATTGAATATAATACATTTTCCCAATCCTACAAATTACCATCTTTTTTACTACCACTCTCTGTTATTATGCCCAATGTTTACTGTATATGCATAACACACACTTCTTTCCACTCTGTATCTGTGGACTGGTTTTTATTACCAGGTGAAATAAGGTTTCTTTCGTGAAAGACACCTGAAAAATCTTCTGCCTTCATGCTGCCATTCACCGCTTTTTTTCCTTTCTTGTTTTTCTTGAGATTTTTAGAAGTTATTTTTTCCCCCAGATGTCATTTCAGACATTCAGCCTATTGAGTAGTAACTCCCAACACTGGTGCAGGAGAGAAAAGCCAGCTGTCATAGAAAACACATTAAGTAATTTATAACTCTACATGATTGTAAAGCACTACCTAAAATATTGCACCAATTACAAAGCAGTAAAAATCTGTTACTTTAGAGACTGATTCCCATATTACATATCCACAAAAGAGAAAAATTAAGGTCTTACAGGCAATTTTAAGAATAAAACAGGTACCTATATATAGAGATAATGGCTTTGAACTCGTACCCTTGCATACAAGTGCAGTGACAAGCTTATTCACTACTACAGATGCCTCAAATTCTTCAGCCTCTGTGGTCTTCCTTGTACAGGCTGGTAGGGGACCACTGCCTCTCAGAGCCCGATTTCTGACCCACTGTGCAGCTGCTCCTTACTTACTGTGTATTGTTCAATTAGGTAAACTAGAAAGTTAACCTGTGAAGACACATGCAGGTTACTTTCCAGCTGATCCTTAAATTCTTCTCCTCTTGGAGTCCATGGAGGTTTTAAATCCAAAATTTTAAAGTTCTGTCTTCAAGGAAGTTTGAAATATGCTAATAATAGTGTATGTACAATTTAGCCAGAAGTATTCTGATGCAAAATCCACTTAAAAAACTCTTCTATGTTTCAGAAATTCCACATGATGCAGCACATTCATTAAACTGAATGATGCTGAAGAAGCAAAAATTCAAGGCCATCTCGTTTGCCATTTATAAGTTTAGCATGAAAATCTAAAGGGATAAATGTTTCATTGCTATGTTGAAGGAGCCACGTATAGTGAAATGAAAAACAGTGTTCAATGATAGATATCAATTTTAATTTTTCAGTTTTTGTATCTCAGCCACGTTGTGATACCACTGCTCAAATAAACCTGAAAAGGTATAAGGAGACTGAGCACCATTTCTTTTAGAGAAGCAATGCAGAAAAGTGACCAGGTATTAAAATTGTGATGTATGAAATATTTTTGACTGCAAACAGGATGCCACATATGGAACCCCTGCCATTTTTAGAACACTGCCTAATTTAAATGATGAGTGATGTCCATTTCTTTTGCTTTTAAGATAGATCTTTCTGCTGTGTTCTTCTGTGCATTGCTTTTAAGTGTCCTCATGCATGTTGCAGTTCAGCACACCATTGTCTGGCACATTTGTTTCTGAAACAAATACACTCTTATGCAATTGCATTTATCTACAACGACAATCTACAATTTATCTGCTTGATTTTGGTCCAATTTTCTAAATTCTTTAGCATACTTTATCCTCTTCATAATCCCTGTTAGTGCAATAGTGACAGGTTTGGTAAGTGTAACATTCAGCTCCTATCACAGGTCATTTGCAAAGACATCAGATAACACTAACTGGCTACACTCAGAAACTGCTCCTGGGCTTGCTTAGCTGGGGCCAGCTGATTTCTACACAGAGTATAAAGCTCTCACAGTGGTGAAAGCAAAAGGAAAAGGGAGAGACCAAAAGTAATCTTTTATCCATTATCACCTGATTCAAGCAAAGTACATTTTTGACCTGTTAACCTTTACTCACTGGAATAGTACAAAATTTTACCCTGCTTGAGCAGTGAGGCTGCACCAAATGACCCCACTATGGTCCCTCCCAATCTTACCCATTCCGTAATTCTGTGAAAATATTTCTGTACGTGCGGTAGTATGTTCCAGGATGGACTAGTTGGTGCACAGGAGAGCCACACAGCAGGCACGAGGGCCCAGGGTTCAGGCAGGGATAGGAGAGTGGCTGTCCTGCTATTCAATGGATCAAAGGGTTGTGTAGTCAGCCATGTGAGTGTTGTCTGTGTCCCTGAGCCATGTGCTTAAGCATTGCTACTCTTTGAACCTGGAAACGTGGAAACTGGAGTCACCTACACTGACATCCAGATCTCCAGGTACACCAACTTGGGATCCAGAGGACAAGGAGACACAATCACCAGGTCCTGGGGTCTACTCAAGGCAGCAGCTTTACAACCTCCCTCAGCACAGTCACTCAAGTATCAGGAAATGCAGACAGTACAGTTATTTTTGTGGTCCTACTTTGATCTCTTTTGTACTTGCATTTCAAAAGTCTGTCTTTGATTACGTGACCTCATTTATTTTTTTCATATTCAGTGTTTAGGACAGATGATGTTTACCTAATGAGTTGCTGTGTATTCTTTTTTGCAGTTCCTAGGCCTCATTTACTGTGTGACATTCAAACCTTAAAGAGAGGATGAAGTGATTAATTTCTCATGAATCAGTTAAGAGGGTATCCAGGTGCTTCCCATTCAAGTGGTGTTTTCTTCTTTCTTCAGATGTGGGACTAAGACACACAGGATCTCAGTGAAAAATCACAGCTACAGTTCAATGTCTGTGTGTTAGCAATTCAGGAGCATTAAAACAGGGAACACACTACTAGTTTCCCCTCTGCAAGGTCTGGCTTAAATACCTTTCCTAGCAGATAGAGACCAAACTCAAGTTCTTCAGAGCTGCACAAAGCTCCCTCAGCCATAAGACTGGTTTTTCTGCACATGCAAACATTTGGTGTATTACCAAACCCCTTTTAATTTCTTATATTAATGAGAAAGAGGTATGATTGCATTTTTATTACAGATTTTGTGCATCACTAAACCAATGCCTTGCAGCAGGACATATCAAGTAATATAATGAAACAGAAAAAACAAAACAAAAAAACCCATGCAATGTTTGTATAGTCTCATCAGTAGTATATCTCCAAGTACATGTTGGGCGAGTTAAATATGTTGCCCCTCTCTGACTGATGACAAAGCTAGCATACCTAAATGTAAGACACGGTTTGCTCTGTATCACCTGTCAGATGAATGATACAGCTGAGAGAAGAGCCTCTCACAAAGCACTTTTTTCTTCATGAGTCTAAAACATTTTACAACCATGGATATTACTTACTGTAGTATCTGCACTTGGATAAATTCAATTGCAGAAATATTACACAGCAGTAGACAGATTACACAGTAATCAGGGAGAGAGAACCCAGTCCCATAACTCTGCAGTCAGTGAAACCCATTGGATTGTAGCAGGCTGAGCCATGGAGAAGTTCTGAAAATGACATCCAAATTTCTGCATAACTCCAAACAGGACGTACATGACCCACATGTAGAAACGTATCTATGTCCACAATTTAGCAGTTTATTCAGCAAAAATACATTCCTCAGACATATTGTTGTTTAGGTTTAAATATAAAAAAATATAGTTCCATTTTCCAGACAATCAGATATACAAGAAAAGTCAAGAAATATAACTTCCAGAAAGGAATGATAAATTTACAAACAAAAAAGACAATACTATACTTCTTAAACAAAATACCTGATAGAGATATATCATTCCAGTTAAGTCCCTTATCCTAAAGTGAAATGTACATATTAATGCAGCTGAAGATTCAGGCCACACTCTTGACCAAGCCATCACAAAAATCACATTGTAGTTATACCTTTATTGTCTTCTGGCGTTTGTAACACAGAAAAATAATTCATTTACTTGAAGGTGTAGAATGTGTATTTACACTGCTCTTCCTGAACAATTGCTACTTGATTCAGAGTTTGTATATTAAATTTTAATCCCGTGCATATGGGCAAAGGGGCAAGGCTTTATTTCCTGTTCTTCACAGGAAGGATATCTGTAATCCAGTAGTGAAACAGAGATGTGGCTACCTTGGCATGATCTGAAACAAAGAAAACATATTCCTCCTGAAATACCTCTGTGACATTTCTGAACACTAAGAAAAAGACTTGTGTGAACATCTGTTTCCATTCAATACAAACATTTCAGTAAAACCAATGCAGATACTGGAGCTTGAAGACTAATACCTATGAATTTCTATAAAAGCAGGTGCATTTTATTTTAGGAGGACAGCCATTTGTATAAGACACGATTTTGTTCGTACACTTTGAAATTTCCTATTTGTTATGATTCAGTAATTCAGAAAAAATGTGAAATGACATGATCATATGGGCAAGGCTTCTTTCTGTCTGGAGAATAATTTCACACATCATAATTTAATTTACAGTAGTACCTAGAAGCCCCAGTTGAGAATGAGTCATATTGTACAGATAACTGCACTAAAGGCTTAAAATGCTATGGCTTCTGTCTTAATTCAGAGATTACCTATGTGACTTTATTGATTTTTAATGATAGGACTTTCTGCTGTACTTATCACATAATAATCACATTTAAGATGATTCTATAACATTATGCTAATACCATTTTCAAATTTCTTTTTCTCTGAATGCTCATTCATTCAAACAAGAGAAGTGTAAATTTCATCATTTTAAGGCCCCTGTATACCCAGCATCTGCATTGTTGGCACACAGTAACTGTATTAATTCTGGTCTGCAAAATGTACCTCCCCCTGCAATGAAGACTTATATAAATGACAATTCTCCAAAAAAAGACAGTTAAAAGAAGCTTCTAGCTCTGCCATAAGTGATAATTTCCTAGGCAACAAGGGAAGAGTATGTCTGAGATTTGAAACTAACCAACAAAAGGAAAATGTTAATAGATTATAGAATGAAGCTGATGAGCAGAAGTTCATAAATGAGTTCATAAATTAGGAGATAATGACTTTTTTTTAATTAGGCGATCACCTATGCTTTAATAATTGATGTGAAATGGGAATTAAGTAGCTCTGGTTTCAAAAGCTAGTCTCCAGCCAGCAAAGGGAGCACTACTTCAGTCACAGCTCTTCTCCTTTGCCCACTGCACTGTGGAGGATCATGGAGGTCTCTGGCTTCCTTTTGCTAATAGCCACGGACTTTGTTACTAACAGAGATCAGCAAAGCTCCCATCCTGAGAAATCCATGTCTATGTCGCTTCTAAACATTCTCTTCCCTGCACTCACAGAAGATTTTAGGTAGAGGTAAGTACTTTTTGTTAAAGACTACCAAATAAATGGAACTAGTAATAGGGCATTTTGTTCTCTTTTACAGACTGACAACAATGACACTCTAAATCACCATATTCACATGAACACTCTCGACCAACCTCAACTTTGTCTCATCATTCACATGCAAGGTCAAAGGCAACTTGATAGAGTAATTTGAAGCACAAAGAAAAAGGTAAGCTGACAGAGGATGACAACTACACAGAACAACCAGTACCTCTGAACCATAGGGATATTCTTGTTTAAGTATTTTTTCTAATTTAAATGAAAGGTTAAAAGATAATACCTACTGTTGATAATTTTTGTGTCTGAATCTCCTTAGTATTTTCCTGCAAAATTTATCGGACCCTACCATCACCCTTGTCAGGCCTTTCTTTGATATGACTGCAAATACTGGGATCTAAGAGCTTAAGATAAAACAGAAATTTATTCCTTGTTTCTTTTTTCTTTTGGATGCATTGTTATTTCCAATCTGAGTAACACGCTAAGAGATGCAAAGGTAATACCAAATTATGGCATTGAACCAGTGGTTTTGAATTTGCAATCTGCAGACCTTGAGCAGCCCATGGCTTTATTCTAAAAAACATTTATCAGCATTAGGCATAAGCGTGTCAGGTGAGACTTGGTAACCCCAGGGGAAAGTTGGATGAAACCATAACGTACATATACGAGGAAATAAAAGACATAATGGTATGTATAATTTGTAACTTAACTAATGGAGAATGTGCACTTATATGAAGAGATGCATCACTTCTCATTTTTTTCTTACTCTTCCCTTCCTGAAATTCAAGATAAAACTGAACAAAATATAGCACCCGTCTTTACTTCCTTGATGATGGCATCTAAGTAGAACCATAACCATGGGAAAAAGGGCTAACATACTGCTTCTTGAACTACAGGGAATAAAATGTTTACTTAGTAAAAATAATACACCTTCCTAAAATCAAGGGTTTTTTTATCATGTTAATATGGAATGACCTTTCCTTGCAGCAATTCGCACCCCCATAAAGAGAAAAAAGACAAGATAATAAGACAAAGTCATAAAAAAATTAGAGATTACCTTTACGTACTGTGCATTTTTACCTTCGTAAACAGCCCTAATTTGCCTTTCTATAATAAGAACTTGAATTTGTTAATACAACAAGTCTTTGTAATAACTCTTATCACCTGCTCATTGGGAGTGAAAACTAAAATGTAAAAAACCAACACTGGACAAGATGACCTAATTTTGAGCCAAATGTAGGGGAGAAAAAAAAGTATAATTAAAGGCCTAATTCAAAGTAAAGTTTCAGAGTATTGTATTTTCATTCACTGAATTTCCTGAATTACAATAGAATGTATTTTTTAAAGTCTGCTGAGGAAAATTAATGACTAGCAGGTGCTTAATTATTCTTTAATAATGTATAAGAATGTATTTTTCCTCTTTCTTATGTTGTTGTACCTCATGAATATCAAATCAACTACTATGGTTACACCACTGTGAACTTGGAATGAGATTAGAATTGAGCCCAGAGTGACAGCAGTTACTAGGGAAAAAAATCAACTGGAAGAGTAAACAATTCCAGGCTGTACCAGCAGAAACATTAATGAATTTTAAAAATCACTCAGAAAACTGTCTTTTGCTTTTTCAAGTGATGAATACATACATTGGAAAATTAGGGGTTTTAATTTGCTTCTGTTTTCTGTCATCATTTTGACATTTCTGCTATAAAAAGTAAACAGAGCAGCTTGTCTCAAGGCTGCAAAACCCAACAGAACTCCCAACTGTATTGTATAAAAGTTAGATAAGACCAGTAAAGAATATCCTGAATGTTGTCACTTCAATTCCATTTGGATTTAATCAAGAGAAGCTGAATTAGTTCATTCAATGAAGGACCAATACCATTTTCACGATTCCTGCTGAGCTCTACTTGGTCTGCACACGTGTGTTACATCCAATGAGACGGTGTGATTATAATTAAGATTGTAGGTTGTAGGCTTGAAATACGCAGAAGGATTTCATTCCATGTGTATGTGGCTACTTCACATCCATCAGAACCTTAAGGGTTGTCATACTGCATATCTACCCTTAAAAGACTACACATGTACTTCTCTAAGAGCATCTTTTTCAAAATGTATCAGCTCAGAACTTCACAGATAGGAATTCTCTCTTTTCTCTGTCTGACACACAGCATTCAGTAGGCTCCAGTCTTGATGAGGATCTTTAGCCACTATCATGCTGTAAATTATTTAATGAAAATACAAGCAGCCGTCTCCAAAAGAGTACAATCTAAAATGGTTGAGATTCTCTCGTGCTGTAGCCAAGTGCTCCCAACTCTGATTAAATTCGTTGGGAGGTAAGAAAATTCAGCACATCTTGTAGATTTTTGTCTGATGCTGCAACACAAGTTCCAATGACTACTAGCAACGACTGTTTAAATGAAGACTACATGGAAAATGAATCTAATACCTCATGTGGACTGCATGCTGATCCCACGTTGACTTGAAGAACTATTACCAAGAAGAGATTCTACTAAAACTATAGGGGTTATAATAGAGAACAAGAGCCTGTGCCTCAGGCATGAAAAGATTTAGTAACACAGCAATTTTTCTTTTTATGAATTACTTCAGAATATCATTTGTTATAAAGAGTAACTTTAAATTTTTATATTATCGATAGTATTTTTAAGAAACTTAAACCAGATGCTTATATTTAAACAAAACCAAAATTGTAAATCAAAATTTAGCTTGCAAAGTCTCTATTAAAGAAGCCACATGCTGACCAGGAAGAAATAAAATAATGGGTTTTATTGACTCTTACGTATGTAAAATTAATCCTTAGCTGAAGGAGTGAAATCTCCAAGATAAACAACTTAATTCCTGCAATTTAAAAGGTCTACCATTGGAATGTAGTAAAAATATGCTTTAAATATGATTAAATCTTAACACTTCAAATTTTAAAAATAATGGTTTAAACCCCTGAAACATCTTGCATGCTGTAGTTGCTGCAAAGTGAGAAAAGCTTCCATATTGATTGTAAACATATGGGAAATAGGGATGTCACTGTACTTTTGGTAGTAATTATGCTTTCATATCTTATATAAGCATATATTTACTATGACATCATTATTTACAGCTTCCTAATTGAAAAAATAAAGTGGTGTGAATCTTAATTCACAAAAAAATATCTGTGTATGAACACGAGTGAATAGTACCTACCAGGAGACATCATGGATTGTTCTTGGAATTGTTTCAAAGCATCCTTCAACCTCTCAATATCCTGTAGCAATACAAGGGATTTCAGCCGATGCAGATGAGTGACATCTGAGGAAGAGATGGTGCGACATTCAAGGCATTGTAAGAGCTCTTGGGCAGTTGCTGAATTTACAGCAGCATCTCTGCATTCTGATTTCTCTGCAAAAACAGTTAGAAAGCTATGTTAAAAATATTCTGTGAGCTCAGAGAATTTTCCTAATTATACTTTTTTTCCCTAAGACATCATCTTCCTTTTTAGTATAACAGACAACCAATATCAGGTACTTAAGAGTAGCTTGATAAACATTTTTTGTTAAATACTAAACAATGATAAAGCGAAAACTACAGAACTCAATGAGTAAAAAGGACAAACAGGATTCATAATGATAGGAATGCAAGAAGAATCTAATTTTCAAAGTTAGCAGAGAAATAAGGTGTGAAGAAGGAACTGTACTGCGGCCAAAGCACTGTTTTTGCTTCCCACACACAATATATTATAAACTGCACACATATTTGGAGAAGGGAACAACTCTGTGGAACTACTGCAAAACACTTCTGGAGGCAAACAATTATTCTGATATTGCACCTTTATGTTTTTGTTTAAAAAGCAAGTATTAAGGCAGTTTGCTAAAAAAAACCAAAACTGCAAAAAACCCAACCAAAACTAGCAGATGTTTGCACACATATAATTAAAGAGGAAAAAAGATTTATTCTCTATTTTCCACCACCGAGTGATGTTCAGCCATTTCCCAGGAAGCAGGGCTTCAGCCCATGCAGTGGCTGCTCTGGAAGGCAAACATCTTAAAATAAGAAATGCCCCCTGTTCTTCCTCCCTCCCTTTATATCTGAGCTGATGCCATCTGGTATGGAATATCCCTTTGGCTAATTTGGGTCAGCTAGCCTAGCTGTGTCCCCTCCCAGGATCTCGCCCGTTCCCAGCCCCTTGATGGAGGGCAATGTTGGAGAGACAGAGCTGATAAGATGCCAGCACTGCCCAGCAGTAGCCAGAACTCTGGTGCGTTATCAACACCTTTCCGAGGCACTGTGAGGGCTGCTGTGCACAAATGAACTCTGGCTTAGCCACAGCCAATACAATTGTTTATACAGTACTAAACCATAAATTCACTCTTCCATTCCAGTGACAATGTGCTGTCTGTCCCTTTAACCAGACTCCTTTTAATTCTGTTTTTTACCAGCAAGACACCTGAGAAGTACAGAATTTTCCTGATTCAGATTTTGAACATATGTATTAGAATTATAATCCAATGTGACCATTTGAAAATGCTGCTAAAATCAATGGCTTTCAATTTTATTAAAAAAAAAAAAATTGGGAATGTTTAAGTAATTCAACTAGAAAAAGGCAAACAGCATAATGTCAGATCTATACATAAACTGGGATTTGCCTAACAAGAAAGTTAGTCACTCTGATTTATAGATGTCATATCTCATCTGCAGATGAACTTCCTTTCACCTAAGAATTCCTCTCTGTGGATTCCAAGGACCTCACTGGCTCAACACTCCAATCTGCTGGTTTGAAACGAGAGCCAGTCAGTCAAAAACTGCCAAAATCTGAACCTGACTTGTAGGAAAGCTGGAAGTTCAACAACACTCTTTCGTAAAATCAACATGCAACACAGCTGTGGACAATTCATCAGGTTTCTGTTCTGGGTCAGGTATTAACAGCAGAATTTGAAAAATCTGCAGCCTTGCTGGGTCACTCTGGAGTTCCATTACAGCAAATGCCAAGTAGCTTAGCTTGCATTTACTTAGCCATACGGTGTAATAGTAAAATTCTTAATTTTGGTGATGGAAACACCTTAGCGAGAAAGTAGGATAGATTTCAAATGCTAGGCTTAGTATGAAGACCTGATGCAGCAAGGAAATTTAACATTAAGCAAAGAAAAGTCTATGTATAAATCTTGAAAAAAATTAAAATTAAATCCCTGATGTCATCTTAACAAGGTTTTTATAGTAATTTTGTAACCAAAAGATTAATTTTATGGTACTAGAAACTGACAGCTCTGCCTTAAGAAAGACTAATACAGGTAGGTAAGCTATTTAATATTCTCCATTCAGCTCCACACTGAACAGTGGATAGGCCATTAGGGATAAATCCATGCAATTCTTTTAAAAGTACTAGGGAATGTGCACTGAGCATCAGTTCCCACTTGTCTTGTTCACAAGCATTTTATGCCAATATATTTTCCCAGTGCCAATAGTATATTCCCCATTCCTTTACATGCTGTCTGTCGAGATTTCCTTATAGAATACAAATAAATCTCCTCCTGGGAAGGAGAACATTCTGAAAAGTAGATTGGTTCAGAGATACTAAGCATGAAAGTAGTTTAGGATAGCAATTGCCCTTGTTTGAAGTTCTCTGAAAGCAAGTAATCCTTCTGGATGTTTGCTTGCAGAGGGAAAATAATTTTTAACCACTTGTCCCAAGTGCATTGGAACATTTAAGAGAAGAGCAAGGAACATCACATATATTTTTAAAGACAAAGGACCACAGTTTTTTTATACTGATGTGAATCCTTACATATTTATGTACACACCAGAAATTGGGACAAATACTAGGTACTCACATGTCTCACTTCTTCTCACATGTCTCTCTTCAAGAGAGACACTTCTTTAATAGATTTGTCCCATTTTACAGCAGTAATAAATGCATATTCATTTTCCCGTGTGTGGTAATACTCATAAAAAGAAAGGAGAAAAAGTGGTACATACTGTCAGCAAAATAAATTTGTTGTGTTGCCTGCAGGAAGTCCAGAATGCTATCTGCCTTTTCATCTATGTCTTTTAAGCCTGCTGCTTCTTCTTTGTTGTTTTTGTCAGGCTGATATGTAAAATCCACACTGATAGTTTTTGTTACTAAGCCAGCTGCTCTCTTTTTTTCTTTCTGTCGCTTCTTTTTCATTTTCCTCTTTTTGTTTTTGCTTATTTTGGGACCGTCTGTTTGCTGCAGCTGTAAATTATCTTGAACAACAGTCTCCTGCATTCCTGAATCTGCTTGTTCTCCATGTAAATTACTAGAGATTTGTAAACTGCTCTTTTGTTTCTTCCTTCGAATGCGCTTTCTCTTGGTTTGCCCTTGATATTCCTCTTCTGCAGATTCAAAAGAGACATGAGAGCTGTAAACAAGAATATCTGTAATAAGCATTTTAGAAGTGCATACAATGAAATATGACACCCTTCAAATTCTGGGATACCTGAGTGACTCTAACCTTACTTTTATGCTTACAATGTCTTTCACTACTACAATGTCAAAGTGAACTTTTCTGAATGCAATAACAAGACAAGCTT
Organism: Eopsaltria australis; assembly: GCA_034509425.1. NCBI lineage: Eukaryota > Metazoa > Chordata > Aves > Passeriformes > Petroicidae > Eopsaltria > Eopsaltria australis. The sequence continues at coordinate 2,233,398 of JAVTVJ010000132.1, read as the reverse complement.
TTTCCTCTTCTGCTTTCAATAAAGATTGTATTCTCCTTCATGCTACATACTTTACATCTCATTTACTTTCTTAAGGCAGGTAATATGGTTCTACGCAGAGTAAGGTCAAAAGAAACCCCGGAGTGAAAAACAATATGGGCAGACTGGGCAGCATGGCATGAGAGAGCTCCCCAAAGAGTCGTACACCACCGGTTTGTAGATTTGACCAAGAACACAAGAAGAATGCACATAATTTACAATGAAAGATGGTACTGTTTATATTGATGATATCCATTCATGACAGTGCCATGCTTTAAAAACACTAGGCATCTGTTTTTGACTCATCTATTTTCTCCTCCTTAAACACTCTCCTCCTTTGGAGTATCTTACTGCTAGCTCAGTTTGGGACATCGACTTTATAGGAAAAGCATACAAGGCAACAGTGACCTTAGTCAGTAATTTCCAATCTCTTTAACAGTCTTCCTTGGTTCTGTTGTTCCCTTGCTACATTATAATTTCCTTACTATCTAATTCTTCAAAAGCCTCAGATGTCATAGGAAATAAGTCCCTCTTTCTTTTTAAGCCATATTTTGAGCTTCTTTACTCAGATCTTATCCCTGTACACAAAGCCCAAGTTTTAAAGTTATCTCTGACCCTGAACTGACTGCTCTTCCTGCACACTCACTTCTGAGGGTTAACCCCTCTAGCCAAGGAAGACTTGGTCAGAAGCCAAAACCCGACATCCCTCTGAGTGCACTCCTGCTGAAGTCCATATTCATGTCTATAATAATTGCTGTCTAACTACTGGAATTCCCTCATTCATGGTCTAACAAATTTAAACATCACGGATTGCAGAATTTCAGTTTTCTTCTATGTATTGATATTGCATGACAAGATTTTGGTCACGGGGGCTACAAGGGTGACTTCAGTGAAAAGTTGCCAGAAACTTCCCCTATGTCCAGCAGAGCCAATGTCAGCCAGCTCCAAGATGGACTTGCTGCTGGCCACGGCTGAGTGATCCGTGATGGTAGTAATGCCTCTGGGATAACGCAGTTAAGAAGAGGAAAAAAGCTATTGTGCAGAAACAATTGCAGCCAGAGAAGTGTAGTGTGAGAATAGGTGAGACAAACAACTTGGCAGACATCAAGGTCAGTGGAGAAGCAAGTGCTCCAGATGCCAGAGCAGATTCCCCTGGTAGTCCTTGGTGAAGACCATGGTGAAGCAGCTGTGGCCTGCAGTCCACGGAGGTTCATGGTGGAGCAGAGATCCTCTTGTGGAGGACCCTCCACTTGAGCAAGTGCAAGCCTGAGGGAGGCTGTGACCACATAGGAAGCCCATGCTGGGGCAGACTCCTGGCAGGATCTGTGGCCCTGTGGAGACAGGAGCCCACACTGGAGCAGGTTGCTGACAGGACTTGTGACCCCACAGAGGACCCATACTGGAGGAAACTGTTCCTGAGAGTGCACGCTGGCGGAAAGAACTAACGCTGGAGCAGTTCATGAAGAGCTGCAGTCTGTGGGAAGGACTCATGCTGGAGGACTGTCTCCCTTGGGAAGGACCCCATGCCAGAGAAGGGGAAGGACCCTTTTCTCTGAGGAGATGAAGTGCCTGTAACCCTCATTTCCAATCTCCATGCTGCTGGTGGGGAGTACGTAGACAACTGGGAATAAAATTAAGCCTGGGAAGATGGGGGGAAAGGGAGGGGGAACAGAAAGATGCTTTTAAGATTTGATTTTACTTTTCATTATCCTGTTCTAATTTTAATTGGCAATAAATCCAGTTAGTTTCCCCAAGCTGAGTCTGTTTTGCCCATGACAGTAATTGGTGAGTGATCTCTCCCTGTCCTTATCTTGTAAACCTTTAGTATTATTTTCTATCTCCTGTCCAGCTGAGGGGGACAGTAATAGAATGGCTTTGGTGGGTGCCTGGTGTTCAGCCAAGGTGAAAACACCTCATTCTAATGTTTTGCTCTAGAAAGTTAAGACACTAATCCTTCCCTCAACCCCTACCTGCATGCTTCTAAATTCCTTACAGTGCCCTGAGCCTAGTACTTTTATTTATCTGACCCATTCTCTTAGGGTCAAAGCAACCTTGCTTGGCTAAGGCAGGTGTAATACAGGAGAGAAAACTGAAGCCTAACGCTTGTTTCAGAATGATATGCATAATCTCCTGAACTGTCTCTGACATTCTCAGCTTGTTTGGTTTTCTCATCACTCCTCCCCCTAACCAGTCTTTGTCGCTATTTTCTCCGTGCTTGGAGGCCCTCTCTTTAATTTCTGTTTCTTTTTCTGTCTTGAACTCTGTCAGCTCTGAGCCACTTTCTCTTTAAATATCACTACAGACTTTTAGTTCTTTAGCTGTCAGATGACTCACTGCAAAGCAATTTTCCATACCTTCAATGAAGAAGGCTGCATAAAAATAAATTTGCTGTATTGTAATTGAAAACCACAGCACGTTAAAGACACACCAAACGTCACCCTGGACCCACAGTGTGGAATGTTTCGCACCCATGGTATTTGAGCTAAACATCTTTATATGTGATTTGGGCATATGGGATGTGGGAAAAATAACGTCTGTGTCATCCTGAAGAAATAAAATATCAGAACTGAGGGCAGATATGAATGGCGAAAGATGCTATTAACAAAACATCAGTGTTTCATCTTGAGATCTAATTTGGACTTTCATGGAACTATTTGTGTTATAATAGGAGAATTTCACTGCAAATATATATACATTGTTTTGCAAAATTTCTCAGCCCTCTGTTAATCTGAACAGCACTGTTTGCTAATGACACTACTTTAATCTATGCTCTCAGCAACGCGGCCAAACTTGCTCTTTAAGCATCTGAGACCCCCAAATCTCAGTGAAAGTACAGCATGGTGTGCAGCCAACCACCCTTCTTTGTTTGAAATCACTTGAGAAAAAATAGGGCAGAAGCCAGAATGGGACTTAAGATAACTAGTGTTTTGAGTCAAATCCAAACGTTTACTTATCCTAAGTAGCTCAGGACAGCAGAGGGTCTGAAGAGACCATGGTGAGGCTGTCAAAAGGCAGAATGAATAGTCTTCCCATGTGTAGGTATTAAAATAAATGTCTGACTGAAAGAAAACCAGAACTATGCTGACTTTCCTCCAACACAAGAAACAAACACAAGATCCTACCTAGTTCTCCCTGAGGAGCTAGAGTGGCAGTCCATCAGCAGTTTTTGTCATTCTTTGCCCTGTATTCTAGTATCTGTGTAGTATCTACTGTTCCGTGTGTGGGAGCTATCAGTGATTCAACATCAGGAACAAATGCAATTAGATGCTTATGAATGCAAAGCAATGCATACAAAAGGGATTAATTTGAACAGCTCCCTGGTAGGGATACAGTGAGCTGTTATCAGCTCAGGAAAAACAAAAGCCATACCTGTGCATCAGCACGGAAAGCTCAACGAAAACATTTGCTCAGTTGGTATCAGTGATCATAACAGCTAACACGTTGTTTGCATACACAAGAAAAGAGATAGAAAATAACAGGAAAAATATTCCAAAGCTATTATATAAACCTATTGTACTGTTCCAGCTCGTAATGCTGTGTTTCTTAGCATAATTCCAGAACAGTAAGATTTTGGCAGGCAAAAGGAGGACTCTCGCAGAAGTTAGCAGAGAAAGAAACTCCAAAAAGATTTGTATGATTTGACTTGAAAGTGTAACAAAATAGTCTTTATTTCTGCCTCCTCATGTGCAAACAAGGTGGCATGCAGTTAATCTGAGCTGTTTCACAAGCTAACAGAAGAACATAAAACCTATTTTTCACTAATGGTAGTTTGCTATGGATTTCCCACGTGTGTGGTATGCAGAGGAGCCAAGACAACTGCTTGTTCATACAGCCAGCAAGGCTACCTGATTACAAGAGCCACGCTAAAATATAAATGAAAGTTATACAAGAAACATACACCATAAAGTGTATGTCACAGCCCACACAATGACCTTAACAAATGACATGTTCAGTGGGATTTGCCTCCCACAGCTTTAGCTGCCTGAAAATACTTAGTGCATACTTAGACCTATGCTCCCTCTGGTAACCTGAAAGACACTTTCATCTTCAGAAAGCAGTTTATCCTCAACCAGCAGGGATGGAAATGCAACCTTAAGGACTTAGTCTCTATCTCTTCTCCCTTCCACTTACCACAAAGGAAATTGAGATGACGAGTTCTGACTAGATGCTTGCAACAACTGAGAAGAATCAGTCTCTTTTACACAAAATATTGGTACACAGGAAGGGGTTTCTTAACATGAGTCTACTCATCAGATGATTTTTACTAATTAACAACATCCACTGCTTTATACAAAACCCCAAACAAGACCCAACTTTTGAATGGTTCTCTGCATTTCAAGCCAGTAGGGAGGCCTGATAAAATTTCAATAGATACAAATTTGGTTCTAATAATTTTTCCCACTGACAGAAAAGGTTTGCTATGTCAAAGCTGAGTAATTCTAACAAATGCAGGGAATATACACTATGCAAGCAATCTCAGTATGTTGAGTAAGTATTGAAGCAACAATGATAGGAATAGTTTTTGAACCACACTAATTCTAGCCACAGTTACAGCTCCAGCTTGCTCTAATTCCACAAGAGCTGATGATTTTTCCGCTGTTCCATAATGATCTGTCACCTTTCTCCCTCCTAAGTCCTACCTCTGCTCCACAAGTTGCTTAATTGATCACATAATCCAATTATCCAGGGGCAATTGATTCTAACCTGTTTAGTCTGCACTTAGTGCTCTTTCAGACTGAGCAAAGTGTCTTCTAGATGGAATGCCCATACACATTTTCCAGTCACAGTCATAATTTCATAGGCATTTCTTTCAGCCATAATAAGAACCCCTTCCTCAGGAACTGTTCAGAGTTTGGTGTTCTTTTTTTTTGTTGTTGTTGGGTTTTTTTTGTTTTTTTGGGTTTTTTTTGTTATTTTTTGTTGCATGGATTCCTTTTCAGATGCAATTTACCATGCAGGTGCACAGTCACACTACCCTGACTGACTGACAATATGATATGGAAATAGAAATGAGCAACCTCAGAACGTAAGTCAGCACTAAAAGAAAAAGTGATTTTCCAACAGCCTATCTTATCTTCTCTGAAAGATTTAAACCCAAACTGCATGTTTCTTTAACAGAACAGAGGTAGAAATACATAAAAAAAAGAGACTTTAAATGAAATAAGAGGACTTAGTTTATACATATAGCTTACTGAATTGTGATAATGAATAGTCAGTGCAGCCAGTTTCTGTCTTCAAGGGAAAACAGAAAACAGTGAAAAATAGGAAAAAAAATATTGACAGGAAGATTCCCAATAAGCTAACTTATTATTGAGTTCTATTACATTAGGAAGTTACTCTGTATTCATCATCAGAACAGGTGGAGACACAAAGAGATTAAATAGGAAGCTTAACATAGGCTAAGAGCAACAGCTGACTTCCTCCTGTCCAGACTAACCATCAGCATGAACTCAGTGCTGGCAACTCCATGATGGAAAAGATAAGCTTCCTCGAGTTTATCTTTACTATTTCAGTTCCTTCAGACAATGCCAGATGGAAACATTGAGAGACAGCACCCTATAAGACAATGAAAAATGGGAGGCTGATTACTTAGGTGTCTGCAAGTCCAAGGATGTGAAGTTCCACAGGATGCAAAATGAAGTTTGGCTCTGTGAATAAGCTGGGATTTTTGAATGCTAGGGATTTTTAAAAATCAGGTCCCTGAATATTATCAGAACAAAGTTCTAGAAAAGGGGGAACAAAAGAGAGAAAAAAATATGTAAAGCAGACTGAAGAAGACAGAGTCAAAGAATATCCTCTCAGCTTTAGGAATCCATATAAAGTGCTCATCATGACTCAAGTATGGCAGCTGGCTCTCCTGTTCAAGTCCCACAGTTGGCTGTCTGAGTGTTCCTCACAGTAATTCTGTAATTCTGTTGGTTTTGGGGCTTTGGGTTGCTTTCTTTTTTTCAGATGAAACAGGATGTCTGCCCCTCCTGATTTTTCAGCCAGTTTAAGCTCTTTTATTCTCCTTGATACTGGATGAATCTTCCATGGTGTGCCATGCAGTCAAAGCAGAGGAGTTTAATTTTGGTTTAGGATCTTGTAAGGGAAAAAATGAATGTTATTTTTAGTGCCAATTGAGATTTTTGTAGCTGCAATTTGACCACGAGTGAAAAGCTGTGGCTAGTGAATGCAATAAAATGGAATGGTTCATTAGAATAAAAGCAATCCTGGAAAGATCTCAAGCACACAAAATGACATTACTATTTTTTCACTCTTTTTTTGGGAAACTGCTTCAAATCATTTGAAATCAGAGGAAGAAAACCCATTCAAAAACTTTATAACTTCTATTAATGTGCAACACTTATAATGTTGTAGAAAAGTGCAAACGACTGGAAGCTGTTTAGGACAGGGACTGTCTGATTTTTTCATTCATACTATGTTTGTGTGCTGACAAATGAAGAATACACATAAAACTGGCAAATGTTGCATAAGCGCTGCCTACCACAAAGAAGTATTACCTCCTGGATTTTAAGCAAATCCAATAAACACTAATGACAATAGTGAGTTAAAGGCAGACACCACTTCTGCATAAGTCTTCAATCATAAATGTTCACCTGACTGTATATACAGATGAACTTCTCTTACTCATAAGTTAAGTCAAATTCCTGCAATAGGACATAGGTCACATCAAACAACTACCTACTTCTATAACCTGTATCAAACAGTAACCATACACTGCATTCAAGAAAACATGAACTCTGGACTTACAGAGATATAATAATGGCCATTCTTTTGCATTTTTTACCCTAATAATTGCCAAAATTTTGCTTTCTGATTGCTGCTGAGTGCTAAAATGTTTTACAGTTATTTGTCATATTGTAAAATCCTACTCCTGCTTGGTAACAGTCACTTCTGAGCTCACCATTTTGCAGGTGAATTTTGACTGGCTAATTTTTCCTAAGTACATCACTTGACAACTGCCTAAGATGTGTTTCATCTATCATTTTTGACAAATCACTCAATCTGGGATTACACTGCACCCAACTCTAATCTTTAGTGCAGTTGATATCCATGTAGCCATCAGGAAAGCTTCTGGTATCACTGTTCATTCTTCTTACCTGACCATCTATTGAACACAAGCCTCCAGCTGTGACCTCTGTTTTGAGAACTGCTGCATTCTCTTAATCTACTTATCTATTTTTCTTCTTCTTTCATGCTACGTCTATGTGCCCTCTTTGAAGGGGGGCTTTATGAAAAACTTGGTGGAAATTAAAGGAAACCACATCAGCTGTAGCATGATCCTTATCCATGTATTTCCTACGTCTTCAAAGATTCTGAGATACGTGTATACTACCTCTTTGCAAACCTTCTGTTGATCTGTCCCATCCAGATCACAGGTTATCAGGCATCCACAAATATTATTTCACATCATAATTTGTGCTGAACTGCTTAAAACAAACAACAGGATTACAGGCTTGCAGTTCCCTGGATGATTTAAGAACTATTTTTAAAAACTGGCTTCACACTATCTAACCTCGAAGTCCCTGACAACAAGGCAATTTGAAAAGCAAGTAGCTATGCATCATTGTCAGTAAGGTGGGCAATTTTTTTCCCTTTAAATTCTTAAGGAAGAAGAATTCACCTTAAAGTTTAGGTGAATAAAATCTGGTATTTGTGATTTTATTTTATTAATTTATTTTTTTGCATGACCATTAAATCACTTCAGCTTCACATACCCTTTCAGAAAAGCCAGGAAGAAGTGCTGCATCATGGGATTCTCCATAGTATTTTTTCCACAGCTACATCAATGCAAAGGATTTATTTAACTTCTCTGAAACAGGACTCTCTAAATACTCATTCTACACCAAGATCATCGGCTCAAAAAAGTGGCAGACACATTGCTCCTGGTGCATCAAAAGTAAGACCTATTGCCAGTTTTAATTCTATATAACATTTGCTCAAACACTCCTTCGCCTGTCTTACCACGTTCTTACATTTAAATATGTTTAATACATCATCTGGGTGTGAATTCAGTTTTTTAAAAGACACCTACTTCTTTCTAACAACTTCCTTTACTCTGTTGTCTGGCTCTGCTGTCTTTCTCTTGCTTTTTCTCAAGCCTTTCATGACAGGTGGTGGGCGCTGGCCTTGAATATCACATATGGTGTCCTTAAGTAGCTTCCATACCACCTGGTACAACTTCCTTCTCTTAGCTGACCTTTTTTAAGTTCTTTTTAGTAAGAATCTTTATTTTTGTGCAGTGTTCCTTCTTGAACTGCTGGGGATTGTTGTTTGTTTCTTGCTTTTTCAGCATGTTGAACCCAATGGTTGCTGTTGTGATGTCCCTCTTGTGAACCAAACTCCACGTAGGATAAAGTCAAGGGTCTCATTTCCTCTCACAGCTCCACTAACCAACGTCTTGGTTATTTTATTGACTGTGTCTAAATCTGAAACTTTTCACAATATCCTGATGAGACACTAAGGGAGAAACTGAAGATGCCATTATTGCTCTCTCAGCTGCTTCTCTGATCTTCAGCAGTCAGTATTCCCAATCCCAGCTGGATACATGATGAAACAGACTAAGCTTGCTTTGCTTTTTGATATGTACACTCACTCCACACACACACTGATCTAAGACATCCAGGAGATATCTGAAACTATTTTAATTTATAAATTAATTTTAGCAGTAATATTTTGGGCCTCCTGTCACTTTACACAGAAAGCCATACTTGATGAAGCTCCCAGTCTTCCTTAAATAGCAACATTTCTGATACAAATACTGTACCATTCAATGGCTTAATTGTCAAACAAAAGTAAATATTTTGACCTTTTAGTGATTCTTTACTGTTTTACATTTCAAACTCACTATCTTAATTCATTTTGGCATTTTGGGGTGACGTGCAAACAATCAGTCACCATTATTTAGAGGCATCATACAGCACTTCACAAATGGGCTCAGTTGTGCTCCCCAAAACCACTGAGAATTATGTTGACTCAGTGAGGAAAATAGAGTAAAATCACAAAGCTGAGCATGTTCACATACAAGAAAAAAACAGAGATTCATTGACAACCAGTAACTGTTTTGAAGGCTACTAAATCAGAAATGCTCAAGAATCTTAAGCAGCCACAAAGACTACTTGCTACTAAATAGAGAAATCTTCTTAGTCTCTGGCCAAATAAGATTACATCTCGGTACTAGAACAGACAGCACCGCTATGAATGGGAGGGGGAGATTTGTAACATTTATATTAAAAAACTGGAAACATTTTAAACACCTGATGTCACATTTCCGTTTAAATAATTTGTTCTATCTTTTAATTTTCAGGACACAAGCACATGTTCAGACTTTTCTTTAAAGCCTTTTTTTTCCCCAGAGATGGCTGTCAACCAACGGTTAGTTTAAAGAATCCAAAGCTCTCCCTTTGCTCAGAATAACATCAGAAATTATAAGAAACATCGCAATCTTAAAGTCCTGTGCAGCATTTAAAATGTTCTTTCCAAATACACCAGCTAAAATAGCACAAAATGTTTAGACGTTATTAAGAGTATAGGAACAGAGACTGGAAAATGGGAATACTGGAAAAACAGGTCATCTACTGGAAAACAGATGTGTAGTTTTCCCTTGTGATAAAACAGCAACTAAGAGAAGATCTAAATGAAAGTACAATCTTTAGCACAGAAGAGCTACATAAAAGTACACACACACCGACACAGCAAAATTAAGATACTCAGCGACAACCCTCAACCCCAACTTATGTCAGTTATCACCTCAATATTTCAGTTTATATCTCAATTCTATTTTTTGCAATATTTTGTAATATTTCTTAACTTTTTAAAAAGCATCTGATAAACAATTATATTTAATCCCATATATGAAAGAGCTGCCACAACTGCAATTTATTGCATGGTTCTTCCAGTAAACCCTATTTCAAAACACTCCAGAAAAGTAAAGTCCTAAAGAATGCAGAACTTCCACGTGTTTTATTTTAAATTATTTCCTTCATCCATTTATCTTTGGATCTTAAACTAGATTTGAATTAAATTTACTTACACAGTTTCCAAGCAGCTTTGTAAAAACAGGGATGTTTTAGGACATGGATTAAGTGCACTTTTACTAATCACATTCTAAATAAATTGTGTATTGAAGCAGTAAGGAATTTCTTAATGACCAAGTGCTCTATGTTGAATTAATCATACATATAAACATGTAGGCAGGCATGCTGGAAAATGGAGCAACACCACAGGGAAAATCAAGAACAGCTGAAATTTGGTAATTTGTCAGTTTGTAATAGATGTGAACCTGGTGCCACAATCTTCCCTGGGATGCAGGTTTGTTCCTGACTGCATGATGTGCTGCAGCAGGCCCTGCCCTACCCTGAGCTGTGTGGTCACACTGCTCAAACATTTTTTCCCCATAGTGAACATTCTAAACCAGCTTTTTAATAGGAAGGCTAGGTTTTATTAGAACAGACACTAGAACACCTGATTTCTTTTTTGGGGGGTGGAGAAAACTCAAAATGAGGAAAATCGAAACAAAACTATACACACATAACCTTATTTCCATCTTGCCCACTGCATCCTCATAAAGCAATCCTCTTTCTCAGGCTTGTTCTCAGTTCAGCACACCAGATACTTCTAGAGCTGCAGAACAGACTGCACAGTGCTCTCTGGGTCTCTAGGGAACATCCCTCTGAAGCCTGGGTTCCCGTTGTTCTCAGCAGACTTCTGGTCTCTGCTGTACAGAGGTTTATTCCTTGGCCATCATTCCTCTACACCTGTGTGTCCCTTACATTTTATAGTTATTCCCTCTCAGTGTGTGTCTCCTCATCTCCTAAGGGCTCCATCCTGATTTCTGTATTAAGCAGCTACAGATTTTCAAATAATGAAATACGATATATGACATAAACGTGATTATTCATAATAATAAACTAAAAACCCCACAAAACCCAGCTGAAAGCATCCATTACAAAAATAAATGTTGGAAAAGTGACTGAAATAATTTCGTCACATGTTCTAACAAGAGATCACGTAGTATGTGTATTCTACTTTCTTAGGTGTTAAATCCATTGTACATATTCTTTACACTATTAGACCACCTATTTCCGGGCACAGTAGAATGTTACCAGGACAGTATGGATCACTCTCTATCATTTCATTTTCTCTAGCATTGCTTCCCAAAAGTAAGGCACTTAAAATGGCAGCAGGAGCATAACACCTTGTCTATTCAGCTTAGTAAAGTGTCAAGTTGCTTTTAGTTCCCATTTAAGTTGTGGAAAAATAAGAATTGCTCTGCATCTCATTGAAGAATAGTATTACTCCTTGAAAATAAGAGAGACATTGTTACTCTTCTTCAGTTACATGACATGATCTGTGAAATAACCCTGCTTTGATAAAGGGAAATGTGTTCACCTGTCTACACGTGACTTTGTATTTCATCCAAATTTTAAAATCTGTCATCTGTCTGCTTGCAGAACGCAGTTTTTTCCATCACACACTGTACCCCCAATCCAGATTAGTGTGAGGCAAATGTTTTTCGTCCTTACTTGGTGCACTGCCTACCACCTCTACAAAGTTGATTTAATTTTTCTTTTCAACATCACAGCACCTTAGGCATCAAGAGCTGTCAATCACAGACTACCCCAATATGCTAGGGATATGTTACTTTTTTCATATTTGATGCCCTTAGATGTTCATTTCTAAATGAGTATCTCACTTGCATGAGATGGCTGATGTGCACTACTATTAATCCAGTAAATTTCCTTGTTGGTGAAAAATGCCATTCTTCTAGGGTAGGAATAAAAAAGGTTCTCCCAAAGAGAGTTTATCCTGCCACAAGCATCTAACTTTTACCATATACGCTGACTTTTTCCATATATGCTGACTTTTACCATATACGCTGACTGATTCAGGATGTTCTTCCTGAATGAAGTACCGAGCAGCAGGTAAGAAATATGTGAGAACAGGAATAAATCCAGGTCTAGGAAGACCCTCTCTAGGCTAAATGATACCACAGAATCCCCTGACTTCAAAACGATCCACAATGATCATCAAACCCAACTTTTAGGTGGCAGTCATATTCCACTTTTCCCCAAAACAGGTACTGCACCACAGAAAATTTCTGACACTAGGGGAATACTACCTTTTTACATTCAGAGTGTGATGATATGTATTACGCATAATTTTATTTAAACAAGAAAATGTAAAATAAAAGTTTCTTCATTTTACTTGTATAGGACAAACAGGAGCCTTCTTGTAAGTTCCAGGCATAAGCATGCCCCCTACATTGTAAGTCAGCTGCATAAAGCAAAGATGGTGGATTTAGATGCAAGGAACATAGGCCCAAGAATAATTTTTCAATTTCCTTAAGCAGTAACAGTTTCTCTAGTTTTAATTAAATAACAAACACAAGGCTGGTGAATAAAAATATCTCATTGTAAATGCATATGTTCTGCTGGAGTCACAGACTATAATTTCATTTGGCCTTTTCTCTTCCAACCTGAGAACACACAAATTTTAACAGCTGACTAGACAATGCAGTCTAGTTAAGCATGAAACATAAATTTAAAGAGACCTGTGTGTTTCTGAAGAAATATATATATTACATGATTGCTGCTTTCCTACCTGTACAAACTATCCAATTGCTTTTACACTACACTACTATTGCTCTCATGGCTGTATCACATGCTATACATGAAGCACAAGTTACTGCATATGTATCAACCTGAGCATCTTCTGTGCAGTTCAGGTCACCAAAACTGCCTCCTTGAAAAGTAATGTTTATGTTTTATAAAGACTCTTGGATGGCTATTTAATATATGAAAAAGTGCTTTTCTAAAATCAAAACCAAACCAAACGACACTACCAAACCCAATGAACTATATTCTATAAAGTCCTAAAAATCAAGGGGTTTATGCCCAGCTCAGCTCTGTTTTGATTTTTTCCAAAGGATATGTAAAATAAATGATGAGAAAGTGGGACATTTTCTTATACACCAGTGAAGAGCAAAAAGAAAGCAGAACAGATCTGATCAAAATCCACTTATTTAAACCAAAAATAAAGTCCAAGAAGTCTGTAGTAAGGTTACAAGCTACCTGCACAGCAAGGTAGCTTATTAGCAAATCCAAGATTCTTAAGGTTTCACTGGAATAGTGGGTTTGAAATCACAAGGAACGGTTGTTCAGTTCCACTCCTGATTCCTTCATAAGAGTCATCTTTCACCAAGTGGGACAAGAGGCCACACCGTACAGGATTCTGTCTTCTCAAAAAACTGGGACTTTGACTTTGGTAGCCACTTCCTGTGTTCACAGGACTATTTTCATTCTGGAATACCAAAGAGTTCACAAAAATCTCGCAGCAGGTGAAATGATCAGTAAATCTCACGAATGGCTTTAGGTTCTCTGAAGACAAGGGCCAGAGCACTGATTTCTGAGAAAGAAGGACTGGGAATGTGGGTCCTCTGGATGGAGATAGCAGATGCCTGGCTCTGTGGTGTTGGTTACTTCTCTGGCTGGGCAGAACTAAGGGAGACTGCAGCTGATAGTTTATTACTCACTCACCCCCTGCAAGGACACACAAGCTAATCAGGACTCCACACAAGATTCACTTCTGCCATTATCTTACTCTTTAGCAGGTAGAGAGAACTTGCACTATACTAACAAGTATGGTGACACAAAAAGGTGGCAGAAGATCACCAGAGAATAGGCTGCAAACAGCTCAAAGTAATTCAAGGCTTCCCATTTTGGCTTTTAACATAAGCATTTCACTGCAAGCAAGTTTAAGTGTACAAAATTACTGCCATTAAAAGAAAAGGTACAATAAAAGGGAAGTATAAAAACCTTGTAAATACATTTCAACAAACAGTTATATAATCACAATGGAAGTTTATACAGTTTGTAACGTAACTGCTTGAGGCATTTCAATTCAACAGAATTTATATACTACTATAAGAGAAAGAAAAATGCCAGAGTCAGAGTGAAAAGGAAAAGCATTGTAGGCCACTAGAGAACATATTCCAAAAATTTAATCATTGTACTTAGATGTTTTTCTGCATATGTACAAGTTCTTCTGCCAGCAGAACGTGTAAGAATATCTCTTAAGTTTTTGCTGAAGTTCTCTATGAAAGTACATATGGTTTTATACTAAACGAAATGCGAAGAACATTTTCAAATGCTAACATTTCTGATTATTAGTGTAAATGTTGCATATCATTATGATTTCCAGATATATGTCAAACAGAATACTGCAACAGATTTTTTCCTTGAGATTATCGAATTATCCATCTAAATTTTTTCATGCAATCAGTAAATTAATTTACAACTTGAAATTAGAAACACACCCACACATAAGTAACATGTGAAATAAGGAAACACTGCATATTGTATTTGATAATCTTTCGTTTTTCCTTGATATATTCTTCTTTCCTTTCCAAGTTAAAAAAGAACCTCCATCCAAAGCTGTATAATATTTAGCACTGAAGGCTCCACCCATCAATAGCATCTTCAAGATTAGGATACCAACATTTAGTTAAGCAGCATTTCAGAACTGCCTGTGATTACAAATTGGATTTTTATCAATTGAAGGTTGCACACCTTTGCCATTTTTGGAAATTTATCTCACGTGCTGTTTCATAATGGGAATAACAAAGCATTCTATATGTGAGAAGACATGCAGTAGACAGTAATAGCTTTTAACTCCTCATTTTCAGACAGCGACCAAAAAATTGAATAGGGCTCTTTATTTGTCCAAACTGACAAAAGATGTGTCCATTTCTAATCACTAAAGAAATGCTGATATACTACTCAAATAGAGTGCATACCTAAATGTAAAGAGATTGGAATGTTTTGTGAACCCACAGCAAACTTAAGACATCCAGTTAAGTATTTAAGTTGAATTTAAGACAGAAGCATGAAAGGTATTAAGCTCATTGTACATTAAAGATGCATCTTTTTATTAAATGTGTTAGGCTCTCCTTAAGGTGTGGCAACCATTAGAGTTCATTATATTTCAAATTTCTGCATCTAGCTAACCTATTAGCCAAGGTACCAAAACAGATTTTTTACCTAATATTATATCTAGCATAATGATAGTGCAATGGCTATGTAACAGTGAAAAGAAAATCAACAAAATACATTTAATTTTGCGGTTAACTGTGCAAGGATACTGCTACCCAGTTCAGTGCTACACTCACACAGTGGTCCTATTCCAAAACCACCACCACCACAATAACCACTGACAGTAAAGTACTAAAAAGATGTGAATGGCAGAATTTGTTTCTAGCAGTCAGGACTTTAGGTCGTGGCATTTTTCATCCTGTTCTACACACCTTAAATTTGGACTTACTAGAAAATTAGCTTATGTTGCATTCTCTCAATGCTCCTAACATTCAGCTTTTAAATATTCTTTTTATAAAAAAGCAACTTAAGAAACCTTTCAGTCATGTTCATTCAATTAGAGTGGTGAAAAACTGGTATCATCATCCCAACAAAGCAAAAATAGTTGCATAAAACTGTTTCTGTGTTCTCTCCTACTCTCTCCACAGCAAGATGCAGAGTTAGTCAGGTGATATGTAAGTAAGTCCTTTCCAAATACCATCCACACACCCAGAAACAGAGAGCTTTGAGAAAGTAACGTCATCCAGTTCTTATGGAATAGTACAGAAGCAGGCAGAACAGGTATGAATTCACACAAAACTTCACCTGTCATTAGACCAGCTACACCAAGACCAGAGTTAAAAGGCTACTGTTTAATGTATCTGCATCAAGAAAAGATGCTGGCAGTGTCCCACAGGGCATTGAAGGCCTGCTCCCCATGTTCCCCCCTACACCCCTACAGAGCTGAGCACTCAGCTAACTGCAAACTAGCAGACCCAGTCATGTCAGTACAGCTGTGCTGGTTATACCAGCCCAGAGGATGAGCACCTTCAGATTTCAGGGGAGGAGTCCATGAGATGCAGCACTATCAGCTAGATAGAGCCAGAGGTGCAGCTGCTGCAAGGGATTTGCTTTCTCTCAGGAGAGACTGCTTATTGGCCCTAATGCCTCCTTCACACCTGCACAGCTGAGGCAGCTGGGAAATGGAACTATTGGTACAGAGGGGCAGCAGCTTTGTTCAATCACGAGCTGCTCAAAGCAACTGGGGATCCTTGGAACGCACTTCAGACTGCCTGCACTGTATTTTGGCTAGATGATGGCAATAGATTTGTGTACACTTGTATTTCTGTCTCTTGCTATAGCAATATCCATTTTTTTCAGCCCCACATATTGCTGGAAAGAGGGTGAGTGAGGCTGATGCGTGGCACGGGCAACACACAGCCTGTAATAATGAACAATCCTGAGCCTACAGTGAAGGCAGGAGCTTCCTTTTTCTCCAACAGTCTACAAATACAGAAGGCTCTGATGGTGTATGCCCTGTCAGTTACTTGAACTCTACTTACGAGCCAATTTCCGCTTGCAGGGATAAAATGGAAGGAAAATAGAATGAAACTAATGAAATTATTTAGCAAAGCTACTGTGAATGGGAGACTGATGGAAGATGATTTTCAAAGCTTCATTGGCACTGGTTATAGTTGTACTGAGGGTTGTTCAGTACTTTCAAACTGCTACCTGTAAACCTTGCAGAGGGCAGTAATCAAAGGCAAAGGATATGAGATCAAGAGGATTTCCCCAGTGGAGACTGAATGGAGACAGCCTACTGGAAGCTATATCAATGTGTGGCTGTTAAGCCTACAAGTTGTCATAAACTACAACTACTGCTATAAAAAAAGAATAGCAATAAAATGAAATCATGAGGTAGGCCTGATTCTGACTCTCAACATTTTCTGTATGGCATACAAAATATTTGCAGAAAGCTGTTTAAGAAAAAAAAAGACATGGTGAATACTACACAAGCTTTTTTTTACTGTCTTAATTTTCCTTGTCCACTCAGCCACAGTAAGTCCCTTCATGCTAGAAACAAACTTTCTACTCTGTTTTTACAGTGTCCAGAGTATTTGAACACCAGGGTAATATGAATGCAGAATTCCTATTCTTACGAAAGGCTTTCCTCTTCCCCTGCTTCCTGTTTTATTTTCAATTTGAAAATTGAAAATATTGCATTGAAACAAGCCTTGTTAGAAAGACTAACATGGGTCCTCACAGCAAGAGGATGAGTCAAGGTCACCTTCTCACACCAAATAATCAACAAGTTGTTGTCTGTCAGTGGATATGTGGGTCTTAACAAGAAGGCCACAACATCTTTTTGTGGTTCAGTACCAACAGGTTCATAGGCAATAGCAGCAATAGCAGAGCAGTAGAAGTTAGAATTTCGCCTGCAACTAACTACACTACCGATAACCCAAATGAAAATATCATGTGATCAGAAATATCCCAAGAGCCAGGAAACCAACTACATTTCTTACTTTAACATGTGATGAACTAAGATTCAGAGCCATGAAGCACTTGCAGAGACCCAGCTGTCATCTGCCTTTCCTCTTCTTATACCCCCCATACTGACTTTACCCTGCTACTCCATGAAGATTTAACTATGAAAGCTTAGGTCTTGATTATGTTTTCTTTATGGAACAAGGAGGTCAAGAAGTGTCAGATTTTCAAAGTGTTGGGTGTCTGCTTAAGTGAGGCAGCAATTTTCAGAGTGTTGGCTTTTTTGCTGGGATCTAAAGAGGTTGTTGGTGCTGTTGTCTATTTCTTTTCCTTTCCCATCAGTTCCTTACTGTCACTATGACAACAGAAGCCTGTAACACAGCTGCAAGGGAGGAGAAAGGGGGAGCATGCTTGAGTTGCAAGGGAGTGAAGTGACTCAGCCAGTAGGGAGAAAGAAGGGAAAAATGATGTTCAGTATGGAAAGAGGAGAAAATAGAAAGCCACAGTGCCTCTTCTTTCTCTGAGACTCCTCTATTATAGGACAGGATGTTCGCCAAAAATTTTGTCATTGTAATTTGAAATAAAGCAAAAAGCAAGAAAAAAAAGTCAGAGATAATGGCCCTAATTTCCTCTCCTCTTACTATGCATACTGTCACCTGACTACAGAACATACTTTAATCAAATTACTTTCAGACTTACAGACATGTAACAAGAAGAGATTCAGTTTGAGACACCAATCGCAGCACAAATAAATAAGAAAAGCTGAAGGTCAAAGAACTACCACAGAAAGTGAAGGAAATGACCAGAGTCAACATGTCTCATTAAACATGCCCTTGTTGGAAAATTCTTACTCAGCTTAAGCACGCATCTCTCCTCTGGGATCCAGCTCAGCATTCTCTTTACTTTGTTAAAATGGAAAGGCGTGTATTGGGTGTATTGGGTCTGCATGGCCAGGTTTTTGGTGGTGGGGGTGGGCTACAGTGGTGGCTTCCACGTGAAGCTGCCAGAAGCTTCCTCAGTGCCCAATAGAGCCAATACCTGGTGGCTCCAAAGAGGGACATGGAGCCACTCTGATGGTTGATCAGAAATGATGGTAATTCCTCTGTCATAACATAGTTAAGAAGAAATTAAAACAAAAAAGTTGTTGCACAGGTGTAATTGGGGCCAGAGAAGAGCCGGATGAGAACATGTGAGAACAACTCTGCAGACACCAAGGTCGGTGCAGAAGGAGAGGAAGGAGGTGCTCCAGGCACCAAAGCTGGGATGCCCCTGCAGCCCATAGTGAGGACGGTGGTAAAGCAGCTGTGCCCTGCAGCCCATGGAGGTGCACACACCAGAGCAGCTGGATGCCTGGAGGAGGCTGTGATCCAGTGGGAGACGTGTGGAGAGAGGGGCCCTGCTCCCACCCTGGAGCAGCCTGTCCTTGGAGGACTGCACCCATGTTGCAGCAGTTTAAGCAGAGCTGTTGCTCATGGGATGGACTCATGTTGCAGCAGTTCACCAAGAGCTGCTGCTTGTGAGATGGACTCACATTGGAGAAGTTTGTGAACTTCGTATCTCTACTTCAAGCCTGTTTTGCCTGTGATGGTATTTGGTGAGTGATCTCTCCAGGTCCTTATCTCAACCCATGAACCCTTTGTTAAATTTTCTCTCCCCTGTCCAGCTGCAGAGGGGAGTGAGTAGATGGCTTTGGTGGGTGTCTGGTATCCAGCCAGCATCAACCCATTACACTAAGATTAGGGGTATGTTGTTTTCTGCACTACAGCAACATATAGCAATGAAAGCTTATTTCAAATGTAAATTTTTGTTATTGAAATACTTGAGGCTTTTTTAGAAGCATGCAGAAACTAACACAGCATCTAAACGTACTTTATTTACAGTTATAAAAATATAAATCATGGATCTTTAATAAACCATTAATATGCAGCCATGGTGAAAGTAAAGCATTACCATTGCATTACATCACCAGGTATTCCTTTTTCCTTAATACATTTTCAGCATTTACACCCTTTCCTAGTACCACGCACAAATTTGAGCTAAATATCTGGGGCAGAATTCTTTGCCATCTGGCTTTCAAAGCCGTCTTCCAGAGGGTTTTTTTGGAGTTTGGGGAGGGGGTGGGGTTGTGTTTGTTTGTTTTTTGCATTGTTTGTTTGTTTTGATGAGGTCTACCAACATCTTAATGCTAGAAACTATCACAAGAAATACTGAAGACTTCAGTGACATTAAAAACTCATAATATGTACCATGTGCTCTGCAATAGTCCCATATGCTTCTGAATATACTGACATTTAGAAGATGTAAATAGTTACAGATAGTGGTAGTTAGAAATGACTGGTTTCTACATTGTATATAAACCTAAATTAGTGATTCATCCTTACAGCTTCAGTTGATAGCCCAGTCCTGTGTTTAAAACCCTCAGTGGACAGCAGTGAATTTCTTGGTAAATTCCACACTCACCTTCAGGAGGTTCAGACTTGTTTGCTATGAAATCAAGAGAAGTGATTACTCCATTCTAGCTGGCTGCTTGACAGGCCACGGAATTTGCCTGCAACACTGCTCCAGGACACTGGTAGTCTGGAGATGTTTTCCTAAGTGCCTGCCCAACTTACACCTTAAATGTTTATAATTTGCATCACATTCAGTACACTAGAAGTATTTCCAAGAAGATGGCATCACACTAGTCAGCTTTTGCAACCAAGTACATCAGCAAGCATCTTCTTTCAAGCATATACTTAATTCCTTAAAATTAAGTATGATAAAAGTTAAACACATAACTAGAATTCCCGACAACTCTTAAATCAGGTGTCACTTTAAAAAGGAATTCTTCTGTTCAAATAGAAAAGGAATCAAAAAATTTCCAAAGCAGTATGAGAGAAGTTGATTTAGGTCTTTCTTAACTTTTAATATAATTCCAGTGATGCAATCAACCCATAACATGGTCAGTGTACATATGAATATTACGGGATCTAGACATTTGCTTTTTTCTAAAAATTAAGCCAGATTTAACAAATTATTAAATACTTAAGCTGAACTCTGAAAATAAGAATGATTATTTAATCGTATTCAATTTCAGAAAGAAAACTGTGGTGATATAATAAGGAATGTCATTGCATCTATCAACAAATACAAGGTCTGCCAAGAGGATATTGAAGGAAAAGACATCTGAAGTACAGAATTCTTCAGCTATAGCTGTCCTAAATCTCTATTTGTTTGTGGTATCTTTCACTGTAACTGATTCCAAAATGTCAAGTGCACTTAAGCTGAAGAAGAAACAGGCTGTAGAGAAGAAAGTTCCTTAACCTAACAGACATCTCTCCTTTCAAGTTATTGATTAATCTATAAAAACCACAACATTTTGGAAAAGCTTATAGTAACAGCCTCAACAGAGGTGTCATTGTTGCTACAGCTTGCCTTCTGATGATGGCATACACAGGAATGAGAATTCCTGAAGCTGTAGATGGCTCAGAAAATGTCTGCCATTCACAAACGAGGAGCAATACATTAACTTCTGCAAGTACAAAGCTAAACTACAGAATGTTATAACCTATAATTTTATCACGCAAAAATATATTGTTTTAATACTGAACAGTGACATCCAAACCAGCAGAGAATTAAAACCAGAGCACCCAAAATTCACTATGGGAATTTGTCAAAAAAATTTTTAAAAAAATACTTAGCCTAACTATTAGAAATACAAAAGAACCCAAACTTCTACTTTATAATCACTGGTCCTTCCTCGCTGAATTATTGAAACCAATTTTTTGAAGTAATAGCTCTTTCACAAATAAGTCTTCAGCCTGCAAGTCCATGTCACCCTTACTAGAAAAGGAAAGACTCATGCTAACAAACCGAACAAAAGAAGGAAAGCAAAGCAAACGTCAAAGTAAGAATTACAGAAGTAGCTGAAAACAGGATAGTAAAACTTTTCTTTCAGCAAGTTGTAAAAAAAATCTACACCTCTGTACACCAATCCCATTCACTTATTTATGCTTTGATTTGAAATATGATTTGGTTTTGCATCTGTGTTGCAAAACACCGGCTATTATACCAAGAGCTGTACTATAGCATCTTTCATTATTCAGGCATACTTAATGAAGTAATAAATTAGACAGGATTTTTGTTCATAAGAACCCTTTAATAGGCTTGTTATTCGATTGAAAAAATGAACGGAAGTGGAAAGAATTGTATTATTTTTAGCTTGCAAATGCACAATCCTTACTCTGAAACTGCCACAATTCCCTCAATTAATCTTTTTATAAGCCTTGGATATTCTCACAGAAGTTGCCACGAGACTCTAGACAGTCAATGCAGGAGCAGTTGACAGAAGGAACTATAAGACTGATTTGCAGGAGGTTTTCTCATAGCTTTTTCTCTCAGATAAAAGACTCAAAAAAGCAATTGTAAGCGTTCTTAAACTCCTTTGTGTTCAAGAGAAGTTGAGTTTATTTCGTGTTGAGTACTTTCCTGAATTCTTTTATTTAAAATAAGTAACATTGAGTACTGTTAAACATTTTGCTTTACAGTTAAGAAGCCCTACACAAACAATATCTATTGTAATATCTCTGAGATAGTTGTATACATGAATGAACTGATGTGAAATAAAAGCAGAAGAATTTTTTAATGAACTATTTCTTGTAACTTTTGTCTATTGTCATACCCTCTGACTTATTTGAAAGTATATCTAAAACACTGATACTGTATTAGTTTCTTCAAGGGTAAACAAACACAAGTACTAAATGCAGTAGTGGAGTTTATATTCTTAAAAAGATGCTGTGAAAAGGACGATACCTAAAAGAGCTACAAATGTGACTTGAGGATTGAAGTAAATATCTTAGAGCAATGCACAAGAGAATCTGTTTAATCAAAAAGATCGATGGTGACTTGATTACTGTGCTTCTTTGTGGGAAGAAAATACTGCTTAATGGAGGCCCTTCATTTCAATGGAGGAAGGCAGAAAAAAGTAGTTTTCAATTTTTTGTTATTAAATAGAGTGAGACCAATTAAGTGCTAGCACTAGAAAGCAGTGGAGCCTCTGTTACATCTTTGAAATGTGAATAGTTTTTTTTTGTTTGGTTTGGTTTCTTCTAAATACAAAGTGCTGAGCTCAACAGTGGGAAAGACCTCTCTAACAGGTACAGAAGATTAAATTACCCAGTCTAATGATTCCTCTGGTTCGAAGGCTACAAAAAGATTCATAATGTTGGAGTTTCACAACTGGTGCTATCTACCAGTGAAAAAAGTTTGCTGCTGACCTTGGCTGCTTAAAACATATTGTTCCCTTGATATGCTGAGTATATCAGTTCTGTGATGCATCAAATTCCCCATCATTTGCCAAGAATGTAAGCAGTCAACATATGATTCATAACAGTATCTCCTTAAAAACAAACATAAGCACCATTAAATCTTCCTAAAATGGCTGCCTTTAAGTGAATCAAGACGCTACATTCAGAGACTACCTGAATTTTCTTCCCCCGTTTTGTTCAGAAGCTATTCTGCCCAACATTAATTGCATCCTGACAGTATAAACCATAATGGAACTAGCAGTTTAAATAACAATAATAATGGACAAACCCAAACATATTTTAGAGCTGTCAAGAAATTATTTTATTTTATAATTGTAATTAACTTCAACTTTTAAACCATTTCTCAAAAAGAGCTGATGTCAAAATACATATTTTAGTGACTGAATATTTCAGTCTTCCACAGACTAATTTAACACAATGAAACGTCAGCCGTGGCACATCTATTCCTCTTGACAATCTTGTTATATTAATTCAGATAGACTCATACTTGGTTTTCTTAATTTATTGAGAGGACATAGCAAATCACAGTGATATATAACTGAAAAATTGAAATCCTAAAATAAGTCATATTATTTTCATGAGACAAGTTTGATAAACAATAAAATTAATTTTTGAGTAGTATTTCTTTTTGTTGACTTTCCACATCATTAATTCCCCTTAGTTCTGGACCAAAAGGCTAGAAAAGGATAGCACAGGAATCCAGTACATAAACAACATGCTCAATTTTTCAGGAAACATTCAGGAAAGATAACCTGTTGCCACAAAAAAATATATCATATAGATAGTATCACCATTAGAACAATGCATACACCAATCTCAGCTTCACCTTATGAAGCTGGTCCTTTGGGAATAACTGGGACAATTCTAAGCATAACAGATTTATTTTATATATATAAAATATTCATACATACAGTCATGCATGAACCCTCTTTTTCTTTCAGTGTCAAAGGTTCTCATTAGAGCTTTCCTTTACTCTTTCAAAAAAGGTCTAAATAAGGGATATACAACTAAACCTAGGTGAGCAAACTAAGTAATCCATGGTGTGACAGCTTAAGATGTTCCTTTTATATTTTCTGAACACTGCCTGAAATCGCAAACTTCATCCTGCAATAGATTTTATGTTTGCTTCAATGACATACATGACTAAAGTCAACCATGTCCCCTCACCCTTGCAAGATTAGCACGGATCTCCAATTCTGCAATCCTTATTTAGACAAAACAAATAAGGGTCTAAACTGCAGCAAGAAAGATCTAGCATTAAAGGGTACTGAAACACTAGAGCAAGTGAAATAGGGAATGTAAGAAAAATCTCCCTATAAGGAGGTTTTAAAAAAAGTAATTAGGCAAATACCTGGTAAGAATAATATCTATAGTCAAACCTACTTTGCAAAAGGAGCCACAGATTAAAAACCTTCACTTCAAGCTTATTTTTTCTTGATTCCATGACAAAGTGCAAAGACAAATAACAAACCAATCCAAAAGTAAGTCTCCCAAAATTCCAGATCCTTTGTTAACTGTTGAAAAAGTGGCTAAAACCCAAACCTTACTCTTCCTGAACAGTAAAACTGCGATCAGCTAACAGAGTTCTCCATACAACAGTCAATACTGTCACTAAGCAACACCAGAACTCTACTTACTGTTATCATGGTTGAGTAGATTTGTATTGAAATATTAATGGAAAATGTTAAATCTAAAAATTGAACAAGTAAAGCCATTTTTCAGTATTTTATCCACTGTAAAACCAGGCAGGTATTCATATGACTCTAAAAACAGACAACATAACTCAATCCTAAACTCTGTTCTGCTTAATTGCTTTGTAATGTATCAACACCTAATATGCACCACACAATCTGATTTATTCATAGATTTTAAACAGCAGCTGAGTAAATTTGCCACAGGAGTTCCATGCTAATGCCTTAATAAGGATATATCTCAGTTGCAGAAGTGTTCAGTATGTATGCTACTGTTATATTTAAAAGCAATTTAAATCCCTGTGTAAAACTGAATTTACCTACAAAGTATTATGGGACTTCACTTAAGTCTTATCAGCAGAACACAGAAGAGGAAGAAGCATTCCTCTAACATCTGAAAGAAAAGTACATGAAATAATAAACAGAAATTATATGGCATGGAAGGACAGAAAAGGTGCTTCAAGATCAAAAAACGCAGTTTGAATCTGACCTGGTGGGAAAGAGAAACCCAGTGAACTGTCCAAAGACAGCTCTGCAATGAAACAAAGTTAAGGGTAGCCTAGAAACAGCTTCTGGATTCCAAACAAAAAACTCATCGAGAAGAGCACAACCTAGAAGCTCTAAATTAGAACATCTTTCCATTCATAAACCAAAAACTATCAAGATCTACACTTATAAAGTTACTGATAAAGTTACTTCTTTGTCACTCAAAAATGGTCTTTGAACCACTGCACGTCAAGGAAGAGCATTCTTGATTTGCCCTCAGTCACGCTGTATTTTGCTTCAGTCCCTTGAGCTACTTTGGTAGCTTTACTTGTATTGAGATTCTGATGGGAGCTCAGAACAGACTGCAGACCCCATTTCCAAGCTCAAAATTCACCCCTGTGGGTACTGTTTGCAAAGGCAAGCAGAATTTGCCTTTCTATATCTGCAAGTTTCTACATCTCAGGTTTTCCTTCCATTTAGAGCAATCTTCAGGCTGAAATTGATACTGTAGTTTAAAAACTGCTGATTATCAGGTGTTTTACTTCAGCTGCCTTACCTGGATATCTTCTTTGCTACAGAATGTCCCTAGTGGCCAATGACAGTGACACACAATTTTGGACAAACATACATCCACAGGAACACAGCAATTGAAAAAACTAAGTTTGTTTGTCTTGTCTTTCTAAAGACAGAGAGAATCAACTGAATTCTGGCAATGTCATTCAGAAAAATATGTATTTAACTGAGGTCAACTTAGAACCCACTTTACTGATTGTGTGCTTCTTCTCTTGTATCCTTTGACAATATCAAATATTGTTTCTGAAGTTATGTGGTCACAGTTTCTCGTTAGAAAGACTTCCAACATTAAAGGATTGATATCTCCCCTTTACCAACTCCAATGAGTACCTGTTCTGAGAGAGGCAAATTTATAAGGTTGTTGAGTCTTTACCCAATTCCTCAGAACATCAAGAGTAGACTTAGGAAAACAGTTTTATCTAACATTTATCCTTAAAAATAATGACTGTTAGCAGGCATAATATGAATATACATGTCACTTGAATGGGAGGAGCTAAAGACCTTGTCCTCAGTTAGAGTTCTATGTAACTCCAGTAAGAGTTGCAATGACTATCACCAAATGTTGAACATAGTCTAGAAACCTGAAACGATGGAAATGAACCCATAAGGATGTACAGCCTCATTTTGCTTATGTTGCAAAACAGTGACACCCACTGGCAGCAACGATTTAAATACTTCATTGTTGCAGTCTGAATCTACTTGATAAGAGCTGCTAAGAAGTTTCCTCTCAGAAAAATTAATCACAGTTACAACCATACAAACTTACCTGTTGAGTCAGCACTACTGCCAGAGTTTTCAGAAACTGCATTACTAAGAGCATCTGGAGTAACTGCAACATAACCCTCTGGAGGAAGATCCACTGTGTAAATTCTTGGGGACATAACTGTACCATCATTACCTACAAAACAGAAAATCCAAAATATCTGGCTCAATATTGATCTCATTACAGATTTTCTCAAATGTTTTCCCAACTACAGCAATAAGTAATCTCGAAAATCCTTACAGAGGGTCAGGTGTGGAACACTGAAATTATCCTATGACCAAATTTCATAGCATCTACAAATAAACAAATACTCCATAGGTTAGTTCTTTACACCAGAAGCAGGTTCTTTTCCATTGTATCAGGCAAATCTTCTCCCCTATCTTCAGAAGAAGTTTCCACTTACAGTGATATTTTAAGAGAGACTCTAAACATTTTTCCCCATTCAGCATGAGTAGACGCTATTTTTTTAAGAACTGCTTCACAAAAGATGAATGGACGGACGGATGGATGGAGAAACACCAGCTTATTAGGAAGTGACAGAAGCAACAGAAAAAGAATTACAAAACTGTGGTTTGCCCATCTGCAGACTGTTTAATCACAGCCTATGCTTCTCTGAAGGATGTAAAGATAAAGGGAGTTTGAAAGTCACACATGACTAAGCCTGAGCAGTGCCTGCCCCAGAGGACTCACCTTATCCTGCTCTACTTCTTTCCGGGGCAGGAGGGGCCAGCTTTCCAACTATATAATTGCATAGGAAACTATTTGTGGTGATGGCAGCAGTCTGTATTTGTATGATTTCTTTCCCCTTTGAAAGGTATTTAAAAGTACATGCAAGAGCAGCAGTAGAAACTTCTCATTTGTTTAGCAGACAAGGAGTGACAGAGACACATCTCTGCTCCATTCACAGGAAACCAGACCATATTTCAGCACAGAGAAGTGACAACAGAGATCAATCACAGTGAGAAAAAAGCCTTTTCAGAAGGCCAGGATGTCAGGGTGTCTCCAGATGTTGCAATGTAGTTTTAAGTGGCTTAGTGTGATTTTTTTTTAGTTTTGGATTGTTGGGCTTTTTTGGTTGTTTTGTAGTTTTGTTGGGTTTTTTAACACTCAGCCAGCTCCAGAAGTCAGCACAGACACAGCACTAGTCTTCCCTTTTTGGGAGCAATGTGTCCCTTTAAAACGTGGACAGAGCTGTTACAAGGATGTACAATACAAACATCCTTACACCACAAACTTAGAAGATCCCAGATGATCCAAGTCAATCACCAAGGTGCAGCTATGTGCAACTACGGTTGGACGAATTCCTAAATATTTAAAATGCAGTTGTATCTGATAGATCCCTGATGAGAATTACTTCTATATTTCTACTGTGCAATTTAACTATGCACTGACATTTCTCAGACAGCCTACTTCAAAAATTATTAAGTACATTTCTGAACATTCAAAGTACTTCTGAAAACACCACCATTGTTTTCATCATGAGGGAATAAATTTGTTTTGAAAACACATTAGAATAATATTGCCTTTTTCTTGAACAAGCCAGAAAATTCCAGTATTGATGACACTTACTTTGAGGGGTAACAAAGGGAAAGAAATAAACAATACAGAAAGATGAAGAGCAACTATGTGATTTGGAAAAAAAGCCATTAAAAATTAACATGGGATAGTTCTTCAGCAGATGCTTTCCATGTAGATGATGCCAAACCATTGAACTGGCAGTACTTGCCTTGATTTTTTTTTCCCCCGTCCAGGTTGCTTAATGACAAAGTGCTAATCAGTGACAGTTGTAAATTATAAGGATATATAAATATTTAAGTTATTCCCTTCTGAAGGATTCCCAGGTTAAATGTGTCACAATACACACACACTGAAAATTACATAAACAATTTACAGACCTTACACATTAGCATATCTAACAAGGGGGCCCAATAAGGGGACTGGGGTGGGCTAACCTCTAGTTTACAGCGTATGTTCTACTAGGGGACCTTGGCTCCTCAAGTAGAATGTTTGGCCTCCTGGCTATGCAGTTTCTGAGGTGTTTGGTCTCCTGGCCCTACAGGACACTGGAACTATGCTAAGTTATCAGACTTAAAGAATTACAAGTATGAATGCTAACACTTGTGGATACTATACAGAACTGTGTAAAAGGTATATAAAAGAAAAAAGCAAAAATCATCTTGGCATCAGTTACACCATGTTCCTTCAATGAGACACGGAGCAAGGCAAGGAGGTGGTGGGGGCAATGCTTAAAGTCTCTGCTGCTCCTTCCTTTTCCCCCACAGGGGTTTTCCATGGGCTGCTGTCCCTCAGGAACATTTACTCAACAACAGAGCACTTTCTCCTCCTCTGATCCTAGGATTTCCACTGTTGCCACTCCTTTTAGTTCCCTCCTGTCTTCGGATTGTTTTCTCGTTTCTTAGACAAGTTTCTCCCAGGGTGCCCCTGCCTCAGCTGTGGGCTCAGCTGTGCCCTGTGGTGGGTAGACTGGAGTGGGCTGGGACTGGCTGTGTCCTGCACAGGGTATCTCCAGCCTCCCCTCACAGAAGCCCCACTGCCAGTGACTGAACACCAGCACCTTTAACAGTTTTGCTATCAGATAAAAGCTTTGTCTTACCTGTGAAATGCTTCTCTGCAACTCCGAATACTTTGATAACTCACCAAGTAATGCTCCCATGGGGCAGAACTCATAAGAGCAAACAGAGAACCCAAGTCGAGCTAGAAAATCCTGCAGCTCCCTCCTCCAAACAACTGTAGGTTAGACCAATTTTACCAAGATCATGATCTTTTCCACAAACTTACCCCTTGGAAACACCCAGTTAGCAGTTCTCCAAATAGAAGACAAGAGTTCATCCCCAAAACCAGGTCTTTATAGATATGCACAGCATCCTAGTTCTGGCCAAGAGAGTTACTTGTTTTTTACAGCAGCCAGGTGCAGTGGCACATGCTGTAGTCACAGCTGCTGGGGAGGTTGAGCCCACCAGAGCACTTGGTCCAGGAGTTCTGGGCTGCCCTGCGCTGTCCAGAGGACATGGCCAAGACACCAGAGTTACTCAGTACCACCTTATGTCGCTTCCAGGGGCTGGGAAAAAGGGACTGGGACTCTTGTTTCCAAGAAGAAAGGTGCTCCTTTCCAGTCACAGGGAATGTGTGTCAGGCAGAGGAGCTGTTTGCCATTGCTTTTCAGTGTCCTGGGCTGGGGTGAACATTCTGCATGTAAATCACCTTCTCTCTGTACATTATTGTTATTAGCATTGTTGCTGCTACTGCTCCTTCTTTTTCTTATCTCACTGCTGTTTCCAGTAAACTGTTCTTATCCTGACCTATGATCTCTGCCTTTTGTCTCCTACTGGAGAAGGGGAGGGGAGCAGCTGGTGGTTTTCTTTATAGTGGGAGTACTACATTTGAGAGTACCATTCCTAAACCATCACACACGGGAAATGGGGAATTGATGTTGAATCAAATACAAGGTCTGAGTAGTTCAGTGTCATACCGTCTACAAAAGCCATTACTGGTAGTAGATATTTTCTGTGTGGTGTTACAGTAGATATGACCTGGACAAAATAAGGCTTGAATGAGGTCTGTTATTTCCCTTAAAATTTTGTATTAAAGTATGATTTTACTTATTATGTAAGCTAGAATATGATCCTGTTATAGCTCTTCCTCATTTTTATTGCATACAAGTGAGACTATGATCCCAAAACTCTGACAAGTCCCAAGGAACATATACATCTCGTACACAATAACTTTCCCCTTCACTGACTAGCAAGACAAGCATCTATAAAGACAGGACACTCTTCCTCATTTTTATTGCATACAAGTGAGACTATGGACAAGTCCCAAGGAACATATACATCTCGTACACAATAACTTTCCCCTTCACTGACTAGCAAGACAAGCATCTATAAAGACAGGACACTAATCCTGGACAGGAGTTGTCTCCTTCAAAAACCTTCATAAACTGAAGTGTACCAAAGGTGGTATCAGTGACTAACTGTACACACTTTGAGTGTCCTCCTGAACTGTGGTACTGAAAAATAAATACTTTTCCTGTTGATCAATGTGAAGACATCAAAATGTCCTTCAATAGCATGAACAAATCCAGTGAACCTAAATACCCACCCACTTCCCAATGCATACTCTTTTTTTTTCAGATAGTATCCAAGTTTCTGAACACCAAGCTATCTCAGTCTGCCATGATAAGGTACGCTAAAGTAACCTCAGGGACATGAGGTGTTACATTCCTTACAAACCACCTCAGTTGCCAGGCTGACTTAACATAGGCTTGTCTTCCAGTCCCATGTCAACACACACTAGAGTGTTTTCCACGAAGACGGAAGCTTTTGGTCTTCTGTGCAATCAGAAAGCACAGTCCTTTTCCTCGGAGGGTGGAATTCCTACTGCTTGACCACAGTCTTCAACAGGATCCTCTCCCTCAATACTAGAGAAGTCACACTGGGTGGAAAAAAAAAACCACCAAAAAACCAAACTCTACCAGTCACTACTGGTCATCTACTTTACTCAAATAATAGCCATTGCACAACAACACACAACAGTGGAATGCTGTGCTTCTTTGCTGAGTGACTGGAGTAGTTCATTAATTATTTCTGTAGAAATTTACTACTGCAGGTAGAAATCTGCCTTTGAAAATTATGGAGAATTACTGTAGTTTACTATTACAGACTAATTCCTTTAGCTTGTTTTAAGACCTCATTATCCTTACTTTATTGGAATAAACAAGGGCAGTCACTCACACCACTTCTTGACAGAAGATGAGATATATATTCCTTCCAGAGATTCTCCATCTTTTTCAAAATGCAAAAAAACCAAAAAGTTTTCTAAATAACTTTTGGATATCCAGTTACCTCAAATACATTGTTATTATTGTCTTGTATTTTATTTGCACCAATACATGTAGCAGAATGCCGAAAAAGTTTTTTCTTCTGCAAAGTTCAGAGTTTTTAGATTTTGCAATTCTGAAAATGCCTGTTATTCTTTTTGGAAGGACAAATTTTCCTTTTTGCCAAGTAAAATGTCAAAGTTTATAGTTCTATTCTAAACTGCACAATTACATACATTCAAACAATAAAGTGATAAAAGAAAAAAGTCTTATAATTAAAGAGTTATATGTTGTCCGCTGGCTCAGAAGATCCTTAAGCAGCAACTATTGGAGAACATTGTGGGGATGTGGTAGAAGACACTTATTTAATTCCAGTCCTCTTTTCTATAATACTAATGGTCACAACATATTAGTGCAGACAGCAGTACTGAATTTTTTGATTGACCTTAATTTTTGATACTGTATTCAGTTATGTTTACACAAAAACAAGTCCACTCTCCTTTGATATTCAGGAAAAACATGCTTTCACTTCATTCCTAGAATATTATTTTTTAGAATCCTAGCCATATTATAGAAGACTGCTCCCAGTTCTTAGGGTGCATACCACTTGTGCCTGGTAGCATGTTGAAACTCAAGCCAGTTCCTTACAACTTCCCTTCTTACACTTCACATTCCCAGATGTTCTTCAGTTCATTGAAAAGACAAAGTGTAGATTACAGACAGTACTACACTAGAGCACTGAAAGAAGACAACAAAATGAGAAAATCCTCAGAAGTACTTCCTCATCATGGTGTTTTCCTTTAGCTTGTTGAAAACTAAAAACTTCAAAAGGAAACTGAGGTCAATAAAGACATTTTACAAGGCCCAAACTTGGGATGGGAAATTCATAAAAAACAGGAGAGTTCACATTTATTTCCCTCACTACCTCCCACATGTACACTAACTTTTAGATTTAGTTTATTTTCTAGACACGTAGAAAGGCTGTATTATAGCTCATTTTATTGGAGACAGCACATACCATTATAACTCAGCTTCAGTTTCACTACATTAGGAGTGGCAGACATTCTCTGTCATAGAGAAAAAACTGATAAATAAGTACAAATCCTTCCCACTCTTGTTCTCACTCATTATCCGGGGAAGATGTTTTTGCTTTTTACCTATGAACCATTAAAATACCTACATTCCCTTAGAAAAAGTAATGAAAACAATACAAAGTGAGAGTGAAGCATGGAAAAACCACTGATTGAGGAAAGCAAGAAACAGAACACTTCTCAGAGGCGAATCTGGACTAGAGGCAGATGGTAGAATTAAAACTTTGCTGTTTTCTGAAAGTTGAATATAGGAGGTAATGATGAAACAAACTATACAGCTAAATGGTATATGTGTCCTATATATGCCCTGGTATATGACTATATGCAATACTTTGATTAGATGTCCAAGAATTCTAGCTGTATAAACAGGAACATAAGGCTATGAATGTTATGCTAGTACCCAGCCCAATTACTTTTCTTGATGCAGATCTTTTTTGTTCAACACACTTTTCAAAAGCCAGATATATCCCTATCATTCAATCCTTTTCTTAAAAAAAACCTGCAGCAACATTGAATCCAAAAAGGCCAAAAATTGCAATTGTTTTATTATCCTCACTGATAAAGTGATTATGTCATTACTGGAACTTACCTGAAACCAGACCAGAAAATAAATAGATGTGCTCATAAGAGTAAAAGCAAACAAAATTTAAGGTTTTAAAGCTTTTGCCCTTCTCAACTCACATTTTCTATTCCATAACTAGAAGTTATTGGTAACAGTCCATTCTTATTTGTCTAAAAAATAATGCAAAAGCACAAAAGATTATGGAAAATTATTTGCTCAGAACATAGTTCAGCTCAGAACCAAGCTCACATTATAAACACTTCCACTTTTCAAATAATTGTTAGAGCGTAGAGTTGATAGAAAACACAAGTAGAAAGTAAGCATGTGCAACAGCAGAAAATATGAGATTTGACTCTGAATAACTATGATTTTGACAACAGCAGCTTAAGTAATAAACTCCCCAGTGTAAATTGGAGCAGGGGTGGTGTCTCACACAACCCCTTTTGTCATCAATGCACTGAAATTTCAAACAAGGAGTCAAGGTGGACAGCAGGACTGCTAACACACAATTACTGTGCTGCAATTTGATTCAATTTAGTACCATCAGCCATCTCTAGCTGAAACAAGGCTATTTTATCAAGTTCTTAAACAAGCTATTTTTCCATTTCCTTTACCAAAATAATTAGTTTTCCTGCAGCTGACCAGTTTAGGTTTAGAGCTTGTTAAAACTTAAAGCTAAATGTGGCATTTTCTCCTCTATGTAGGCAACCACTACACACTGCTAGACGAGCTACTTGTTAAATTGCTTTGGGGTCTCACAGATGCCAGCAGCTCTCCCTGCGACAGCTAAGCTGCTTTGAAATGAGCTCGTAGAGGAGAAGAATGAGTTAACATATATACATAAGAACACTGCAAAAGGAAGGAATCTGCCAACCAACAGCAAACAACCCCTCCAAAACCCACAAAAACATTGCTAGAGGAACTGGAGACAACAACAGAACTGTTTCTGTCAGAAACAAAAGTTACAGATACTATACATGCAGCCCACTCAGTCTGAACAGAGAGAGGGGGTTTTTTGTTTGTTTGTGGGGTTTGGATTGGTTGGGTGTTTTAGGCTGGGTTTTGGAATTCTTTTCCCTTCTCCCCTAAACCCCAGATTTCTACATTCCCCTAAAGTATTTAGCTATACTAGCTTGTAAAACTGGCTGGGCACCATTTTTACCAGAGCCACCAGGGGCTGGTATCTTCAGCCAAATACTCTACTCCTGGATACATCTGTCCCATCTGCACAGCATACGAGCACTCCAATACACCATTTAATGAGAGGATTTTTAAACCCTTGAGAAAAGACTGTAAAAGTGTGTGACAACACTTTATTGTATAATAATTATAATCGCCATTGCTCTTAAGCTTATTCACAATACACAGCATTTCAAAGTAATTAACTAAAGCGAAGCTGAATTGTTTAACAAGTCTCTAAAGTTGTTTATTGCATTGAGCGCTGCTAGAATTTAATTTCTCAACCATAAGCACTTCATCAATTTGATCAACTAGAAGGCAGGGCAGTTCATGCATATTTTTTAGACAAGTTTTGTCTTCTAGGCATTTCTGTCACTAGCTTAAGTTTTCTACAGTAAAATGGCTGCAGGAAGAGAGGATTAGTATGAGGAAGGACAAAGTCCTGGTGTCTGAGTGATGATTTAAATGCAGTACGCTGTCAGCATCAATAACTTCAGTGGAACAAGTAAGAAGGAAAACACAAAATAATCACACAGCTGTACTGAATTTTGACATTAATTCCTCATATAGGATAACAATGCTGGGATATGTCACATTTGATAAGACATTCACATTTTTATTTAATGAATAAGGAGTAAATTGAGCTTTGTCCATTTATATAGCATAACATGGATTCCAGCTTTTTCAGAAAACTAAAAGTTATTAGTAGCAACAGCTTAGTAACATTCCTCACTATTTCTTACTTAAATAAATGAAGGAGGTTTGGCCCTATCAAAGGTCAGAAACAAACAAAATTAATTCTTGGAACAAAATTTAGCCAAAGCTCATATCCGTGTGAGCAATTTATATTTTGAAATGCTCAGTCTTTTGCCAGATTTTTTTTTGTGATACAGCAAGTTTTAAAGCATTTTTAATGCAGCATTTGGAAGCATATTCACAAAATATGCTTCGTTTAGGGAAAATGTTCTCTTATTTTAGGAGCTTTCAACTCTCCATTTACTCTCTTTTAATGCTTTGCCTGCCATAAGACTCAGGTTCATTTCATGTGTGCAACTTTTAAACGGTTTAAGGTAATAAAGATGGTAATCTAGACCCCCTTTAATTTTATGCTGAAGTAGGAAAAAAACCTTTTATTACATCTTTTGAAATTAAGAACTATAGCTCCTGCAATAGACGGATGGATCAAGTTCCTCAAGGGGAGAAATGTTTAGAAAGTAGTTTCTAATTGTCCTGGGGAATAGGAATCCCTACTGTGGTTACATTCATTTTCTAACTTAGTATTTTGGTACAAAAGATGAAAAAAGTCTGATTTAGGACAACTGTAATCCAAAGGGAAGGTATATCTTACTATCTATGCCCTAGAACTGAAATTCTGCACACAGGCAAGCACTTTGCTTTGGTTTATCATTTGTTTGTGTGTTTATGGTTTTTTGCTTGGTTTTTTTGTGTAGGGTTTTTTTTTGTGTGTGTGTGTACTTTTTGTTTTGGTCTGTTTGTTTTTAAAAAATCCAAAAACTCTCTTTTCAAGTAAAAATATCTGACTACTCTTCTTCTATGGGGTCCAGAAGAAGCATGACACCTCCACATGTTTTCTCCACCCCTAATAGAACTACCACCTTCCTGAAGAAAATGCAGATATCATTCGGAAGGCCCCTCTATAGTTACAAAGGACAGTGTCCCTCAGAATTTGCCTTCCATCTCCAGTTATTCCGGGACTTATTGTAAGCTTTGGTTCCAGAACTATGTGAGGAGCTTTATGGGATAACTTCTGATACTATCGGAACCTTTCTGATACTAAATTGTTAATTATCCAAAATTAAATGAGAAGCAATCATTAACATAGGTCTTGATGTTCCACCTTCTTAAGCATCTCAACTTCAACTTGGTCTCAAATAAGCTGTGTAAATGCAAATATTTACAGGATATAAAAGTACGATCTTAAAAGCCTGCATCTGGAAGGACAATAGAGACATGCCCATAAAATTTAAAGGCAATGCTGCAAACTGTATTCCAATAAAGATGAGAATTTCGCAGGGGGAAGGTGGTGGTGGTGGTTTAGCTCAGACAAATTGGTAATGGTATTTTCACAATCTCAGAATAACTGTTAAAGGCAAATAGGACATTGTGATGAGTTCAACTTATAAATAAGCTGTGTAAATGCAAATATTTACAGGATATAAAAGTACGATCTTAAAAGCCTGCATCTGGAAGGACAATAGAGACATGCCCATAAAATTTAAAGGCAATGCTGCAAACTGTATTCCAATAAAGATGAGAATTTCGCAGGGGGAAGGTGGTGGTGGTGGTTTAGCTCAGACAAATTGGTAATGGTATTTTCACAATCTCAGAATAACTGTTTAAAAGAAATCCTCAATTTTTTATTGACACTAGATCATTTTTAGTAGTATTTTGTAGGAGTGAAATAATCACTTTCAAACTAGGAAAGGGTTAGTATCTACAAAAAAACCCCCCTCATTTTCCATTGTTGCTTTCAATTACCCATCTTTGACTACTGCTACTTAAATCATCAGCTGTCTTGTAGTTTATGCCCATAATCTTTGGTCTGTAAGTAAGAAGTCACTTAAAACAGTTTATGATCAAAAAATTCAATCAATGCTTTTATGTTTTTCCTTCACCAAAGCTACAGGGTTTATAGCTCAAACCTTCTACCCATCTCTAAACATATACTTTCAGTGTCCAATGCTATAAAATCACCACATGTAAATGCAAGAGCTTCTTAAATTTAAATAAAATCACAATCAGAAAAGGATGGTTGTGTGTTGGCTTCCCAGATGGGTAATTGATTTATCTTTTTTTTCTTATGAGTTTAGTCATTCAAGGCTTCTTTTTTTTTTAAAGTACTTATATGTCGAACTCGAGTCAAGGCAGAACCCTTTCTGTACTACTGTGGCATTTGCCACAGAAAACAAACTCAGTTATATTTGCTGTTAATTTCACAAACAGCCTTGTTGCTTTGCTGAGAAAATCCTAAATATAAACATGTTCTTTTTACTCTGTGTTTCCTACCACATAAGGTATATTTTCCCTGTATTAGGATTCTGAATAAAAATCTTCTTTCATTACCTTGAAGAATATTGCATTATCAGGTATAAACAAATCAGAGAAGTCATAAATCACAACATCAAATAAATTCTCCCCCTTCACCTCCCATTTCAGGGGGAGTTTTGATAGGCCCTAATTTATAAGGAATGGTATAGATTCACTACAAATGAAGACAATTTTAGCTTAAGAAATTGCTCCATAGTTGTGCATAATTAGCACACCTTTATCATAGAGCAAATAAATAGCCTGTTACCTATTTTGAAAGGACAATTAGTTCCCAGTGCTACCACATATCATTGTACAGAATAAGTTTAATGCTTCATCAACCTTTTGAAAACATGCTTTTCATTACTGACTACAAAAAAGAAGTACCAGAAGTACTAATCTAGAAAACCAAATTGAGTGTAAAGCAATACAACTACAGAAGTTGGAATTTCCATGCAACCTTCTATTACAGTAATGGTGTGCTGGTTTCAGCTGGGGTAGAGTTAATTTTCTTCCCAGTGGCTGGTATAGGGCTGTGTTCTGGATCTGTACTGAACCTAAGGTTGATAATATAGAGATGTTTTTGTTATTGCTGAGCAGGGCTTGCACAGAGCCAAGGCCTTTCCTGCTTCTCCTACTGCCACTTCTCCTACTGGTGAGAAGGCTGGGGGTGAGTGGAAGGAGACACAGCTGGGATAGGCAAGCCAAACTGACCAGAGGGATATTCCAGACCAGTCGATGCACACACTGACTCACTTGACGTATTGGTTTGACCTCAGACCTGCCTTGTCACTATTAACTTGCCCGGTGTCACTGGACTGTTGGTTGAACCTGGTTCAACCTGGTTACTGTAAACAGACATATTCTGCTCTTCTTTGCCAGGCACTGTGGGACTGCTTCCACAGTGATGACACAGCTCCTGTGCCTACCTTGTTCCAGCTAGCCTTCCCTCACCTTCCCTGTGCTGCTTTCCCAGACACATCTGAGCTCCGTCAGGCATCCTGCCACATTTGCTTCGTTTTCTGCATGTCAAAGTAAGCCATTCTTGGGCTTTGAGAGGTTACTCTTGGACCAACTCTTCAGAGCTCCTTTGCAATTCAGACCAATCATCTCATTAATACTACAGACCAGATCCCTGAACAAGAAAAACATCTGTTACTATGTAGCACACAGTTCTAACCCTACTAATCATTCTGCTCACTTCTTTCTGGACTTTACTCTCCTGCTGCAGACCACATCCACAATCAGTTCTTCCCTGTGAGCAAGTAAGAAGGATAGCTGAACACCTCCCCCAGAGAAAGCTTTTTATACTCTTGGAAAACATACCTTTCTACTTCAGGTCAGTTTAACAGCCTTCTAGTTATGGCAAAGTCTGGTTTTAGATGAATACAAAGCAATTCACAATCATTCTATCCTTGTGCACAGAGCCTTTTACCCAGAAGTAACACCACAGCTACCTCATTTTCCAGCTCCACCTTCTGGCATGCCATTCACATTC
Source organism: Eopsaltria australis (assembly GCA_034509425.1). Lineage (NCBI taxonomy): Eukaryota > Metazoa > Chordata > Aves > Passeriformes > Petroicidae > Eopsaltria > Eopsaltria australis. The sequence goes on along the minus strand of JAVTVJ010000132.1, from coordinate 2,195,004 downwards.
TACAACTTATTTGAAAAAAAAAAATAAAAGAGGACTTTTACTTATCTGTTCAAATATTCCTGTGCCATGTTCATTGCATGAACACACACAACGTAATACTCTTTCCCAAGGGACTAGCATAGTCTCTGAATTAATATTTGCCTTCTGTTGGATTTGTGTTCCCCATGGAGTTTCTGTTGCAGCATGAGGGCAGGATCACATATACCCACCATGTGTATCCCCAACAGCTGAGCAGAGCTATACCAGCAGAAGTAATTTAATCACCATTTAAGAGACATTGTATCAAAACCAGTAATAGCTTACACAAAACTTCCATATTTGCTACTGTCAAATGCTACATCCAAGCATATACACCAAGACTACTTCTTGGTTTTCATAGGATTTACGCACTGACCTCAAGTGTTCCAGGTATTAAGTACCACTGGCACTGGTACTCAAATTCATCTGTTGGTATCAACACAGGAAAAAAACTACATACTATATGGTTCTGAAATAAAGCAGCTATATTTAAAAGCATATTATCAGGAAAAAGGACAATGCAGTCTCACCTTGAAATGATTCGCAGGGTGTATTAGTTGATGTGCTAGCATCTGCTGATGAAATCTGAACATTATCCAAATTCTTTTTCTTAGATTTTGATCCAAGATTTTCAAGAACCACCTCCTCTTCTCTACTTGAAGTATGAACAAGAGAAGATGATGAAGTTTCACCATAGAGTCGTTTCAGTAATTTCGCCAAGAACACTGCAGGGTAAGAAAACTTTTTTTAACAGGAAGAAATAGTGTTCTAAAAATACTTTAAGATTTCAAAAACCCCAACAACTAATTGATATGAGACAGTTTCCCTCATATTCCATGGAAGTCTGTTTTGAGTAGTCCCTACCTCTCACAGGTGAAGCTGAAAACAAATATATTTAAGTTCAAAACGTGAATCAGAAAAACAGCTTTAAAACACCACAGTTCACTAGCAAGGTTACATTTAAAGTCTTCTATTCGACTACATTTTGGCAATAAATTAATACAGTACATTTACAGACTAAACACACATTAATTTTAAAACAAGAATCTTCCTATGCAAGTGTAATAAGGCTGCTCAAAATGCAGCCTCTGGCACAGAAGCCCCACAATTGAATTACTCATTAAAATCAGTAAGCTACAATGATTTAATCACATAGAAAAACTAGAAGTAGACAGCAGCAGAAACACATGGTAACCAGTTATTTCTACAGAATTATCAGTATTCTTATACGCCTCCTCTTCTTATGGACCCATTTCTGATGATACTGACAATCTGCTACAAGTTAGTCAAATGCAAATAACATTTGATTAAAGAAATATAAGCAAATAATCTACCCATTAACAAAACCATTATCTTTTAATATATATACATATATATTTCAATCATCTAAAAAGACATATTATACTAAAGTATAAAGTATTACTAAAAGCTTTTATCTATTGCAACATTTCTAGTTTCATGAATTCTATGCAGTCAAGGAGCTATTGCAGGATGTGGGGGTGGGAAGAAAGTTTTGGAGAAAAATGTTATCTAAACTGCAACTTGAAATTTAATGTACATTCTGTGGACACTATGCAAGCAACCTGCTGCAGATTCATAATGAAATAATTCTGCCAAGAGAAAAGAACTTAAATTGTTGTAAGAAGAATGCATCCCACTGCAGATTACAGAAAAACATTTTATCGTCACATAACTTTTCAGTAAATCATTTCACAACTGAAAAAAATACCTTCACCCTTGAACCACCTTGATAGACAAACTATACATCCAGTGTACCTTGTCAACTACAATGAAAATGCCTAACTGTGTGGGAGAATGCTTTGTTATGGGCTATGATTACAGTTTCCAGATAGACATAAACAAGTGACTGTGCATTTTCCTAAGGTTCTCTTGCTGGGTTAGTCTGCAGCTAGAAAGACAAAAATCCACAATTACTCTCCTCAGCTGAAGAAATTAGACAAAAATAACCCCTGTAATGAGACAAAGTTAACTGCCTTTTGCAGATCTTTGACTCTAAAGCAAGTTATCCAAGAGGTTTATCCTGAATCCTTTCCCCAAGTGCTGCTACTAACACTACAGCATTTTAATAAACACCAGTACAGCCATTACTAAATGTAATGGTTTAATGCCAACAGGCAGCCAAGTCCCACCCAGTTGCTCACTCACTTTCCCCCACCAGGAATGGGGGAAAGAATCAGAAAGACAGGATTGAGACCATTCATGGGTTGAGGTAAAGACAGTTTAATAGGTAAAGCAAAATTCATGCACACAAGCAAAGCAAGGAATTCATTCATCACTTCCCATGGGCAGGCAGTGTTCAGTCATCCTTAGGAAAGCAGGGCTCCATCACATACAGTGTTGACTTGGGAAAACAAACGTCCCCGTCCCCCCTCACCCCTTCCTCCTTCTTCTCCTGGCTCTGTATGCTGAGTATGACACCATAAGGTGTGGGATACCCCTTGGGTCAGCTGGGGTCAGTTGTCACAGCTGTGTCCCCTCCCAATTACTTGTGCACTCCCAGCCTCCTTGCTGGTGAAGTGGGGTGAGGAACAGAAAAGACCTTGACTCCATGCAAGCACTGCTCAACAGTAACAAAAACATGCCTGAGTCATCAATACTATTTTCACCACAAATACAGAAAACACATCACTACAGGAGCTCTTATGAAGAAAATTAACTCTGGCACATCCATAACCAGTTCACAGATTAACATTCAAGCACTTGTAACAAACTATTCTTCCAAAGCAAATGATCATTGACATACTGATGAATCTAGATATGCAAATACATCTCCAAATCTGCTGAGAAGAGCAGCCTCTTCGTAACTACGGTGGATTTTATGCTCCCCATCTTGAAATCTGATTTCCTTAGTCATCTTCCCCCAGATTACATCACCTTTTCCTTTCCATTTTTAAAATAGAGCGCCCCTGCTCATACACACTGGAGCACTAACAAAGGGAAAAGACGCCTGAAGCCGAGCAGGCTGCCACTGGGTTACTGGTTCTGTTTGTTGGTTAACGTTATAGTTACCTTATTTGTTAAAGCAACCCGAGATAATAGTAAAGAACTGTTATTCCTATTCCCATATCTTTGCCTGAGAGCCTCTTGATTTCAAATTTATAATAATTCGGAAGGAGAGGGGTTACAGTTTCCCATTCCAAGGGAGGCTCCTGCCTTCCTTAACAGACACCTGTCCTTCAAACCAGGACAAAGGTGCAGAGTGTGGGAGTTCTTTACTGCCTACAAAGTTTTCACATCTGTGTCAGAACATCTCAGCACTGGCACAAGTCATCTCTTAAGATAATCAGTAATTTCCAATAACTATAACAAAATAGAAGTGAGCAGTATTGACACTTAACATGTTACAAGGTCATTGTTTGAAACCTGATGTATTTAAAGCCTTCTGAAGACAGGAGGAAGCAATGAATTCCAGCAGTACACTTTCCTCAGGTGAATGAAGAATCACAGAATCAGGTGAGTTGGAAGGGACCCACAAGGATCACTGAGGCCAACTCCTGTCCCTGCACAGCACCATCCCCAAGAGTCACACTGTGTACCCAAGAGCACTGTCCAAACATTTCTTGAGCTCTGTCAGGCTGGTGCTACGACTGCTTCCCTGTGGAGCCTGTTCTAGTGCTCAAATACTGTCTGAGTGAAGAACCTTTTTCCTGATTCCCAACCAAAACCTCCCCTGACACAGATTAGGGCCATTCCCTTGGGTGCTGTCACCGGTCACCACAGAGAGGAGATCAGGGTCTGCTCCTCCTCTTCCCCTCACAAGGAAGTTGTAACTGCAGTGAGGTCTCCCCTCAGTCTCCTCTTCTCCAGGCTGAACAGACCAAGTGACCTCAGCTGCCCCTCATACAGCTTCCCCTCAAGGCCCTTCAGCATCTTTGTAGGTCTTGATACAAGGTTTTGGGATTTTAGGTTAGTCAATCATCGTGGGTATTGTCAAATTTTGCAGCTGCTTACTGGACAATGTATACTGTTTGCTCGCGCTTGCCAAGCAGAGAAGAAAGATGTAAGGGAAGATGCAGGCCATTGATGAGAGGAGGAAGACCATGACCAAAGATCCTGCTTTTGGATCCTGAAACTGGTTTCAGCCAGCTCTAAGGTTGGGAGTTGGGCCAGGATCTCAGAGAGTATGTGGAAGGAGGCAAGATGAAAAGTTTAACCCCAAGGAAGATTTGTTACTTCATCCCATAAACCCCAGGCCACAACCACCAGGAGGCATTGTGCATGCACAAGCATATGGAAATTACTTTTGAACTCATAATATAAAGTGGAGATAGGCAGTGAATATGTATTAATGTATTGCGTAATCTAATGTATATGTAACCTGTAACCTAATATATACCCAGCTGAGAGCCACAGAAGGCGTGCAAGCTTTTGGAGGAGCGATCCCCCTTGCGCCCGGCGCCGTATTGAAACATACCGACCCTATAACTACCGAGTTGTGGCGTCTTTTCCGTGCCTCAGTCTCTTTTGGATGCTCTCTAATAGCTTAGTATCTTTTTAATATTGTGGTGTCCAAACCTGCCCTCCAGCACTCAAGGTGAGGCTGCCCCAGTGCAGAGTGGAGCAGGACAATCCCCTCCCTTGCCCGGCTGGTGATGTTGGGCCTGATGCCCCCCAGGACATGGCTGACCCTCCTGGCTGCCAGGGCACTGCCTACTCAAATTCAACCCATCACTGACCAGGATCCCCCACATCCCTTTCCATGGCACTGCTTTCCAGTATCTCATTCCCCAGTCTCTCTGTACAGCCAGGGTTGCCCCATACCAGGTGCAGAATCCAGCACTCGCTGAACTTCCTATGGTTGGTGATTGCCCAGCCCTCTGATCTGTTGAGGTCTCTCTGTAGGACCTCCCTGCTCTAAGAAGAGTCAATAGTTCCTCCTCCAATTTTGTATCATCTGTGGATTTGCTTAGTATCCATAGAATCACTAGAGAGTACTTAAAAAACTGACTGACTTAGTTTGAACTATTTGGAATCTTAAGTATATTCTAGTCTGAATAAAACAAAAATGAGCCTGCAGTCCTAAACCTTTTGAACAAAGTGGTCCTCAGTACAAGTGAACAAAGAAATTAAGCTCTGAGGAATACCCATTCTGCCATCCTCAGCAGCTTTACATGCTCCAAAGCAGCACTCTGCTTTGCAGTTAAGTCTCAGAACTGAGCTACCAAAACATTTTTCAGATTACAAAAGAAGCTCTTTCCACAGGGTTTTGTTGCTGCAATTACTTGAAAAAAAGGTATCGTGTGATATCTATAAGCATTGGCTCAACCACAGAATGGTCTTGCCTGATGCTATAGAGCAGTTCTTGCCTATTGAAAACCACTCCTTTACCTGGTGTCTCTGATACTATTCAGCATCAGACATAAGCCTATTTCATGAGAACTGCTCAGACCCTTAAAAATAATTACCTCTTAACAAAATATTAGCAATAAAGGAAATTCAAGCAAAAATATCTACTACCAGAAATGTATCTTACCTATCAGAGTTTCAAAATGGAGTAAGATCTACTCTCACCATAGCCATAGCATAATCAAGTTAATAGCCATATGGTTATTTCTTGATGATGTTTTCCTGTCAACATAATTGATGGAGGAACTGTACAGGTTCATGAGGTCTTTTGATTCTGATTAAGCTTTTCATTTAATTTTAAAAGAAAAAAGTCACTTTCCAGATGAACACATGCAGCACTATTAAAATACTCCTACTGTGTGATGAGCTGAAGAAACACCAGAATACTTAACTTTCCAGGAATTTCTCAGTGACAAAAAGGGGCCAGTATTTTCAGACATGAGAACAAGCTGCAATAGGTACCACACGAGTTCCATGGCTAATTCTTGACAACGCATGTCTGGAAATAGTGAAGTACAAATACATTGAAAAACTGAAAAAGTACCAGGTCTCTACAGTCTGACATCACATAAAGAAAGTAAAGTGTAACTCCAAGAAATACAACTCAGAACACATGCTGGCTACTGATACAAATTGTGAACGTCCATCTTTCTACTACTAATTCTGCAAGAAGAGTAAGGAGCCTCCTTCAAATAAATGCATTTTCAGCACCTATGTATAAAATTGACACCTTGATTGAATTCATATTATGTAGATAAGCAGACTGTCCACAAACACAGTGAAATAGCACTGCAGATTTATGAACATTTCTGGGGTTGGCATAATGACTCAGCATGACTTAAAACTCAGTTAGGACTACAGACTGTAACAAAATCATGCTGAAGAACTAAACAATTTAAGTTCTGAACAACATCAGAAACGTTCCTGTCCAGCAACAGCTTCCTCAAAAACATTTCTGTGGAGAATGCTTGCCATCTACTTTTGGCTACTTGCCATCCACACTGTAGGTACCCCCACCACGTTTCTCATTTGGTTGCCTCCTGCCTACTTAAGTCGAAATTGGGCAGCAAGAACAAAGTGGCATTGGCAGCACTGAATGCTGTGAAGCTTGCAAGTTGTCCTACTTGGTCTCTGCTTCTCCTACAAACAGAAGCTTTCCAAATAGGGAAGAATCAGGAACTTCTTCTGAAAGCCATCCCATGTGCAAGATGTGCTAATATGCTATTTCTGCTACAGCAGAAGGAAAGATAGTACAGCAGAATGGAAAAGGACAGAAAGAGCAGACAGAATGATAATCCTCAAGCAGAACATATGGACAAGGCTTCATTAAAATGTTCAGTTCATCTCTGTTAGTGCAGAATTACTCTCCAATATTCAAATGAATTTAAATCCTTGAAGTCTCTTTTATCATGCATATACCACATCTCCTATGAAGGTCACAACAGGACAGTTACTTTACAACGTTTTATGATCATAAAAATCACAAAAGTGTTAAGGCTGGAAGGGACCTCCAGACATCACCTAGTCTAATCCCAAAGCTCAGAGCAGGATCAACTAGAGCTAATTGCGTAGGGCCTTGCCTATTTGGGTATAACAGTATAACAATCCCATTGCATGGATCATCTCCTCTTCCCTAATCATGGTTGGACACTCTTGACCAGAGATCCTCAAGGGAACCAGATGAAAAAGAAAGACTTTTGAAAAAGAGATGACTGTATTTATCAGAACACAGAGCAATGGAGTGTACAAGCATTTTAAAAGACTGCTACAGACAGAAAATGTTAGTTATTCTTAACAGCTAGCAAGTGGAAGACTGATGATAACTTCTGGCTAGGAGCTGTTCATTCCTTTAAACCATTCCCCACAAAGCTTCCTTGTCATTTAACCATGCAGGAGAGTTTCATAGTTTGAGGCTTCTGGATTCTTTCTGAAGGAGTTCCTCATCTGGTCAAACTGATGAACAAAGGTCTTCACTCTGTGTTTATTTGGCCTAACACAGTAATTCTTGGGTCATGGCTCTGCAAGCCTCACAAAGACAAAGGCATCCATTTTGTATTTCAGCCACCAGGGCAAAATTCAGTCTGAAGTTATGGTGCCTGATGGCATGCAAGGTATCCTGCTTTGCCTGCAGATTAGATACCGTTCCAGAGACCTCATGCACACAAGACACCAATTCTGCCAATGAGCCTCTGAGCACCCAAGATGTACTCACTAGAGATGATAGTGCAATTGAGTACAGGCCCCCATTAGAGTAAATGGAAATCAATACACAGAACCTCCAAGGACAATTAAATTTATTAACCTTGACCTAAACTTCCCAGTACAAGAAAAAGCCACACACACATATACACTGACCTCAGAAAAAAACAAAACCTCCAATCATCAAGCCCCACAGCCAAAACGGCACAAGCAAAACAAAAAGACCCCAAACCATTGCTAGAAATGGCAGAGACCAAAAGCTTTAATTAAGTCAAGAGAGCTTGTGTGTGTGCACAACATACTCTAATCCTGAGGGAAATTAATAGCTATTTAGTCATTAACTTCAAAATCTTCTGAATAGGGATAACTAAGCTGCAGAGAAGATTCCCAAATTTGGGATACCAGTTCAGCAACTACCAAAAGACCAAAATCAAGGAATAAAGACAGTAATTAACCACTACAAAACATTCCATGGCACCTGAACAGGGTATAACTTTCCTACTCCATTTTTACCAAAAACATTCAAGTTACACAGGGATAGGAAGACAAGAGTGATGCAGTGACATGCAATGACATCCTCTGTAGTTTGACAGTTCAGGTAATCTAAAAGGTGTATCTAACATCTAAGATGGGATGCTCTTGTTCAAGTCAGAAGAAAGAAACAGAAAATGTGATTTTCGTGCTACCAGCAAGGTCAGTTTTGCAAAGAGTGACGTATTTCCATTTTACCATGGATAGCGCATGCAAACCAAGGCAAAGCACTGTAGCAGTGTCGTGGGAATAACAAAATCGATCTTTCCAACTGGGGGAAAAAAACCACTGAAATATGTGGAATCCTAGCTGTGATCAAAGTACAGTTTTATGTACACAGGAATGAGTACAGTATTTTGCTTTGTGTTCCCAGTCTGCAAGCAGACCTCATCCTGCAGGCGAAGCTATGGTAACAGACTCTTACAACAGTAGCTAAAGGACAAAAAAAGGATAAAAAAAGCAAGGACTGCAAAGTCTGCAGTAGAAAATTCAGGCTGAAGCTGACGGTCTCCTGAAAGAGGCACTTGTAGACAAACACAGAAGCTAACAGCTTACAAGATCTTGTGTCAAAGAGGAGGCCATTCTGCAGATCACTGACTACATCTTCAGTCTGCATACTTCAGACTAAATCCCATCTATCTATGAATTTATAGTCCTTGCTTCCAAACAGCACTGCTATTTTATGACATCCTTTCTTGAGGAAGACACCAAGTAATTTTTCAGCTTCAGATTTCAGGGTAGAATTCACTTGCATCTTAAGGTCAGAAAACATACTACTCCATCTTGTCTGAATGACTGAGAAAAGTACTTTTACACACCTACCTACACTGAGACCACAAATCTTGTATCTCAATACTTTTAATATACTTCAAAAGACTCTAGAGGAACTCCATAGTTCATATTAGGGTTTTTTCCTCTATCTAATCGCCTTTGGCATAAGACATATACACACAGACCATGTTTGTTATTCAGATTTGAAAAACTTGACTGTTTTCAGCATTGGGCCTTTTTCTTCCTCTCCTTACTATGTTAAGAAATCCTACATTATATAGGAATATGTTTCCCATGGAGATCTCCCTACAGGTTAGAAACCTTGATTCTGAAGTCTCCTTTGATCTGGAAAGCAGCCTCTCAGCCTCATATACCTTACTTTTAACTATCTGCCTTCATCAAGAGAGCACTTTTTTGAACAAAGGCTGTTCATCCCATTTCTCCCACAAACTATTACGACCTGGGTCAGCAGATATCAAGAAGGGTGAGTTGCTTGGTTGTTGCAAGGTTTTTTGGCTTTGTTTTTGGAACTAGAAAACTCTAAAACTGAGACTGAGTAGAAACACCACGGTGAAATGCTGATATCACAAACTGATTACTTTTAACTTTACTAGCTCCTTAGACAATCTTTCAGTCCTACAAGACTCACAAAACTTTAGTGACATCTGAAAGGGAAAAATTTGTACAGTTCTTCACAGGATGTCTACACAAGGTGGGAATGGTCCTCTTCACACTTTTACAATTGGTCTCATTGACATTACACATAACAGATGGTTTTAATTGCTAAAGCTATTATTACATATTTAATGGTGAAAAGAACCCACAGTCTACTTGGGAATGAAATAATGGAAAGACTTAGCTGTATTCAAGGTCACATGAATACAAGTTCTGTGCTCGAACTACTAGGTATCAGCTGTCTGCATCTCAGTATGGTTGTTCACCAAAACATCACAGGGAGCTGCACAAGAAACGTGGATGCCATCGTTCTATATTTAATGTGTAATAGTACCTTCACAATAGCAAGGTTTGTCTCAAAACCACTGACATTATCCTCACTGAAACAGCATCTATTAGTCTTCAACATCCCATTAGACACAAAACCCAGATACTAATTGCCTTAGTTTTACTCCTGTCTTATTCTTTATTACAGGTTCAAGAACCACAGTGTAAAAAAAATCCAGTTTTGTGCTCTAAGGTAGTAGTTGATAAAATGTCTCCATTTTTCTGTTTTACTTAGCATTACTTTTTATAGCACATGGAAACCCACTTTGTTACCTAAAACTCAGTATAGAATTCTCCTCACTGTGAGACAACTTTTGAACAGCTGCAGCTTATTTAAGTATATGGCACATGTCAGTAGGATTGAAAGGTAGGAAACAAAAAGAAGATAGTGATTACACATCCCATATCTATGAATTAACCTAAATTAAGCTGCTATTACAAAGGGAGAGTGATTACAAAGAGAGATTGACCTCTGTGCCTCCAGACCAACACAGTTCATAGTGATTACAGATACAAAACAGTAACTTATTGCTAGAGAAAGCCAACATTTATTTTCTCTTGTTAGCTTAAAAGAAACTGATTCAGCTAGACCAAGCACAGTCTCTGTCACATTGCAGTTTCAAATCAGTAAGACTGGTGTTACATCTGTCAGCAAATTCTACATGATTGTGTAGTTCAGAAAGAATCTGACTAATAGATCGTGTCATCCTGTCTCAACAAAGGTTTTAGAAATCTGACAGTAGGCCACCTTAATTGCAGCCACAAGCTCCTAGACATCTAATAAACTTGACATGACAAAGATGATAAAAAGCTACATAACCACAATAACACAGGATTTTGTTCTGCTGTTCCTAAGAACCCCATTTGCCTTGTAATGAAACCCTGCAAAATGTGTATTGCTACTGCAGCCCTGGGAAAACAGAGTATCTTCAATATAGCTTCAGTGTAGGCTATCCACCTTCTACAAAACTTAAAAATGTGTGTCTCATACCACACCATAATCCTGTTCTTACTCGGCACAATCAAACGAACCTCACGGAAAACATCTAAAGATATCTCATGCACCCTTACTAAAGCTCAACTTCGGTGAATATTATTATTATTGTTATTAATAATCATAATTCTGGCCACTCAGAGTTGAGCCAACTGTAAACTACAGTTGCACAAGACTGTCAGCAGTGCCAAACCTGTCCTGGGGGGCATCAGGCACAGCTGGGTAAGGGACGGGATTGTCCTGTTCTGCACTGCTGCAGCCCCATCTCAAATCCTGTGTGCAGTTTTCAGTGCTACAATATAAGAAAGATACAAAGAAGCTAGAGAGAATCCAAAAGAGATCTACAAACATGGTGAAGGGCCTTGAGGGGAAGCTGTATGAGGAACAGCCGAGGTCACTTGGACTGTTCAGCCTGGAGAAGAGGAGACTGAGGGGAGACCTCACTGCAGTTACAACTTCCTTGTGAGGGGAAGAGGAGGAGCAGACCCTGATTTCTTCTCTGTGGTGACCAGTGACAGCACCCAAGGGAATGGCCTGAAGCTCTGTCAGGGGACGTTTAGGTTGGGTATTAGACAAAGGTTCTTCACCCAGAGGGTGGTTGGGCAATGGAACAGGCTCCACAGGGAAGTGGTAACAGCACCAGCCTGACAGAGCTCAAGAAATGTTTGGACAATGCTCTTGGGCACACAGTGTGACTCTTGGGGATGGTGCTGTGCAGGAACAGGAACTGGACTCCAATGGCTCTTGTGCTCCCTTCTAACTCAGTGTAGTCTATAACTCTATGAGACTTTTTCCCTCTCTCTTCTGGACAGATTTGAGCAAGGGAAGGGGGAAGGCTGAGCACTTGTAACATCACTGCTCACTGAGACCAATCTGCTGCCAATACAGGTGTAAAGTTTCAGAAAGTTTAAATCTTACTTCAACCTAAATCTGGATGCAAAAAGCTTACGGCTAAAAGTGGAGATTGAACTAAGCCACATATGAGCTAAAGTTAAATGTTATGGTAAATGATAGTAGCAATATCAAAAATAGACATCAAAATAGCTGAAAATAGTAAAAAAAACAAAACACAAAAAACCTGCAACTCATTCTGAGTTCAGATTACTGAAGAGAAAAAAATTCGCAAATTTTAAATAGACAGTTTTATATGACGAGAAGCAAGCTAAAATGAAGGTCAATATATCAGTATTTAAAAACCAAAGCATGAAACTGGTAGTTGTAGTATCACTGAGCACAGATAAAAGACCAACATGATTGTGCATTAAGTGTTATTTAAAAGGAATCTTCATAAGGTCATATTATATAAAATACAAATTTAATTGAATTTCTACACAGCTTCCTTCAAAGAGTAAATATATCACCCATTGATTATAACATAATATCAAGCAACTTCTGCAAGCATCCCTACAAATACATATAACAGAAATCAATATTACATCAAACATCCCATCAGGAAAAAGTTCTGGAAGTTCCAACACAACTGAATTTTTTTTTCTTTCTAGACATTTATGCAGTTCTAATTTAAGTCATTAGGCAACCCAGAGAAATACAAACTTCTTGAGAACAGTTTTCAACCTTTTGAACTAAACACAACTGAAAACATAAGAAACCACATATTGCTATAACAATTTGTGCTGGGATGGAGTTAATTTGCTTCATAGTAGCCGGTATAGGGCTGTGCTTTGGATTTGTGCTGAAAACAGGGTTGATAATACAAGGATCTTTTCGTTATTGCTGAGCAGTCTTAAGGCCCTTTCTGTAACTCACCCCACCAGTGAAGAAGGTTAGAAGCACACAAGGAATTGGGAGGGGACACATCTGGAGCAGCTGATCCAAGGGATACCCCAAACCATATGCTGACATGCTCAGCATATAAAGCTGGGGGAAAGAAGGAAGGGGGGATGCTCAGAGTGATGGTGTCTGTATTCCCAAGTCACCATTACAAGTAATGGAATGTCACTTTTCTGGAGAATGCTAAACACCTGCCAGCCCATGGGGAATGGTGGATGAATTCCTTCTTCTGCTTTGCTTAAGTGGATTTTGGTTTACCTATTAAACTGTCTTTGTGTCAACCAAGTGAGTTTTCTCACTTTTACTTTTCTGATTCTTTCCCCCATCCCAGTAGTAGGTGAGTATGTGAGCGGCTTTGGTCCGAGGTAACCCATAGATTCCAGAAATCTATTTTACAACAAGATCAAAGCTAGTGTTGAGTGAAAGGCGTTACAAACGGACTGTTTAAAAAGGCAAAGTAACTACAAACTGACACAGCTTAATGGCACACACCACCACCTCCACCACTTTTACTAAATAACATGGGTTTATACACCTGCTCCTAAATATATCCAAGCATGTTTATCAGTCCCACCTACCACTTGTGGACCATCCTATCTCAATGCAAAGTACATAAGAATTGCCCCAACCTCCTAAGAACAAACCAACCCTACACCAACACACTCCATCTTCCGAAAAACCCCCCAAACCCCAAACAGCCACCCACACAAAACACAGAACCCTAAAGAGCACATGTCAAGTTCTGCTCTCTGTGAGCATGAGCTCCCCTTGCAGACTTTCTAAATAGAAAGCCATTGGGTGTATAATTTCTGCTTCTTTCATTACCTTGTTGGCCTTTCTCCTTCATTGCATTTCTCATCCAGGCTCAACACCAAGGTCTGGAACAAAAACTTTTATTTTCCCCTTCCATAAAAGGTTTCAACGGCAGAGTCAAGTACACTTCCCCCAGTGTAACTTCTACATTTAATCACAAAACCCCCAGCTATTTGTAATTTAGCCAACTACAATCCAAACAGAATTTACATCTTGGTAAACCATAAAAAATCTTTGGTCACATTTGGGGGGTGGGGGGAAGCAAGACATTTCTCACAGAAGAAAAAAAAATTGTGTCAGGCATCAAACTCCATTTGCAATTAATATTTCCCTTACTGATAAACACATATGATCAAAGAAAACACATCCACTTAAAGAAAAAAAAAGGTATTTATTTTTTCCCCAGTAAAACATCAAAGTATTTGCCAAAAAATTATGTTGAGGTTGAAAAACAAAAATAAGGATTTGAATAACCTCAAGATCTCTAACAATCAATGCTTCTCTGAAACCAGAAAAAGGAAAGAAATGGCGTGCTTTTCTGTGAGAATTAAGATGTTTAATATGTGATGTGGCCATTTAAAAAAACCCAGCAAAACAGAAAAACCTCAAAACTAAGGAACTGCAATCTAATTTCAACCCCCATTATAATCCTGCTCCAAGTCACCTGATTCCTCACAGAGAGATGAAAATAGCACTCCTTGAAGCAGTATTCTCTATTTAAAACCATTTGTCACTGATGTCTATTAAGTGTCCATATTTGCTTTCCAGTATAATCTGTCCAATAGGAAGTCACCTGTTGTCCCACTAGATCATCCCTTGTACAGCACAACTTTTCTATCACTTCTTACTAGCAATTATAGTCAATAATGTACACTACACCTACATCAATACCTTAACCCTACCCTTCAGCAGCTAGATCATCACTCTCTATATAACCCTTTAAGACAGTGTCATCCTGTGGTGGCACAAACGTTGACTAAAGCTATCAAAATGCAACTGTCCATGTTTAACGGCAACAAATTAGGAGCTCAGCTGTCCCAAACAGAGTCAATACCTGGTTGATAATACATAGAATGACAGTGGTAGTACATCTAGCCCTGTCACGAATCACTGCTGCATGAGCAAGTAAAAAATAAAAAGCCCCACAAAACTAAAAAAACAAAGTGCACTTTCTCAATTACTTCTGCCGCATCCTTTCCTGGCAGAGTGAAGTGCATTTCACTTACTTGCTCTACTGGCTTTTCACTATTTAGATTCTCTTCACTGACAATGAGACCCATGACCTACAAGCTGTTGACCATTCCATTTATTCTGAATTACGGCCCAGTTCAAGACAAAATAAGAAGCTTAATTTTTCACTTGTAATGCAGACAAAAATCTGTCTTCAGCATCTTCAACATATTCTTACAAAAAAAGAAGCAAAACTAACCTTACAGAGAAGCAGCGAAACCTTCTTTCTCAGCTCTTTTACAGGACACCTATCTTTTCAAATATATATATAGTTTCACAATAGAAAGACAATAGTTTCCATATATGCTATGGGCTGCAGAGGCTGATCAGATGAAGTTGAAAACTCATGGAGTTTTGTTATTTCCTCCCAGGTGAGCATGTGACATCCTTGTATTTCTCACTGTATTTTCTTCCCAATCTTAAGTCCTCACTCCTTAGAGTGGCTGAATAAAACATGAATGATTTCCAACTTTACACAGTAAAGTCAGACACTCAGCATGAACATTTTAGCTTTCTCTGACACACTACCAAAACAAGTAGCTCTTTATCTGACCTTCAGTTTTAAACCGTTGAGAGTTTTAGAATTCAGTTCTCCCATTCTCAGCTCTAGAGCCACGCATTCATGTGCAAGAAGTCACTCCTCCTAATTCACTTTCTTCCAGAAAACATCAATTTGTAATTCACATCCCCGAAGTACAGAAGCAAAACAGTTACTCCTTCTCCCTTTCTCACAACGAGTCTGCATCTAAACCACAGAGAACACTACTGAGTATTTAAGCTTCCTTCAAACCATCTCTAGTTGCAGTCCGACAGCAAATAGCTTAAACGTCAACTCCTGCTGATCAGTTTCACTCTCAAATTGTTATCCTCCCATGAAATATGCCAGTTTCAGGATGCTGGAGCCGTCTGAAAACACAGAAACCAGGCACAGGATGCAAACACAGCTCTCTCACAGCTCAGGTCTACTCGACACCCCTTAAGAACGAGATATTATTTATAAAACACCTGTATTTTGGTTACTGCGTTCTTCCTGTGCCGTGTCTTACAAAACATTTAGGTAAACGGAACTGACTGAAGCTGTGCTTCGATAGCAGAAGGCTTTTATTTTATTCTTTGAGATCACAGTACCACAGTTATTTCAGAAGTGAGCTAACTCACTTTAAATAAGCCAAAATAGATGGCCACTAACAACAAGGGAGTACGCGTGTATACGCATACCAAGGAAAAAAGGCGTCATCTTAAAATACTTTGTCATTAGAGTAGCGTTTTTTATTTGCTCTCTCCCCACACCCAGGCAGAAATACGCGGCAATAGGACCCGCCCCAGCACCTCCGAGCCAGAGGGGCTGGACAGAGGTCGGGAGGGCTCAGCCCCGCTGGCTCCGCGGACAGGCTCCGCCGAGGCCACTGCTGCCCACCCGCCTCCCCCGCTGCTGGGCTCGCCCGGCTTCCCACCGCCTTCCCCGCGGGAAGGCCGCCGAGGAGCGGAACCAGCGAGTCCCGCGGCAGCGCCCGGGCCAAAACACACCTCGGCTGAGGGCAGCCGCGCCCGGGGCCGTCACCGCCGCCCCTCGGTTCCCTCCGTCACCAGCCCCGGGAGCAGCACGGCAGGACCGAGCACCCCCCGCCCCTCACGGCGCGGCCTTACCGCTCCTCCTGCTCCCGGCCATGGCCCCGCGGCCCCTCCGGGCCACCCCTCGCAGCCGCGCGCCCGCTCTCCTTCCCGTTGGCCGGCGCGCCTGTCAGTCAAGGCGCAGAGCGCCACCATTGGCGGAGGCTGCGGCAGGGCGTGCCCGCGCCGCGGGTTGGCCCCGCCCCTCCCGCCCGGCCTCGGCGGGCGCGATGCCCGCGGGCTCCGGCAGGGGGCGCGTGGCTGCGCAGAGCCGGCGGGGGCGCCCGTGCCGCGCGCACGGGAGCGAGGGCGGGGGTGCGCGCGGGGCGCGAGGGGAGCGGCGCGCGGCGGCCCCGGCGGGTGAGCGGCGCCGGGGGACGCTGGGCGCGCGCCGCTGCTCCCGCTGCCGGCGCCTCCTCAGCCCCGAGCCGCCGCAGCCCGCTCCCGCCGCGTTAATAATGCTCTAGAATGTCAGCGCTGAAAAAGGTACGGAGGGAGGCAGGGAGGGACGGGAGCCAAGGCAACGGGAGGAGAGGAAAGGGGTCGCCGTCGGGGCGACAGGCGCGCCGGGCTGCTGGCGGGGCGCCTCCGCACAGGCGGCGGAGGGAACGGGCAGGTGCCGGTGCCGCGGGTCCGCGCGGGGACCGCACCGTCGGGGACGGGCGCCTGGGCAGCGGGGCGAGGGCGCGCCAGCCGCGCCGTCGGTTGTGGTGCCATCCCCCATCACCGGTGCGTTCCGGCGATGGCCCTGGCGCGGTGTCGCCGTGGCGGGGGTCTTGCCGTGGCGGGGGTCTCGCCTCGGTGCAGCCCGGGCAGGACGGCTGCGCGGCGGGGTGCCCGGTGCCCGAGCAGGGCGACCGCGGGCTGGCACCCTCCGTGCGGCCGGGCTGGCCGGAGGGGGCGGCGGGGAGGGGGATGCTGCCCGCGGAGCCGCAGTGCCGGGGCGATTTAAATTTTGGCAGCGCGTGATTCTGGGGCTGCCCCGCGAGGAGGGGCCGGGGAACCGGGGCTGCCGGCGCACCGCCGCCTGCACCGCTCCCTCCTTTCCCTTCCCGGCCGCCGTGCCGCGCCGGGGACGGTGCGGGTACGTCGGAGGAGCCTCGCTGCGCCGCCAGGCTTCTCCCAGTCCTCCGGAGGGACGGCCCGGCCCCCAGGGGCGGTGGGGCGGCAGCCGAGGAGGGGCGGGCGGCAGGTGAGTGCCGCACGGTCCTGGCGCCGGCTCTGCGTGTCTGCCCCGCCGCGGGTGCGCGGGACTCGGCGCGGCTGGAGAGTCCGCGGGCGCGCACCCGGAGCGCGGGGGTGGGTGCCGGGCGCATCTGCTGCGCTGCCCTCGGTCGCCGGGGCAATCGCGGGTGGCTCTCGCCGCGCAGAGGGCGGCGTTCGCGGGCGGGTTGGCTGAGCGCCTCCGTGGTCGTTTGAAACACCGTCTGCCGGAGAAATAAAATAATTACCCAGCGTCATAATGAGAGCGCAGCGCGCCCCAGCCCGCCTCGCCTCCCGGAGCGGAGCCGGCACACCGCCCGGCGGCCGCCACCGTCGGGGCGGGTGGTCCCTGCCGGCTCGGCTCGGCTCGGCCCGGCCCGCTGCTGGTGCGGGTCGGTCCGGGGCAGGGGAGTGGGGAGAGCCCTCCAGCCGGCGGGAAGTGCAGAAAAAGGGCTTTCCTTTACGGCCCCGCTTTCTGTCGCCTTCGTAACCTAATTCCTGCCGCTGCTGGTGTCCCAGTTCTAACAGCGGTGCCGGTGCCGTACAGCTTGGCGTTTAGCCATAAATCCATATATAAGTGCTTCGGCCTCAACTTCCCTCAAACTTAAAGGTTTCTAATTCACGGCGACAACCTACTGTTGTTTGTTTCCAATTGTGCTTCGTTACGGCATATTCTTGCACAGGCTTAATGTGCCTCGGAGCAGGTGATACTTGAATGTCTTCCAAAGTAAAGCCCTGAGAAGGGGACCAAGTGCTCCCGTCACCTCAGGTGGTGTGAGTCCAAGATCAAGGCTCTGAAGCTCAAGAGCCCTTCTTAGCGTTGGAGCATTTTGTAACTATTTCGCTCTGCTTCACAGAAGCAACACAAGTGGAGCACTAACAAAATTTGAACCACTGGATATCTCTAGCCATTAGGTAGTAGATGACTGCAAGCGGGCATCCTGCGAGGAGCAGTGGTCACCTCATTGTGACCGAGTGCAGATCCAAGTGCAGATGATGGAGCAATATCATGTGGGATCTTAGTAACTGAATGTTTTTTATTGTGGGATGTGTCAAGGGAGCATACTGACGCTTCTGGACGTTTTAAAAATCAGTTCGGGGGTAGAGCAGAGGATGGATGGTAATATTTTATAATGCACATGTATTTGAGGTATCAGCCTTTCACATCTCTGATTCATTGCATTTCTGTCTTTGCATTTTATCTGGAAAACAGGTAAAATAGGAATAGTAGAAGTTTTACATTTCTGTGCTTTCAGCTGTACAGCAATACTTTCAAGTCATTTCCAGATGGTTTGCACAACACACTTTCTTTCAGAACTGCAAGTTTTAATTTTACTGTGTGTAGCTATTTTTATAGTGCTAAGCAGATCATATAATTTATGTTTCAAAGGTTCTTCCCCCCATCATTTTGCATGCTTTTCAAAATGTGTGTTATGTGGTTAAAATGGACTCAAACAACATTTAATAGTTTTATGAATTACGGAGTTATGCATTGGAGATTTAATTCTGAGTGCTCGAGGCAGACCCTGTGTGATCTGACATAATATTCCTAAGTTAAAGAATTCATTTATTAAACCATTGTTCAGTAACACATGAACTAAAATCTAGGATTGTCAAATAAATCTGCTGATTTTATTTTTAGATTTCTTTTAGCTTTTCACTTTAGTACTATAAAGTGCTATTTGCATTTAGCTAGTCATAGATCTAGTTTGCACAAGAACAGTATAGGGCATACCTCTGATAACTTTTTAGAATTTCCAGTCCCTCTGAAATGAATTTAAATTACTAGTACAAGTTGAAATTACACTTAGAGTGAAGTCATAAATGCTTCAATCAAGCATTTAACAATCAGCACACATAGACTGCTCTTGACAGAGGTGTTGAGGAGAAAGTGTTTTGTCTATGCAATGCATAAAACCACAGTAAAATCCAAGACTTGCTGAATCAGTGGTAATAACCATAATGACTTAGTGGGATTGGGATTTCACATTTGTGTATGGCAAAATCCCACAAGTTTTAATGACGATACTGTTGGCAATGCCAAACTGTTGAAACAAAAAGCTACTGAAGCAAGACAAAAATTTCAAGGTCCATTATGGTGAACTAAAAGTTACATTCTAAATGCATTCCAATATATGAAACAAGTTATTTCAATAGTAAATGGTATATGTGATAGAAGAAACATACTCCTGAGCAGAGGGATTTATATCTGATCCTGAGGAAAGCTTGGATGTCCAGTTTCCATTGTGTCTGAACATCAAGCAGCATGCTGCCCAGAGGGTACCCTCTGCAAGCTTCCCTGAACATTGCCTGTTCTGGTCCACTTACCATGTCACAGTTATGAAAGAGTTTTTTAACAGCAGATGTTCTAATAGGAAATACCTGTAGATGCAGTTGGGATGACTGAATTTCAGCTTGATTGTCAGCTTTACCTGGTTAAATTGTGGACTTCGAAGTAATTATTGGGATGGTTTTTGTGTGCCTTAACAAGGATGGTAAAATGTTGTTTTACACCTGCCTTTGGCAAGAACTTTTTTCCCTGTTTGTAATTACACATAGTCAAAGCAATTTCCTTGTACAACTATGATAATCCTATGAGAAGTTTTAGTAATAAAAAGAACATAACCCCACAAATATCCTGCTGTTTTTTAATGAGGTATACCATTGGGGGCCTTTTGAATCTGCATCAGTCAAACAAAAACAGCTGTTTTGGTTCTACTCCATGAACAAGACAAGTCTTATTTGCTGCTTCACTTATTCAGTACAGTGAATTTGTTTATATCTAACCATGCATGGTGAATGAGAGGACCACTAACGCAGAAAGTTAGTGTTAGTCCATCAATTATGATTGTATTTAAGAAAGACTTTCAGTTCTTAGAAATGTATTACATGGGCTAAAATATCCCATTGAATTGCAAGTGTTCTGTTTGCTAAATGGGTAGTTTTGTTTGAATAGCTACAGGAAAAAAAATTATACACATATTAGTTCAGTTTGCCTTGCAAAAATTCATAGTCATCCACGAACCATATGGCTTTCTTACCTCTAGTAGAGAAATAGCTCTCAGCATGGCAGATACAGTATGTCAACAGCTATGATCAAATATAAGTAGAAGTGGGCATGGATGAATCAGAATCTCTTTTAAAGTACACTTGCTGGAGAACACAACTTCTCATATTTCAGTCCATATATATCTCCATTATAGAACTATGTTTCCTGGAACAGATTATAGTTCATCACAACTACTTTCTGTTGGAGAGGCCAAAATGATTCATTAAAGTAAAATAAGTACTCTTCCCATGATATTTATTTAGAAAATGTCAAGTAGCAGTTTATTCATTTAGTACACACTCAGTTGTGATGAGAGGATGGAAATCACTGCAGTTAGATTTCTCAATCAGTGTTTCCACGCATGCATATATATTTGGTCTCACTTTGCTTTTATCTGTTTCTCACTGTACTCTCTTAAGGACTTCTTTTGTGCATAAAATTTACTTATCTTCCATGCATTTTCATTCCATATTTGTCACATTTCTCTGTCCTTGCCAGTTTTGAAAATGAACAGCAAATAACTTCCAAAATGGCATTGGCCTTAAGCCCTCTATATTTTTTTGTGGCTTTATAAGCATATATTCCTATGATGTAAAAAGACTTTCTTTCTACTTTTGATAGTAAATGTAGTATACACCAGTAGTTAGCAGACATACATGAGATATACATACCATAGATGAAGGCTATTCCTCACAAGGGGAATCAGTGTCTGTTATCTTCAGGAGATGCTGCAACCACTGTGTGTAGATAAACTGACAGTAATGGAACATGTCAAAAATATGACTAAATGCATAAATCCAACAAGACAAAAATCAGTAATTTAGAGATTCAGACTTTGCACAAATAGCAGAAAGAGCTGAAGTATACACCAGAGCTTTCTGTCTACGTATAGCTCCCCATCTTGGGTCCTTCATCGCTTCTCCTTCTGCATGCAAAATTCTTCTACCACTCTCAATTTTGCATCTTCCATCTTAAATACTCTCTTTAAAAAGTAAATTTGTTACATCAGAAGAAAGCAGAATATCTTAGTGTTGTTAGATTGACCTGATCTCATTCTGAACACAAAAGTTGTTGCATTTCAAAGTTTATTCTGGAAAATATAAAGGTTAAATCTTGATAATGACATTGAAAGCAGTTAGAAAAGCATAAAACTAAGACATATTTAGGGAAAAACTGAACACCACTCAAGTGTAGCAGTCAATTAAGGTGTTTCTGATATGTTAATTTCATCTTGGAAGCTGAGAGGCTGCTTGACCAATGTGCAGCTTCTGGCATGCTGCCTTTCAGAGGAAACAACTTCTCTTCATTGTCCTGCGGAGGCAGCAGGTCAGTACTGAGAAAAACAATTCAAAATTATTTTTATTCTCTTTCTCCTTTAATTTAGGTGATGCTATATTTTCAATAATCCCTAAGGTGTGGCAAGAATGCAAATTAATTGTTTAGGCTTGTCTGGAATCTGATTCCTGTTAGCATGCCAGTTTTTAAAAAAATGTTGATTTTCTTCGTGAAATTTATTTTTTGCATTGGAGGTCAACTGAATAAGTTTCCTGTGATTCTTTGCTTCTCGATGGTATGGCTTGTATTGTGAAACTTTTAAATGCCTTAATAATGTTATGCGAATTACATATCTCAAAATATCACCAAAGTCTTCAGCAATTCTCCTAGTTTTGCAGCTTCATAGGCTGGTGACTTTTCATACAAAACAGACACAATATTATTAATGATGCAGATAACCAAGTTACCCTTAAAGAAAACTTTGTCCAAACTATTCACTCTCTGGGTGGGTTTTAGAGCTCACGCAGCTGCAGGAATGCAGAAGTATGCTATTGTATTATTTTGTGCTTTTCTGGCAGTGAGGAGTAGAACAAACTTCTCAGCTTTCACGCCTGCCTTCTAGTTTCACAAGTAGCCTATAAAAATAACACTGAACAAATAGCTTCAATCACCACAAGTGGGAGGTTACTTTTTAACCTCTTTTTTTCCCCTGAATAGCAGACAGTAGTGAAAGGATCTCAAGTAGTTACTATACCTTTTATTTCTTAGAATGTAAAAATAGGGGAGCAAGGAAAAAACCCCAGAGGATCTTCCACTTCCATATTCGTATTGATTTATGGCTTAATAAGTCATGGGGACATAAAGCTACAGAGCATAAACACTCTTATTCTCTCAAATTTGTCTAAGCAGAGTTCAAGTAAGATACAAGACAAGGGTTTTGCTTCATTCATGCACAGTGAAATTCTTTCCAAAGAGCATCAGTATAATGCCACCTTTATCCTCTGTGCAACTGCAGATTTCACTTAAATGAACAAATACATTCTTTAGTTTTAGAGTTTGATAACAATTACCTTCCGTGATGAGCAGAAAGGAGGACAAAGCTTGCTTTTAGTCCTTTGATTCACTTCTTGATCTTGCAGCATTTCAAATCCTGCATAGTTGAATCTACAAGAAGAATCCGGGCCTTTTTCTAATGCTAGAAAAGGAAATGGAAAAGTACAACCAAATGTCTTGAAAAAACTATGTGTCTGTGTCAATTCTTAACCAGACTTCCTCATGATAACACAATGGAGAGGAAATAATACGTAGACTTAAGAATGTGTGCTTTTTTTTAATTGGGCTATGGAGCCCCTCACAGAAAGAAGATGCTGCGTATCAGTGAGAAGTATTAATATCCTCCAGCTGGGAAGATGATGGGCTCCCATTGGTAGGAATGACACAAGCTTCACCTTCCCTCTGGAGGAGAGCTCATGCCCCTCTGATGTTTCCAGCCCTTTCTGGCAGCAGGACATGAAACTGATCCTTTCTTTGATGGCAACTTGTGGCTTTGTTATCTAGGATCTGGCCTGGTTTTTGGCTATTTTGGGATTATCTTTGCCATAATGTTTTACTTAAAGGTAAGAAATTGAAAAAATATGATTGTTAAGTTTTCCTGTTGTGCATTGTATACATGATAAATTTATTTTTCTTGAGTCTGAGATTTTGATCTCACTCATTTGAGGGTCTTTTTACAAATACTGTCATTTAGGAATAGCTACTATAGCTTGTATTCAAGCCACAAAAGTCCAAAATTAGTTTTCAGAGCTAGATAAATTATTGGAATTTAAGAGAATAGCTTCAGTATATAATAGATTCATTTTAAAATAACTAATGTAAATGGTTTTTTTTCTTAGTAACTTAACAGAAATTTAAATTTACTCTTTTCCTTTCTGGAATTCAAATGACTAAACAGGAATGCTCTTTTCTTCCCCTCGGTTTTAGTAGACTGAGAAATCAAAATGTTACATGTAACCTAGGCATGGTTCCTTCATGACACAGGTTATTGAAACTCCAATTTACTACAATTTGTAGATCAGTGTAATTTTGTCACAAGTTTATAGTGGTTTATAGCATTATGTGCAGAAAAGGCTGCAGTACATATGAGAATGCAGCATTACTTTTGTTGCCAGTCCTGAAATGCATTGGATTCTTAGTGTCTCCCATCTCCATATGTCAGCTCTTATTCATTATGCAAGAGGTGAGTATAGCAAACGAGGTGTTTCAGAAGAAATTACTTTCTATGAAGCTGAAAAGGGATGCAATTAGTCATGATATCGTGTACTTTTATAATAATATAAATGGTAACTAATTTGATAAGAGTTTTCTTAAGTGATAATTTATAACGTAGTCCTCAAAAATCTTAACATGACGCTTCTAAGGAAGAAACTGTTTTCATTATTTTTTCAGTCTCATCTCCTGTAGCAAAATGATGCATTCTTATATTGCACTGACCTTTCTCACGAAAATTTGAACTATCTACAATGCAAGGTTTCAGCTGCAACAAGCTTTAGAAAGTTACACATTACTTTATGAAT
This sequence comes from Eopsaltria australis, assembly GCA_034509425.1. Taxonomy (NCBI): domain Eukaryota; kingdom Metazoa; phylum Chordata; class Aves; order Passeriformes; family Petroicidae; genus Eopsaltria; species Eopsaltria australis. The sequence continues at coordinate 2,170,577 of JAVTVJ010000132.1, read as the reverse complement.
TCAAAGGCACACAGTGACCTTTGACAGTAAGAAAATAGAGGACCAAAGTATTAAAATAGATCTAAATAGTTAAATTAAATATTTTGAAGTTGTTATTTTTCTTTTCAAATTAAAAACAGATTAATTTTGGATGCTTCCCAAAGTTTTTCTCTTTTCCCCCATTCATGTTTCTCTATAGCTAAAATAATTTGTTAAAGGTGACAGAAATCAGTGGAAATATTATGTCCACCAGTAAAATATATAGTACTGTGTGTTCAGTCTTGAGCTAATTTATAGTGCAGTTAATGTTCTTTTTTATTGTTTCATTTTGAACTATCTTTTTTTGTATGTATTTCTTTTTTTTCCCCTTAATTACTGTATTTCAAAATACCTTTTCCATTTTATGATGCTTTTTGGTATTGTGCATACCCGAGTAAATGTCTCATCTGCTATATTAATATTTTTAACATTGTCTATGATTTAGAGCAGTGTGGAAGTGTCTCCAATACTCTAAGTTGTGGATAAGTTATGCAGCACACTTACTTTGCTAACCAGCATCAGGTCTCTGATCAATTCTCTGGGATTTTTCTGTCTTTTTACTTTCCAAAATTGTCATGAATCGCTGTTCTAAAAATGATGCAGAAAAAGCAAAATACAAAGCTGAGAAGCTCAGTGTATGCTAGGCTGTAGAGTAATGCTTTGATCAATAAAATGGAAAAGTTTCTCCTGTATAAGCATACCACATTCAGATGGCATTCTCTTTCAGGAGCTTTCCTGGCATTTTTGTGAGTAATCTTCTATTTAGTTGCACTCCTGAGTAATGTAATACATTTTTCTTTTCATTTTTTTAAGAAATACACAAATGCATTTTCCAAACTTCCCTTAACAGAATATTTTGTCTGCATTTGTTAATTTCTTTAAATTGCACTCCATTATTTTAAAAACTTCATGGTATGCTTCCTAATTGGATAGAATTTTGTTTAAAATGTACTGACAAATGTCCATTTGTTACTCCAACATGGACACTGAAACTTAGCAAAGTAGTGTGATACCTGAGAATCACAAGAATGTATAAAGCCTTACATTCTGATTACAGCCTGGAAATGAAATCTAACATTTTGCTTCACTCCTAGAATAATAAGTGCTCCAGGTGCAACTTGTTAATGTTTGTGTTTTCCTGCACCTCACATTGCAGTCTGTGAGCTGGAGGGTGAACAGACACAGAAGTGAGCCCAGGATAGTGTTCGAAAAAACAGAGAGTATTATGGAGGGGTTTAGGGAAGCATGTGGTACTGCTTGGCACCAGAAGAAGACAAATGATCAAGAATACAGATGAAGGTGTCAGAATGTAACACTGCAGAGATCCTAATAAGGCAATACCAGGCATAACTGCTTGGGTTGCCTTGTTCTGGTTACATGTAAGGGACAGGAACAAGCTCCATTACATCCCTTTCCTGAGGTATCACACACATTTTAGGAACTGCATCATGTAAGACTGACAGACTTAAATATTTCCATGTGTACAAGATAAAATTGCATGGACTATAGGTAAACATACATCAGTATTTCATAATGTATCTTGATATATAAAAAATATACAAATGGCTCAGGTGATAGGAGGTTCACATTTGTGAGGACACATTTGGATTGTTCTTTATTTGGAAAACAGATTGCCCATAAAATAGGATAACTTATATTAAACAAAAACAAACAAAAAACAACAAAACCCAAGAAGACATTTACTGAAAGATAACGCTATTCTGCTGTTAACTTCAGTTGCATAATTCTACATAATGATGAATAAAATTTGTCTCTCTTTTTCAGCATCTTTCATGGGGCTGATCCAAGTTACCCTAAAGAAATACCTTACTCACTGTTATCACTGAAATATGCCACAAAAACTGAGCTTCTCTTGACCAATGGAATAAACTTTTCCTGTGTTTCTGATTTTAGAGCACAAGGAGCAAAGTATTCTTGGCAGCCAGGCTGTTCCCGTGTGAATTCTCTTCTGAAAGACATCAATGTGATCAGTAGTCGTCTTTATTTTTTCAGAGCAAAACATAAAATCCTCCAGCTTTGTCCTCCCTTCATAAATACGTCCAGCTCTTGTAATCACTACCACTGGTGAAATCTCATCTGAAAGATTTGCAAGAAGTACCAAAATAAATGGCAATGTATGTGCATGTGCATGCAAGATGTCCCCTTTATGAAGGAATGATAGATACACTGAAATACTGTTCCATAAAAACTTACTGATGCATTTTCTTAAAAATTGTATCCATGCAAATGTACTCTAACTGTCCAGTACTATTGTTTCTTTGGTTGTAGCTATTAATCCTGTGTAGTTTGACATCAAGGATTTTCTGATATTCTTTTTCATAGATCGTTTTAACACACATCTGTTCCAACCTATATGCCATAAACCTTTTAGAAAAATTGACTGTATATATGAGCAACAAATTGTGATTATACCCAAGCATTTATATATGTTCCACAAAGGAGAGTGGAGAAAGAAGGAAGATCACAGACCAAACAGTAAGTTTTCAATATCTTTAGTATCCTTAGATTAGAAATTTTAAGAGTAATTTAAATATTCCCACTGAAAAAAGTGATTAAAGTATAACAAATAAAAGTGGAAAGTCAGAAGATAATAAAGAATTAATGATATTGAGCAATAGTTAAGTAGTATTCATATAGTCATTATGAAAATGAAGCTAGTAATAATTTCACTTTTTTCCATATGGAGGCAGTTAATTGTTCATAAATATATGGAAAAACTCATGAACTGAAAGATGAAAACAGAGTTGAACTGATCCTGTAAAAATTGAAATATGATATCATGTCATTTAGTGGTTATGTATAAAATTTTTTTCCTCACTCGTGACTTGAAATTTTTATTTAGAAATCAACAAAAATAATTTCCTGGAACGTTGCCTGTTGATGGAAATGACATCTTTCAGAATTTCCTTGATATTAACATTTTTTGTTTTTTGTGGTTTTTTTCACAGCAGGCAACTTGGAAATTTTATCTGGTGTTGCAGTGATATGTATTTGTGAATTCATGTAAAAATATCTTCCATGTATGTTTGTGGCTAAACCTGGGCCTTCAGTTAGTTTCTTAATGCAGTAAGAAGGGCTGGCTGAAGCTTCTTGTTCCCAGTTGTGGTATGGTCACTATGGATATTGCAGACTTTCTCTTGCACAGTGGCAGTTTATTTACTTTACCTGTGCTTGATTCCGTGGCGTTTGAGTGTGTCAGGGGGTGAGGAGAACACAGCATCCTCATTTTTGACAGGAAACAGCATTTTGATAGTTCTGGCTTACACTTGGGACTAAATGCAGCTGGGCACCCTTCAGTGCCCAGCATCACTTTAGGTGCTGTAGCATCTCCAAGATGCCTGTGCAGACCTGGCTGCATCCAGGTCAGGGACACCCAGCCCTTCTCAGGGAGCACCAGCTCCCCAAGGTGGCCATTCCCTGCCACTGCTAAAGAGCTCAGGGCCATGTCAGGGACTATAGATTGTCACACTTCTGCCCTTCAGCCATTGCTCCAGAAGGGTCCCATGCAGTCCATGTGCTGTATCTGCCAACAGATACAAATCTGCCCACCTCTGCTATCTCGAACTTTCCATAATAATACCAGGTACCAGTTTGCAAGTAACTAAATCCTGCCCAATGTCCTGGTTGACACCACCAAGGGAGCTCTTTAAGAGGCAGTACCTGGCTGTAACCATCGACTTTGATGAAAACAACTTCAGTGGGAAGAAAAATTTAAAACTAATGGATCCTAGAGCTTTAAATGCATTTGTGTTTTTTATTTGATAGTATAAATGAGCACAGATAAAGTGCTCTTCAGATATGCTTGGAGAGCACTGTGCTGGCTGTGTGCAAATTTGAGCTGTTAGTTGCTCAGACTTCAGCTTATTTGTATTTAGTTTTCACAAATTAGCCTATTTCCCAGTGAAAACCAGCCATCTGAAGTATCTGAAATGTTTTAATTCAGCCATTTGAGTTACAGGTGAACAAAGAAGGTTTTGCCTCTGAACTCAGGGAGTTTTTAGGTGCCACCTGGCAAAGGCATCCCTAAGCACACACCTTTGCTGTGATCAGGCTTTTGGGTTTTAGCATCATATTTGGGCTGTGTCATACTTCAGTTGTTTTCACTGTAGCCTTCCACAGAAAAGGTGATTTGTATGTATTAACTCTCTGAGCAGAATTTTGATGAGCAAGGGCATTTTCAAGTCATAAAGATCAAAAACTGCCTACAAGAAAAGCTGTATTTTTGGCTTCTCTATGTTGTTTATGAACAAATAATCCATGTTCCTATTTTTTCTTCTGAAGTGAAACTGGGAAAAAGCATTTTCTTACTGTTGTTGCTTCTGTTAGAAAAGTAGCCAAATACCCCCAAACACTGAGCTGGGATATGTGCTTTACTGATGGCTGAAAAGAGAGCATCACCAAGTTATTATCCTCAAACTTTCCAATGCCCTTTGTTTGGTGGCCTCCCCTTCCATCAGTAACCACTGACGGTGTGCCAGGTGCCTGAGACCAGAACAGCACTTCATGGAATGCCACAGTGGCTCTTGCCATGCCACTGCACTGCTGATGAATGTGCCATCTTTGGGGCTTGTGGCCAACTGTAAATTTCCTGCAAGTGGGGAATTCCATTTTTCTATGGTGTCAGTGAATTGTCCATCTCTGAACTTTCTGCAAGCTGCCCCAGTCACTGGCATGATGAGATTTACTGGAGTACTTCGGGTCATTCTTCTGCTGGCCTCAGAGGAACCTGAAGGAGGGGCCTGGGAGGGAAGTGGCACCTGAAGATCTCTCTCTGCCTTCTCCATCCAAGCTGACGCCTCCAGGCCATACTGAAGTTGAGCAGCACATTGCATTTCGCTGCCAAACCACAATTACCAGCTCCAGAACTCACTCTGCCACTGGAACACTGACCTCTCTTCCGGATGCAGTGTTTGGGAGGAGCGCAGTCAGCAATCCTCTCTGCTGATCTCCAGTAAAGACCGAGAAGGGGGACAGATTTAGTGTTTATCCTATACAGGGCTGCATGTGCTTTTCCATAATTTTTAGAAATTTCCTTTGAAAGAGCTGACAATGCGTGATCTATTTTAAATAGTGCTTCAGAAGATGAAATGATTTTTGGTCTAAGTGAAATCAATAAGCAGTTTTACATATAAGTTATGGTTTAAATAAGCAAAACATATCCAGTGACCCTCAGTATTTATTGCATGTCTTAGGTGTGCTATGACAACCTTTATTAGCTAATTAATAGCTCCATTCTGTAGACCAGGCTTACTAAAACCACCAAAACCTCACTCTGAAGTCTTTCAAAACCTCACTGAAGTCTTTCAAAGGCATGAGTATTAACAGGTGCAGGTGTGGTGTTGCCTCCTTTATTTCAGGCTTCCCCTTCTCCTAGGATATCTGTTCCTCAAAGTCCTGGACCCTGTTCTCCCTGGCTTCCTTGTGTGCATCAGGAAGTCTTCCAAGTCCTGGTCTGTGTAGCCCATCCCTAAATTGGGTGCTGGTAAAATCCCAGTTTACATCTTCCTTATGTGCACTGTTACAAACTCCTGTTCTGGCACTTCATGGTTTAGCTCTGCAGACACTGGGCTGTGTAAAGTGATGCTCCAGCCTTGCTTATGGAGATCACCATTCCTCTGCCCCTGCTCTCACAGTCAAAGGTCTCAGACTGGTTGGGTTTCCCAAACAGGGAAGCATTTTTAAGTTCTTTATAAAAATTAATGTAGCCCTCCTATGCTTGCCTTTTCCCCCTAATGCTGTCATTTTACTGTTTCCTTGCTTACCCACTATAATTCTGATGTTGGTATTATCATTTGTTATGTTGAATATTTTCTGAAATAAATAAGAACATAGCTTTATTTGTGGATAATGCTGGTCCCTTGTGTATAGTACTGGGAAATGTTGCCTAGCAAATTCTGTGACTCTTGATGAAATATGATAGTTTCTTCTCATAATTTACATCCATTATTTCTCACAGTATTTGATGTATTTTACATGCTTTTGTGATGCTGATTTTAAAGGAAAGTGGAATGGTGGTCAAGCAGACTTATGGACTCAGTTCTTTCTCTGAGACTTTGTTGCTGGGTATGAGGTTAATCTGATTAAATGTGCATCTTGTAGCTGCTCCATTGGGGCAGCAGGTAGTGGTTACTGGATTTTCCTGGTTCCTTTGGTGTGGAGAGTGGAGAGGGATGGGCAGCCCTAAGGGGAGATGCAGCCTTGCCCTAAGGCAGGGTAGCTGCATCACACCTGGGAAGTGCTGCTTGTGGCAACACTGGAGCTTGGGATGACTGGCTCAGAGGTGGATTTCTATTATAAAGGATGTATATATAAGTATGGTGAGTTTTGTCAGGGAAATCTACAGGTAGTCTTTTTTTCATACATTTAGGGAGAATTTTGCAATACTGTTAAACTGTTAAAGGTCTTGAAAGAATGAGTGTCTTGATTGCAGTTTCTCACTGTTGCTAAAGATGCTTTTAAAATAAGTATCTGTGCATAAATACATCAGAAATAATTGATTTCTCATTAGTGTGAGGTTGCAATTGAATTAACTGTTCTCATGCCCTGAATTCTGCAGAAAGTTAAAAATTGTGTACTAATACTGCATGAACTTTGAGCTGTATGCCCTGTCTCATGCACACTTTTTTTTTTTTTTTTTGTTCATAGCAGAAGTCTGGTTTAGTTTAGTTCCACACAGGAGCAGGGCTGGGGTACTTGCCTTCTCTCTCTCTCTTCCTTCTTATCAGTAAGTAAATTTTTGTCAGCTCTCCTGAGATCTATTCTATTCCTTGCTCAGCAACAGGAGGTTAAGACATAGAAAAAGGCTGTTTTGGAGCCTATTTGAAACATGCCAATAATAGCAATTGTTGGTAATGAATCTATTCCTTATGAGTACATGACATGCTCCTTCTCTCTCGTGATAGAAGCTTTAAAAGTTAGTAGCCAGGAAATGCCAGCATTTTGATTGCTGCCTGTAGTTAAACACATAAAAATATCAGAGGCATAAAACATTCTGGCATTAATAAAAGCAAATGGGTTGAGAGATAGGGAATGTAAGGCAGAGGAAGAAGTGTCTGCGTGGAATACTTGATATTGCCTTTCCTTCAGCTATTGCTAAGAGAAGTTTAGCAGTCACATAATAAATGTGTTTATGTTCCCTCACCAGCTATGTTTGAACTAGGGAGTTTGATCTCTAAGTTGCTCCTTGTAACAAGATTTTTCTTGTCTAGATAGTCACGGTGCTAGTTTTAAAATGCTAAAAAAGTGGAAAGTTCTACAGTGACATGGAAATGCTGGCTCCATCCATGGTGTTCTTGGAATGGATGTGTGCATTTCACATCACTGGGCTGATTCAGTTTTTGAAGTGGCAACACTGTACTGTGCTGCCTTTAACTTATCCCAGAGTTAAAATAACAAATAAAAAGTAACAGAATAGTCTTTCAGAAGAACAATTCCTGTGGACTTTATTCCAGCTGAACTTACTTTGGCATTTTTATTAACTGAATCTGCTGCTGACCATTAGAATGTTAAACAGAAAATTGCCATTGAAGCTGGATGTTTAGGCAAAAGTTATACTCTCATAACTCTGCTAGCATAAAAGAGATAAATTGTCAGTATACATTATGCACATCATTATACACATACCCATTCTCTTTTTTCAGTAGCAGATACATTTGACAAATTTCAGTGTTTAAAAAATAATTTTAATTAAATGAAACTGTTATTGTTGGGATTTTAAAGTGTGTAAAGCTCCATTTCATCATGCTGCACGCACGGTTATTTTTAGAAGCAGTCACAGAGTTTCTCTCACAATGAGTCTATGTTAGAAGATTTCAACTGAGAAAGCTGGTAATGATTCAGGGTAAGACTTCAGTTTCTTTATATATAAGAGTAAAAAAATATGCATAACATTCTATAACTGAATACTTGTAATACCTAAAAAAGCCTTAACAGATGTTGGCATTGCTCCATATGAAACTTCTGTAAGTCACTGTAGGCCTAGTGAGTTCAGCATCCTAAATAGGCACATGTTCATGCGTTAAAGAAACAGCCCCTCTGTTGCCCTGTAAGCATGAAATCAGATAGGCTTTTTGTGGTTCTTTATTCAGAAGACTTTACAATGGATCCCTGAATACTTTAATTATTAGAAATTTATCATTTTTTGTTCCTCCAAAGAGCCTGTATGCTTTGTGTTTGAACCACATAGGTGGGTTACACCTTTTGTGTCCTACTGACTTCTAAATGTTTTCTGTTGCTTTTGATTACTGGTTAGCTTACTCCAGCTCTGCAGGACACTGAGTAAAAGAAGGTAACTATTCAATACAGATATGGCTATTCTCCCTCAAATTCTCATCAACACTCTTGGTATCAGTTGTGTTTAATGCATGTTATTCATTCACAATTTTCTATCCATTAAATAAGAGAAATAATTAGTTTATAAATTACGTAAACACAGATCTGGTGCACATCTATCATAATCATATTAATATCTAAATCATATTTGAGCACAGATAAATAATACTTTGCAGGGAAAATGACCATAAACTTTTTTCTTCTGTGCAATGGTAGCCTGTGTGCACTGCCACCATTCAGGCAGCATATTCTTTCATTAAAATGTTTCACTGAATTTTTATGAAGTTCATGTGCAATGCATGTTCCTGTTTTCAAACAAGCTATAAAACGCCACTGCCAGCTAAGGTTGTGAGCACCACTCTTTGCTTCCATCAGAATTCTTTTCACTTCTCTGTATGCTTAAAGGAGTACTTTTTAAAATTGCATTCTTTACGACCTATTGCTCTAATCCACTCTATAATCTAGCTACAAATTCTTAGGGTAGCATTATGTCAGAATCTACAGATGATACTCAGTTTGGGATTCAGATACCTGAATGTAGTTTTCTGCCTCAATCAGACATCTAACGCCTTTTCAGAAACCTTAAGTTATTCCATGTCGCTCTCAACTACTGCACTAAAAGACTCAAATCCTTCTTGGATCCTGTGTGATATCTCCCAACATCAGCAGAGCTCTGAGTAAATAGGCAGCCCCAGAAGTTGGGAGAAGACCTAATAACAACAACAATAATAGTAATAAACACAGTCACCTGTATTTATGTACTGACTCAATTCCTCCATGTCTAAGATCCCACTATAGTTCATGAAGATTAATCAGTACAGCGACAGCAACTGAGAAATTAATCTCTGAATGAACAGAGAACAGCCTCTGTGTAAGTGGTAAACTGTGGTATTTCAGATGCTTGAGGTTATCTGAGACACCTGCACAGGGTAGAAAATGTGTTGTAAGATGTACAGAGGGTGTACATTCTCTAGAAATGGCAGCTGGAGGTCAGGCAATGTATCTGAGAGCACCAGCAGTGACACCAGGCACTGGTATGCTATCAGAGGCACCACTGACTGTACTAGATGCACAGGCACTTTGGGAACTGTAGACACCAGGATTTGTGCCTCACAGATCTGTGAGCTGAATTCTGCCTTGTTGAGGACCTGGATATTAATTCAGCATAATATTGTTGCTTGGCTCTATACCTGTGAGCCTCAATGCTTCACTGTCATGTATGTACACGAAATTATTAGTCCCATCAACTAAAGGGACCTGTTCCCATAAACTAACATTCTCTGCTCTTTGGCCTCTAAGTCTTGTCCAAGACTTTTACTTGAAATCCAAACAATACCCTGTTTGCTACATCTTCATGCTTAATTAAACCTTTGAACAGTTATCGCTAATTTTAATGAACCAGCATCTGTGTACCTAGGACTAAGATTGGCATGTCATGTCTACAAGCACTTTATTAAGTCCTTTATTGATGTTCTATTATCAAAACATCACTTCAGTATTATGAAGTTAAGTGCTTGAAGTGTGGGAATCTGAAGTGTGCAGCAGTCTTCTCACCAGACCACATCCATGCAGCCTGAACAGAAGTTGGGGCTGAAGTCAAACTATGTAATAATCACAAGACCTCACAATTCTGGATCATAAGAAGCTTTAAATATGTTTTGCAAGTATTAACATCACAACAGAATGAAGTGCGTATTGTTAGCTTGTGCCCGTGTCTGTGAGGATAAGTATGGAATTAAAAAGCTATGAACTCTTCCTGAAACCTTGGGTAAACCATTCATATTGTCAACTCTTATCTTAGGTGGATAGTAGTGCTTCAGTATTCAGTGGGGAGCTGGGAGGGGATGCTAGCTGTGGAGGGTATTGCTATCTGGAATGGAAAGTGTAGGGGTGTTTTTACAGCCAAAAATAATGTGAATAGGGATTCAGTGTACAATTCATATTTGCATTTATCAAAATGTGTGGAATTCATACAGTTGCAGATGTCTCCCTCTGAGCTTGTTGCCCTTGCATTTCTTTACAGTGTAGGTCTACTCAGTGTTAAGTGTAACTAATCTCATTCTTAAGTAGGTGTCTGAATAGATCAGACTGACTGCATGGAGGTGACCAGTTCAGATGTAGGAGAACTGAATCTCATCCTACCTGTTCTGTGGGCAAAACTGCTACGATTTTGCCTTTAAAAATATACATTTAACTTTACTGAGCCACAGTTAGCATACCAGATGTAGAAGTGTTTCAGAATAAGTCTATTTTAAGCATTTACCACAGATTGTCATAGCAGAATTTCCATTTAATTAAAACTACCAAATAATTATTTATCATCTTACACAAACACAAGGCCAATACCCATTATGTCTGTGTGTGTCATCTGGAGCAGCAAGCAAGGCAATGCATAAAGTTTCACAGTGGAGGACTAAGGAAATTTTCTAGGACTTCTGTTTCTAGGACTTCCTGATTTCTATGACTTCTACATTCTTCCTTAATGTGATCTCTTGGAACTTTGTTCAGATTTCCACACATCTAATGCAATACTTGGTAACCATGTGTAACCATCCCTATCTCCAGCCAGTGCTTAAGGGAGGTGTGATCTTCTATAGCTTCTGTATCTTACCTGCCACTGTGCAGGTGACTCAGGTACCTGCACACCTAAGAGTCTCAGAATAGCACTGGATATCATACATGGATATCTTGCATCAAGGTTCATTTATCTGTCATCTGTTTACTTGAATCTTTTACAGTTACCCTCATCTAAAAAAAAAAAATAATGTTACAGACAGAAATTTGCCACATTGAGAATTTCAGACTAGGCACAGATCATCCACACTGGAACTGCTCACAGTTGCTGACCTGAGTTCTCATTCTCATCCTAATTATATGTAGTTTTCTTCTGCCTTGTTTCTTTCACAGTCATGACTGATTTCCCTACTGTGAAAATATATTAATCTTCTATAATACAATATTTATTGTACAGCAATAACTGGACATTGGCACTCACAAATTAATCCAAGAATTATCTTAGTTGATTTTGACAACTTTCAAAAGACTTGGAAACAGCTTCATATTGGAAGAAAGCTGATCTATATGAGATCCTATAAACGATGGTAATTCTCTGCCAGCTTTTACTGGAAAGTCTCAGTAATCAGCAATGCAGCAAAAATCACCCACTTCCAAACAAACAGTTAAAGGAAAATACACTTCAAGTCCCCTCAAAAAAAAAAAAAAAGAAACAAAAGAAAAAAAAAAGAAGTGACTTAAAGCACAAAAAAAGAAGTGACTTAAAGCACTAAGACAATCTGTAATATTTTAGTAAAAATGTATGGGACTTGCATCATTGTTACTGAAGCGAATAGGTAGTTTCATGCTTTATTTCTTACAGATTTTTTAAAAACAATGCTATTCACATGCTGATCACAAAATTTACTAGAAATTCTTTGAAATTCCGTCCTGGACTCAATGCTAGATGATTTAAATATGAAGAAGAAACAATACACTGCTAATTCAAATTAAAATCAATGAATATTTAAGCCCTATGTTTACTCTAAAGCTACAAGTTGGGCACTGTGGGCTAGCTATAGCAGTTGCAAAAGAATATTAAGGGATTCGTGTGGTGTTTTTTCTAAGGAATAAATATTCTAAGTCAGATCTCAGATATCCTGAAACCTGCTCAAGTACTACAAGGCACATTTTTAATATCTTAATTTTAAAATCAATCATAAAATTTTAGTGCCTAAATTTAGGGAAGTTCAATTGTAAGCTATGTTTTTTGGGAAGGGCAAGTTCATTAGATTCGATCTGGATTTAGTACGGACTTGACTGCCCTTACTCTTGCTAGTGAAAATGCCACGCAAGAAAGAAGGCCAGGAGTGTTAGCAATCTGCCAGTCAGGAACTCTGCAGGAAAGTGAAATTATAAATGGTGGGAGTTACAGAAATAATGTAAGTCATGCTAAGAAACTGTGTGTATCTAAGAGGCGCAGTGGACAAGCATGTATTTGCTTTACCTGTACCTACTGCAGAGCAGCCTCATATTCACCATTCCCAACAGGAGCAAGTGTAAATAGCATAACTAAATAGAGGGGTAGGAAAGCAAACTGTAAGGGAGTATCTCCCCTCATCCAAAAGCTCTGAAGCTGCACGAGGATGATGCTCTGCACAATCTAATAAGTCCCTGCTGTGTCTGTGAACAAATGTGCAGTTTTTAATTATTTTTCTTGCTGCATTTGCTGATGAGCATAAGGGCTTGGCCAGGGTGTACCTTAGAAAATGGTAGCTCATCATGCATATTCAGAACTGACATGACTGGCATCTAAGAGATACCTACAAGAAATTAATTAATGTTTCAAATTAAGCATGCATAAAGGAACCTTTCTATTACATTTAGCACCACTCTAAAATATTTTGTGAAACTTTGGTGTCTGTAACATCATTGAGACTTATAAAAACTTCATATACAAATGCCCTTTTTGATTAACCTATCTTCTCAATTCAGGCACTTTGATTTTTGCATGGGGAAGACTTTTTTGTCTTATATTTGTGAAGCAGTTTTTACTTGGTAAAGGGATAATTGGAATGATGGCATATTATAGTCACTTTACCCTCTATTACAAAAGATGTAGGTAAATAACTAAACAGAGGGTAAGCTGAGTTGTCTGTTCTGTGCAATCTGTAGCAGTTCAGTAGTTTCTCATGCCATTAGTGTGGTAACATAATGCTGTGATGGTAGTACTCAAAAATACAAAGAAGAGTTGTGTTCAAAGCCACAATCCTGATATTAATTTCAGTGGGAGTCTTGTTATAGCCCATATATGAATGTGGTTTGTTATTTCATCTCTTAAAATCTGTCAAGCAATGCTGTCTCTCTTCAATAAACATTTTCAGATCGGTCTTATTAAATGTTTTAGTTGCTTTTATGTAATTGTTTCTGAACCAAGGCTTTCGTGTCCTGCACTGAGAATGAAAAGTAGCCTAGCAGTGAAATCTTTTCACTTGCTACTCAGATTTTCTCTCTAAATTTACATTAGTATAATAAGAATATAAAATGCAGGTTTTTAAATCCAGACTTGATAGGAATGTGGTAAAAAATAATTAGAAATGTGAGTAGCTATTGTAAAAATCAAGAGATGACAAAAGAACCTACATTGCACCAAAGACAGAGAAGCAGTCCAAAAATTGATCAGATTATTAAAGGAGCTCAATGCAGCATCAAACGAGATCTTCCACTCTCTACAAAACCTTTCATTATGGCTGGTGGCTCTGTTCCTCTTTTTGCTCTTTTCCATTTTTGCTTGTTTTACTTTATCATATGCTAGTCATGTTCGTAATCATCCATTTTTGTTTCCCTGCTCTCTTGTCCATTCCCTTGCTTCTCAACCCTCATGGCTGAATTGTGCCTTCACTTCTGGGAACTTCTCTGTGAGCAGTGCTTCTGAAAGAGCCCATGTTCCAGAATCCTGGCTGCTGGAAACACAGCCTACTACAGGCCTTGTATTTCAGTTGTTTGTGACCAGCTGTTGTCATCTCAACTTTAAAAGAGTGAGAAGTTCACTTGAGAAGGGAGTGAGAAGCCAGGAAAGTGGAGGACATGGCTACTTTCAGAAAGGCTCACTCTGCTGGCCTAGGCTTTAAATGTGCAAGTAATTCCATTCATGTAACACTTCTGTAGATTTCTATGTGTTAGCTGATCAAAAATAATTACTTTCCTGAACATAACACAGAAAACTGAGCTCTTAGCAGCTATTTCACAGAGTGATCAGATGCAATTTCTAGTCAGAAGGCTCTGAAACCATTGACTGCTAAAAGCCGGGAGTGTGCATCCAGAGAACGGGCATTCAGTTTCTTCACTTTTCTAAAATGTCTCCTATGGACTGTGGGTGAAAGCAGGGCATTACTGTTACATGTTACGTGGGCTGTGGGTCTGAGTGGGTTTAACTATTCTTGGCTTAATCTCCTAAGGATGTGCACATTTGACCAAATCTTGAGTTAGTAAAATTCTTTATAGTTGCATTAGAGAAATTAAAACACTTGAAAAAAATTTGAGTTTCCATAGTACTGTCTTGGATTTCTTTGAAAGTATCAATTATATATAGGGGCTTACAGAATTTAATTCTAGTCTTTAGGAATTACATATGTAAAAGAGTATCAGCTTCCCAGTCAATAGCTTTGAAAACTGCTCATCAGCAAGGCAGGTAAATTATCAAAATTACTTTAATTAATGTGTCCCGTGTAAGCCTTTGGCTATCAGACTTTTGCTGTCTAAATATGTAATTACATATTGCTATCCCTTTGCAGATTAAAAGGTTATCCCTGCTTTTAACTTTTCAGGTAGTTTTGTTGGAGCATAGATTTGATTTCCCTGTTAAATTTTAGAGACTGAAATAATGTCTTTTTCTTCCCCCTGAGAAACACTGAAGGGTTTTGTGCTTGCAGTTTCAACCCACTCTTGCAGTTTGCACTAAGGACTTGGTGAACCTCTTCTGAACAATTCTGGATGGATCCGAGATGTTGGACGTGCTCATGTTGTTTCATTTATCTTGTTCTCTGAAGTAATTTATGTCCTCTTGTCTGTATGTGCAGCCAGAAGTATGGCTCCCGTTACTCTTAGCAACACTGGAGTTTCCTTATTCATTAACATGACTTTATGTACAAGGTGGTGATTTTTTTTTGCACTGAATGCCTGAAATGGGAGTCCTTCTGGTCATCAGTCATTCACTGTTTAATTTAAGTTTGCATCCTAATGCATATTCAGAAGTGCCAAATAAAGGCATTTCATGTTTCCTGACTTCCAACTGCCTGACTTGACAACCTCAATTATATTATTTTCATTTACATTTTAGAACCTCCTTAGATTTAAAAATGGTTTTCTTTTTAAGAAACTTTGCATAAGTAGCACGCTTATTAACTACCATATGCCTCTGTCAACTCATGCTTAAGAATGACATTTATCCAACCAGTCTAGTTAGACCAGTCATGGGAAAAGATGGTTAATAATTGGGAACGGTGGAAAGGACCTTCAGCAGTAGCTGTACACAGATACTTGAGTGACTTTGAGAGACAGTGTACCTGTATGACATAGTTTTGCTGTATTTCTCTTATCCTTATTTATTCCTATTGCAGCAGTGCATAAGTGCACCTGGTGAAAGGTCCTGACTGCTTTTGTTTCTCACTGTAACACTCACAGCGGAATGTAGTGTCTTGTCTAAGGTTACAGAACAAGTGTCTCCTCCATGAGACACCACATGCCAGACAAGGCTGTGCAGCTCTGCTCAGGCACATGGCCCGGTGAGCGGGCAGGAGTCAGAGCACCTGCAGGTGAGGCTGGAAGGGCTCCTCTGCCTCCCAGAGCCACACAGCTGCCTCGCGGCCGGGGGCAGCTGCGTGACTGCTGTAGTGACATGCTGGAACTGACCTGCTCAATGAACAAGAATGTAATCAAAAATTACTCCTAGGAGTAAAGCATTTAGGACTGAAAAGGATCACTTGGATCAATGAGATAATGTGATCGTATATCTCATTGGACTGATTTATGTCCCTATTCTATTTATTGTTAGTTATTTTTATTTTGTGACCTTATTTTGTATTTTGAAAAGCTTTCAAAATCTTTGCAACTCCAAGGGTTTAAAGCAAACTAAATTTACTTTTTACTGTATCAGACAGCACTCCCCTTCCTCACCAAGCTCAATATTCTCAGGATGTTTAAGGTATTCATCTAGGAACTAGAAGACCAATATTCAATTCTTACTGTGCACAGATTTAGTGCCTTAACTTAATTTGTCTTTTCCACATCACTGATCAGTGCTCAAGATAAAAGACTATTAGCTCTTTTCTCTACTCTTACAAGAATATCACTCTTAACTTGAGAAGTGTTTGCAGGAACTGAGAATTGTTCCACACAAAATACCGATGTTATCAAGTTTTTTCCTAGCCAATATTAATTCTAAAGCAATGTATACAGAGTAGAAAAAAATATTGAATAGTGTTACCAGGCTGACAACAGTGCCCTGTGCTGTCTGAGACTTGGATAAGAAATGCTGTCATTCAGTGATCTTCTCCAAATATAACTGGATTTTTTTCAGGGCAAGGCACCTCCATGATTTAAGTATTTGTTAAAGTTTGAATTCTGCAGAAAACTGTGAAGAGAACATTTTAAAGGAAATGGCAAGCATTTTATGGTGGAAATTAATGCATAATACAGTAAGGTTTGTTGCTTTTTCCTTTCCAATGTATCTCAGAATCCACAGAAAGATAGCATTCCACAAAGCCAGTATTTCTATTTGTGAAATTGCCCACTTAAATGAATTTAGTTACCTCTCATGATTAAAGTTAGTTGCATGTTTGGGATCACACACTCTCAATGCTGCTTCAGCTTCCTCAACTGCACAGTGCACCTTTTTCTTAACTCCCTCCAGGCTTTTCTTGCATCAGAATTCCTCTCCTGGACATCACGTCTGATACCTCAGAATCCTCCATCCCTTTTTATCATTTCAAGCGGTTTTGTTGGTAATTTGACAGGTCTTATTCACACTCTTATTTCTCTAGGGCAGGATATATCACTATCAAGAAATCCTTGTTCCTCACATATTCAGTGTAGTGTCTTGGGAAATGTAATCTTGTAGTTCTGTCATGGGAACTTACAGCATTTCCAAAATCTTCTGGCTCACCCTCTCTTCCTCTTGTAGAAATATCCTCTCCCATCTGAAATATCCTCTCCTACCTATAAATACTCCATGTGGGATGGTGTTTCTGCTGCATATCACATCGCATCCACCACCTGTAAAAGCGTGGAGATGGCATAGATACTGGCTTGAAGCGCTGCAGTGGAGCAGGTGTAGTGACTTCCCGTGCTCAAGGTATGGGACATGGTCTAGGAACAAGACAACACTGCAGGGTATAGAGTAGAACTTCACTGATTCATGGAATTTCAGGCTAAAAGTGCTGCTGTGAGCATCTGAACTTAATTCCTGAATGTTGCTGATGAGGAACCAGTACTCCTCACCCCACACTCCTCTCAAATACCTATTGTTGCTTATGGAAGCTTGAAATGAAAAAGACTACAGTTGTGGCTGACAGAGCAAAATAAATTATTTTCCAGAACTGCTTACCAGTGATCGCTGCTCATTGGTCAGCAAAAAGAAGGAGCTTCCTACCCTAAAGTTTCATCCAAGGGTCCCTGCCTCAAATCAGCTACTTCTTGAAAGAAAAAGAACAGTTGCTATTCTACAGGCAGAAAAGGAGTACAAGTAGAGATAAAACAGGGGTAAATAAAGAAGGAAAATAAAAGACATGTTTTGCTTTTTCTAACAAAAGAAATTAAAATAATAGCAATGAAGGAATCATACAGAAGACGATACTGTTATGAGCAGAATAGTAAGATGAATTTTGAAGCTCCATGTGGCCTGTGCGGATTAGGCAGGTTTAATAACTGACCAGTTGGCACTTTTTCCTCACCCATTCTACATCCTCCTCTTCTCTCCATGCATAAACTATCATTACAGGCACAACAAGTACAGCTATGTTCCACTTACCTTTCCTATATGTTACACACATTAAATAGTGCCAGAGGACTATGTAATGTAACATATTCCACTCCTTTTCGCTTGTCCTTGTACTGCAGCCAAAGAGGAGTTTTACAGTACATTTGGAAGGTTAACAAACCTGAGCTTTCACAAACCCTGAGGGTACTCCCAAATTCAGCCCCCCATCACAAAAAAAGCCTTCTCATACCAGAAAACCACAATTGAACGTCCCTGCAGATCTTGACTGCAGTAAGATTTTACAGGGACAGAAACAATTTCTCAGGTAATATGGTCTCAAATCACACAAGGTATTGGAGGTTGCAGCCAGCACTTGTCTCCCACCTAGAAACCTATTGTATTTTCATTATGGTATAGAAGAGATTCAGGTGCTTCCTTTAGTTTTATTTGAAGTTTTGAATTTAAGGCACAGGGCTCTTGCTGTAAACTCTGAAATGTGCCTATTTGCTTGCAACAGGCTGTGCTTGTGTAAGAGTTTCCTCCAGTGGGGAAGCAGTAAAGCAGGGTATTGGGATAGCATAAAACATGGCCAGGTATTTATCAGCCTTTTCATTCTGAGCTGCCATTTCAATTGATGATTTATAGTCCTACCTTCTCTCCTGTCCCTCTCCTGTTTTAGGCTGCTGCTTTGGCTGTGGATCTTGGAGAGGGACAGATGTTGAATTTCTCCTATAGGGCTGTTTGGTCAGACCAGGAGGTCTCAGAGGCAATATCCTCAGCTTGGTGGCCAAGACACTGAACAATGAACTTTCTGCTGAACCTGAAGTCTAAAGTGTACCATATTTTGGACCCAACCTAAGGCTTTCTGAGGCCAGCAGACAGTCTTCCACTGATCAGGATGACCTTTGGATGTGGCCCAGACCCATTAACCTGATGTAGCTGAAGATGTCCCTGCTCATTGCATGGGCCTGGCATAGAGGATCTTTCAAGGTCCCTTCCAACCCAAACTGTTCTGTGATTCTATTATGTAGCTATGTTTTCATAAGCACATAATTACAGGCTAAGTATTCACAATTAAATGAAAACCTAATAGGCCAAATTATTCTCTGGGGTAATTCTGTTGTTTTTCAGTTGAGTTCTATCAATAAATGATTTGACCCAATATTTTGCTTATAAGAGGGCTTATGAAATGCTAATTATGCTGGTCAAATTAGGGAAAACCAAACAGACTTCAGCTTTGTTTGTATGGTTAAGCAATGTAATTATGAATGCTGGAATTGACAGCTAGGCTTAATGTGGAATGCAGAGCTCTGACTAAAAATGTATAAGTGAAACACTTTGTTGGGAGTACATACTGTACGGAAACTGGAACATGTTTTTGGACAGCATCCCTGGCTTTGCAAATCAGATGCTAAGATTCAGCAAAGATGAGTCTTGAAGGTAAGGAAGACTTTAGCAGAGGAAAATCATAATATGGGTGTTAGTCATGGGCTGCATTGCCCTGTGAATGTTCAGCTGAAATAATTTAAAATAGTTAATTTGTTAATATATGAATGACTCTAATCTGAATAAAATTGCCCATGTTAAAGGGGGAGCTGTAACTGTGATTGATTTTCTTTGTATTTCCCAGTTTGGTCAAAGCCAAATCCTGACAGCACATCCTAAGACATACCTATAGAAGATGAGATCCCACACAGAAACAGCATTTAACAGCATCTTTCATAACCAGATCATGTTATCTAAGTTCCTATCCCTTTTAAAGCTCTTTTGTCAACACTCAGTGGAGAGCATGGTATATAATGCAGTATATATACTAACATTACGTGGTGATTTAGCAAAATATTTTAAAATAAACCACTCTATGCATTTCAAAGGAATTCTCTCAATAGAGCAAGGCATAATTTTCAAACTGTCAGTGCTTGATTGCAGGTTTACATTGAGATGCTTTTGAAATTACTAGAAATACCAAGAACGCAGTAATAGCTAGCTACATGAAGATCTAGATAGGAAATCTGAAGTGGAATGCCAAAAGTTTACTCTCTTTTGGTTCTTCTGTACTTATAAAAACGGGAACAAGAGCAGTTAACATAAGCAGAGGTGCTGCACTAGATTTTGCCAACCAACTGAATAATTGTGGTTTATGCTGATGTATGGCTCTGCTGTAAAAATCCCTACAACACTCACCAGAATTGCTAGTGAAGATGAATTGTGTGACTGCTCTTCTGGCTAATATCCATTAAACAGAGTAACCACATTTCTCCTTACAGATTCTGATACACCCCTCATAGCTGAGGAGTTATTATATTCACCCACCGAACCTCCTACTCACTCATAATACACCTTTAGCTCACTGTCAAAAATATCTCTGGAGTTCAAGTGATTTATTTTTGCTCGGAAGGTATTAAGAAACAACTGGGATTCCTTTGTTTTTATGACACAATTTTTGTTACAAACCACTGTGAGGGAGAAAGATTACAATACAAACCTTTGTCTCTTGTGAACAATTTAAAGTTTTAGAGCATCTCTCTCTCATGGCATTATTACAATAATAATAGCAACAGTAGTAACAGTTAATTTTGAATTATTTCGTTTGAACCTTCACTACCAAGGCAGTGTAATCCATGACTAACAGCCATATTACAATTATTATCATTATTATTGTTAGCATTATTGTTCCTATGGAGAGTATTTCAAGGACTGTATTACAGAAAAAGGTTGGTGTTTTGTTTTTTTTTTAAACAGATGAAGTCAATCATACATATATATATTATATTGATAGAGGAGTAGCAATCAGAAAAAGGCTTTTATAGTCCTATGAAGTTTCTGGCCATGAGTCCTTGCTTAAGACTGGTGACACAGTTATGGAATTAATAGTATCTCTGTCCCACTTCTGGTCCCCCTGGAATGAGTCCTTCAGGTGTCAAGTCTGATGCCTAGTCCTGTGTCTGGATGTAAGCTCAGCCTTTAACCTACATTGTGACCAAAATCTAGGTGCCATTCCAGCTTTTACTCAAGTTACTCAGCTTTTAATCAAGTTGTCTGTATGAAGACTCCAGCTTCTCCATTTTTCTGTTCTTTAGCTACTATGTAGGCAGCATTTATCCAGGGAGATAGATCATTAGAGGAAAGTATTTTAAAGCCTCAGCCAATTTACATGTTTATCTGGTTGTCCATTGTCTTATGCTGCCTGATGCAGATAAGCCAGGGACTTTTTTTTCCGAGGGATCAAGGCAAATAATTGTAAGAAATTAATTATTTTTAGTGAACAGTTCCAAACATTTTATGGCATTTCTCAGTGATTTTGCTTTCTCCTCCTCTCACAGTACCCTCACTGCTTCTTACCTCTGGGTTTGGGTTCCTTTGGAGGTAGTCCAGCCCTGCTCCTTCCTCCTCTCCAGACCCTCTGCCACTTCCTCCTCAGTGCCTGTCCCTTCTGAGACCCAGCCTGGGAAACTCCACTTCCCACTTTTATTCCTGGCACAGCTGGGACTGAACTTACTTCAGATAGTGGTTGTCCATTCAAAAGCTTATATTTTGTACCAAATGTCTCTGTTCCCAACCACCTGGCTGCAGAGTGCACTGAGAAGCTAGTGGCCCAGCAGACTGCTTACCACACCCATTTGATATCAAATGCTTTTGGCTGCTGCTTGGTGTCTGTGGGACAATTAACTGAAGTGTTTACTGCTCTCTGATAGTCCAACTTAATTATGGTTTGGGCAGGAGTCAACATCCCCCTTGGACTATACCTGCATTTACCACCAATGACTCTGCTATCACAGCACAGATTCGACAGGTTGATTGGGAAAATTCAACATTATTTCATTATTGCAACCATCTGATTTAAAAAAAAAAGTGATAACTCATTGCTGTACTTTTGCAAGAGTCTATTTTCAATTTTTTTGACTCATAAATGCATTAATTTTACAATTTCACTATGGACTGCAGTCCCTTTACTCCATTCCAGGAAGGATTGGTGCTATTTCTTTGTAGGTTGTTTTAGGCTGTTTCTTAAAGTCAGCAAGAAACTGGTGCAACTGGCATCTTTCAGTTGCCACTTAAGTCACAGGCTAAGGTATAGAGGACAGGCTTCAACTGATACAGATATTATAAGGCAATTTCCCAGCAAACTAGCACTGCAGTGCAGTGCTTAAAATCCCTTTCAGCAACAATATGAAAGTCTCAGGGGTGCCATTGCATTGCAAAAATGCTGGCAGAAGGGATAAAGTTCCTTGGTGTTTTTTTCTTTGTTCCTTTCGGCTCCTGGTAGCTTTTGGAAATTAATAGGCTGGAATTGAGAGTATTGCTCCTTCTTCTGTTGATACAGAGAGATTTGTGCCCTTTCTTTTCCCAAATCTCTTTGAAGAAATAAGAAAGGCAGAAAAAACCCACACTTTAGTGGGCTGGCTAGATTCAAATACCAGCCACTGTTGGCCTTTCATTGGTGTTCAGCAGTCTTTGCAAGACTGTTTTGGGAGTCCCTCCAACACACAAATTTGCAATCTGCTGATACATATGCCATGGAGTTGAAAGTGTTTTTCGTTTATCAAGAACCTCTCAGAGCATCCTTATGCTTCCTGCACTGATTCAGGCTTTTGTCAGAGTTACCCCTTACATTTCATCAGTCTTCAGCAGCCAAGATGAGGCATTGCTACTGCTAGTTACCAAATTCATTCTACAGATGAGCCTGCTGCATGGAGATGTGAAATATTTTACTACTTTCATAATTACAGTGTCAAAAAATTACTGTAAAAAATCTTGTCATTATACCTAACCCAGACTGAAATGTAAATACAAGGTTATGCTACTACTCATCTATTTGCACTTCAGTGTTACTAAAACGTTGTCTTAAATGAAGCATTTCCAAACCATACCAGAGACATGGCCTCCTTAGGGTCCCGAAGACAAAAACTCTATGGTGGTTATTAAACCCCCAGCTGCTTTAAGAGTTAAATGTTGGTCTCAGTTTTTTCTCTGACAAGAAAAATAAGGTGGTGTAAAGATGTTTCTATTTCAAAACCCTCTTCCTCATCTTCACATCTCTTTCACTGCAAATGGGGACCATCTCTGTATTTTTTTTAGAGTGTGTTAGAATTGTAGTGATTTTGTGGTGGACACCATACCCATTGCAGGCAGAAATCTACACAAGAAAAGGTTGCTCTTTCTCCCTTTCTCTTACTTTTCTTGGAGGACTTGCATTCATTTGCTTTCCTGAATAAATGGTCCCAGATATGACTTAGCAGTTGTACTGTATCAGTAATATGTAATTAAAGTTTTCCGTTGAATGTTTTACATATGAATAAAACAATACTAACTAATCCTTACAAAGTACTATCAAATAAATTAATACTGAACCCCAAACTAAAGAGACATTTTAAGGTTTTCTTCCAGACCTGAGAGGTGCTGATACAACAAACACAAGTTTATAGCTACAAGGATGAGCATCTTAACTGATGCAAGGGGATTTTTTCACAATGAAAGAAAACAGTTGCCAAAAATACGTTGAAGATTTGTGAATTTTAAATAAGCAAGGAAAGCCTAAGCTTGTAAATTCTTACATTCTCTAAGTGTCTCATCTACAGAAAAGACTGTGTATGAGAAGACTAATTCTATTAATGGAAAGACAAGATTGCAATGACCTGACATTGTAAAAATACATCATACTTACTTTATTATTATTAATTTTTACATTATTCTGAAGTATCCTCTGCAGTAAATTTGTTGTAAAGAAACATTTTCAGACAAAGAATGGTGGCTGTCTAGTATTCCCCCCTGCAGCAGTGTTGCAAGCTCCAGGGATCTCAATTGTGAGCAGTAAAAATGTGCCTTAAAGTTTCCCAGATGCTTACTAGCTCCTTTTCTAAGCTTTTCATCAATAAATCAATTGAAGTGTAAGATGGCTACTTGAGCAAATGAGAAGGTAATGGCACAGTTTCACTGTATTCCTAAGAAAAAGATTATTTTTTCAACAATTAGCAGTTTATAGTCAATTTGTTTTTCACAGAAGCATACTACTTCTTTCCAGTCTGGATAACCTTTGCTACCTGATACCTCTTTGGCTCTTGGTACATACATATGCATAAACAGACATAGTTCTCTGTAAACAGAATTGGAAAATACCTCCTGCCTTCTCTGTTAGCAGTGAGGACCCCTTTTTGCCTCTTTGTTACTGCAGGTTATCAAATGGACAGAAAACTTTAGTTCACAATGGCAAACATCACTGTTCCTATTTATACTTGTCCTTTCTGACACACATTACCAAAAACACCTAGAAAGACCCTTTGATTTGTAGTTACACTTCTGCTTGTGCCAAAGTCCAATATAATGCCCAAATTACTCTGTAATCTGAAAAAAAAGGCCTCAGACAGTCATGTAAAAAAATGAGCTTAAAAATACCAGTAATCTTTACATTAAATCTGATGGTGGTAAAACCCCATTTAAGGATGAGATGGTTTGCATTCCCTTTTATCTCCTGTATTTTCAACTTCAAAATTTCTCATGCTTTGTGTTTCAAATAATAGTAAGCAATTAAGTAATGTATTAGTTTAAAGTAACATAAAAACATCAAATTGGTGCATGTTTTAGTGTTCAGTTCTTAGATGCATTGGTTGTATTTGAGTTACTACATATTCTTTGTCTTCAAAGAAAACTTTTAACAAATGATCCTCTAATTTACATCTATATTTTCCTGAATCAGCAGGGGGTTTAGCATCAAGCAAAGAATATACACAGGACTGAATGCTCTCTTCGATTCATTTGTGCAAAAGCTTTCATATAACAACTGTGTGAAATCTTGGCAGTTTGAAGGAATAAGAAAGTTTAGGATGAAGAACTGGCCATGCATATGTCTATGAGAAATCATTCTTTATAATCTTGTTGAATTTTCCTAGTTTTTGACCCAAATACTAATAAATTAAAGTCAAGGTAAAACTGGCTGGATTGTCTGTTACACGAAGGAACTGTGTGCTATTCAGATAACGTAAATTAGCACACTCATTTTCAGGCACCTTTACCAATGAAGCATTGAGAGACTTCAGGGAAATATCTGCGAAAAACATGCACACTCCCCTCCCCATCACTGTAGTGCCTCTTTTTTGGTCCTGTCTCCCAAAAGTAGTCTCCAGTCCTGAGAAGAAGGCCATTGAAACTTTATACATATACCTGAGGCGAGAGAATAGCATTTCAGAATTGGATGCTAAGTAGCATGGTGAACCAAACAGCTCTTCAAGTACCTCAGTGTGAAGCCATGTAGAACTAGCCAAAGGGGATGCTCAGTGTCCTAAATAGATGTGACCTACATTTTAGACCTTTGCAAGATTTAGATACATATGGCAGGGACCTCCCTTTGCTCTGAATTTGAAAATATTAACTTCTCATATGCTATGATTGCACCTTTTCTCTCTTTATTTTATTCTGAAGTTTTATTTTGAAGAAAAAAACATCATCCTGCTGTGCTATTTGGTCCTGTTCTGAATACTGAAGCATTCACAAAAGGCATCATCTTGTCTTTATTTTCCCCTCATGCCTGAAATTGGGGATTGGTCTCAGCTACTTTCTGTGCTGAGGGTCAGAAGGAGTTGGGAAGCCCCACAGAATAAACCCAGTTTAAGTAAATTAACCCAGTTAATGCAATCCTATCAAAATGAATCCAATTTATCATTTTATCAATAAAGAATGATATAAACAATGATACACATAAGAGCATTTAAAAATTTAGTGAGGAATTATTAGTCTTGCTAACATTGCTTGTCGTGCTCCAAGCATGTCTCCAGCAGTGGTGGGACAGAGGCAAAAGAAAAGGCTTCCACAGGTGGGAGACATTCTTGCCGTGGGGAGCAGGAAAAGCTGTTACTGTCCTGCATCCCCCTTTCTGAGGGAGGTTGCAGAAAAAGCTAGGTTGGCTGTGGTTTGGAATTGCATCTGCCTGGGGCTGGGTTTTCTCACTCCTCTGCACAAGCAGCAGCCTGAGGAGAGTGTGAAATGCTGTCTATGAGACCAGAGGGATGAGATGTTACAAGCCAGGGGCAGCCAGCTGCTAAATGAGCCTCCGACCTCCCCTCCACCACCCTTTCAGCCTGTCACCCCACTTTCTCTACACTGAGATTCATTTACTGCAGTGATTTGACCTAAAATCTAGTATTTCAGCCCAGCAGAGAAGTCCTGCAGGACTTGGGGGGGGGGGGTTTAGGTGAGGGGCTGGTTGCTGCCACCTGACAGAGGGGTCACCTACCCTGTTCTCAAGTCCGTGGGTCCCTGCACTCGGTGTTGCAAGTATAGGACAGGCTGTGCTCACCCCACTTCTGGACTGTCCTCCAGTTTCAGAGCTGTAGTTTCTGTACTTCTGAGCTCGCCTCGGGCTTCCTTCCCCACTGCTGGGAGACATGGGTCTGTGGGCAGCACAGCTGGCTAATGCTGCTTTTATGATTTTCTACCCTTTGGGGTAGAACATTGCTATTAGGCGTCAAATCCTTTGATATGTGTGTTTGATTTTTGTCACTTTGAGGCAAAATTCTGAGCAAGCTGAATTGTCTAGTTTATCCTTTAATCCTGGTGGCTCAGGTAAGCTGATGCCTTTTCTCTATGAACCAACAAAGCAAAGCAGTGGGGAAATAAACACTAATCAAGAATGTAGACCACCCTGGATAGACTAAAAGTGGTGTTGAATTCTCCAACCTCATACAAACTGAGCTGGTATCTACAGTGTTTATTAGGCTGAGAGAAGAAGAACTGCAATTCAGTGTCGAGTACTGACAGGCGAGTCAAACAAACATTTAGTTTCTAAAGGGTATGAAAAAGAGTATTTTACTGGTTTCTGAATAGGAATTAACTTGTTTTTATTTTATTTTATTTCATTTTGCTAAAGTTAAAGAGCCCTACTTCTACTGTAAATCAAACTAAAGAGCTTGGCTGGGATTTAAATGCTTACATATCTAACATAAGTGTTTTTGGCTGTGTCTACACTGTTGTGCACTGCTCTTAGGAGTAGGTCAAGGCTATCATTGTTGCACGTCCAGAGTTCTTGCCTGGAGGAGCCTGAAGCCTGCTCTGGTGCAGTATTTTGGGAGGAATGATCATAAATACACATTTATTGTAAAATATATATATACACACAATACATACATACATATATGTGTGTATGTGTGTGTGTGCATATGTATGTATATGTATATATATGTATATGTATATATAAGTATATGTATATGTATATAATAACCCCCCCATTCCCTCAGGGTGCCCTTACCTCAAGAGTGACTGGTTTCCTATCTTCAGTGGTTCTATTTGCCTTTGGGGTCATGTGGTTGAGAAGACAACTCGGTGTACTTTCTTGCACGAGTTTCTGAGTTTTTCTGTACATTCTTAAAGGGTATTCAACTAATACTTAAGCATCATCCAGACCTCATGGTACTGATCCTCCTGCCCAGCACTGTGAGCTGAGGGAATGCTATCCCTGCAAAATCAAGGCAGAGAAGACTGAGATGGGCTTCAGGTTTGCTAAGATGCTGATGACAATTCAGTACTGCTGCACTCTGAGTTTAGCACTGCACTGCATTTGGAGCATTTTGAGGTGCTCCCAGTAAATGGAAGTACAGATTTAAAAGGCAGCTCTGTCCTTCAGGTGGCTTTGTCTACAAAAGGATATATGTAAAGAGCTAAATCTTCTGAGAACATTCTGAGGCAGGAGATAGATGTACAAATCGCAAAAAGTTTTAAAATATAAAGAGTTTCTGTTGGTAAAGCTCCACTTGTTCCTGTAGTGAAGTGACCGTATTTACAGGGAGAATTAATTCTTTGGAATCCACATCTTGCCACTACCAAGTGGAATTTCTCTGGGCATTTCTTGAAAGAGACATTTTCAGTTTTTGAAAGAAAGAACAGTATTTCCTAATGCAGCTCTGAGGCTCATGGATTAGTGTTTCAATCCCCAAATTAAAATAAGTTCCTTCACACTGTTTTCTCAAAAGTTCTTTAATTCCTGAGAAAAATAATAACAAAAAAAGAAAAAAATTTAGCCATTTCCATAATCTTCAATTGTTTGCTATAATATGCTGGCTTCTGTGGCACCAACCCTTAGGTATCTCAAATTTCTTTGGACATGGTTTAGGAAGCCTAACTGCTGGAGCTTGGATGTTGTTGATTTGGACTATCTGGACCACAACTTGGAGCAGAAGTACTGCATTGCTTAACATTGTGGAATAATGCCAAAGTGTGAATTCCTTGAGTGCTGTACAAATAATGACAGCTTATTTCCCAGCTGTCTGTGTGATGCAAGGCCTCACCGTATCCATGGGTCAGCCCTGTGAAGCACACACTTAGGGGGTCAGCTCTACGGCTTTGATGCATTTCAGATATCTGAGATTCACTGTGAATATGCCATATATATAGTTTTATCATGGGGGTTTCTGTTTAAGAATTTCCAAACAGAAGTTAAACATCCTTCCCAAAAGATCCAGCTTTATCCTTTATTTATTTATTTTTATTTCTTGGGTTGTGTAGAGGATTCAGAATAGTAATATGTTGCATTTTCTACACCTGACTTCTGATTTCCTGTACTGCCCGTGATGATTATCCTATATTGCTATGTTGATCTTCCTAAACAAGCTCAGATCTTTCTTTAGTCTATTCCCATATGTCTTTCCAGTAAATAATGTCCATCCTACCTGGTGAATGAATGACTCAATGATTCAGTTAGTTATATTGTCTCTTTTTCCTGTATTCTGCATGTCAAGAGAAAAAGGATTGTTAATAAACATTCGCATTCTATAACGGCAAAGTTGAATATATGAAAAAGCTTTTCCATAGCATGGTTGTTAACATGCTGCATGTGTCCCTTGTTTCATGCAACACTGCTATGCTTAATTACATTAAAAGCTTCTTGGAGCCACGGTTTTATCTTTGCTTTATGTGCACTCTGCAAGAACTTAAAACCTGTTCCCTCTCTTTCTTTTTTCGGGGTGGGGGGGGGGGGGAGGGAGGTGTGGTCTTTTGTATTTTCAGCGTACTTAGGGTTTCTCCTCCCCCAAGTTCGCCCACTGTTGCTGCTCAGTGTGGGCCTCTGCAGGGTTGTGCAAGGCTCAGACACGGGCACAGCTCAGGGCCTGCTCTCGGCTCAGGGACAGCAGCCTGTGTTTGCGGAAAAGACAAAGGGCTGACGGCACAGTGACATCCAGCACTCAGCGCGGTGCTGTGGTCCACGTGCGATACGGCTTCTGGGGCGAGGAGATCATTCCGTGCTTGTTGCTCCCGGGCAGTGGCACAGCCCAGACCTCCCTCAACTCTCCCTTCTTCGCCCCAGATCTGCCATGCAGCGATAGCCAGGAGAGCCTCAGGCCTGTGACCCGCGTCCATGACCATCGTGCGCCGTGGAGGCGGTGGGCAGAACCCCCCCGGCTGGGCAGAGGGGGAGGTGGCGGCCCGTCGGGGGCTGGTTCGTGCCCGGGCAGCGAGCCCCGCACCGCCCGGGCTGTTCCAGAAAGCTCCGGGGCCGCGCGTGCAGCGAGCGCCCCTCGGGGCCTGGCGCGCGGCTGCCGGCGGGGGGCGGGGCGGGGCCGCCGGCGCGGCGCGGTGCTGCCCCCTGGCGGTGCGAGCGGGCCCGGACCGCAGCTTCGGCCCGGCCCGGCCCGTCCCGTTTCACCTTCCCCAGGCCCGGTGTGACCCCGGCCCCTCCCGTTTCACCTTCCCCAGGCCCGGTGTGACCCCGGCCCGCCCCGTTCCACTTTCCCCAGGCCCGGTGTGACCCCGGCCCCTCCCGCTCCACCTTCCCTGATCCCGGTGTGACCCCGGCCCGCCCCGTTCCACCTTCCCCAGGCCCGGTGTGACCCCGGCCCCTCCCGTTCCACCTTCCCCAGGCCCGGTGTGACCCCGGCCCCTCCCGTTCCACCTTCCCTGATCCCGGTGTGACTCCGACCCGCCCATTCCACCTTCCCCAGGCCCGGTGTGACCCCGGCCCGTCCCGTTCCACCTTCCCCAGGCCCGGTGTGACCCCGGCCCCCGCCCTGCCCCACCCTAGGTGGAGGAGAATTGGAAAGTGAAAAGATAAACCCCGGGGTCTGAAATAAAAGCAGTTTAATATTTGAAGCAAATATACAGATCATACTAATGATAATAATAAAAAAATAGCAATAACGGTAATAATGGTAATAGCTATAGTGAAAAGGAGAGAGAGGAGTAAAACCCAAGAGAAATAAGCGATTCCCAATACAATTCCTCATCACCCACTGACCGATGCCCACCCCATACCTGAGCAGGTGTTGGCAGCCTCCAGCTAACTCCCCCCAGTTTATACAGTGAGGATTATGTTCCCTGCTCTGGAATATCGCCTCAGCCAGTTCGGGTCAGCCCGCCTGCCTGTGCTCCCTCCCGGCTTCTTGTGCACCTGCTCACTGGCAGAATATGGAACACTGAAAAGTCCTTGACATAGGGTAAGCACTATTAGCAATAACTAAAACATCAGTGTTGTACCAACAGTATTCTCAAAACACAGCACTGTACCAGCAACTAGGAAGAAAATTAACTTAATCCCAGGCAAAACCAGGACATCCTAGTAGGAAATTTTTACCAGGGGATGGGGGTAGGAGGGAAAGGGAGATTTGTGTTTAGTTATCTACATTTTCTTGAGCTTTTGGTTGTTTTTTTTTAATGGATTGAACAATTTTACAAAATTATAATAATTTTCTACTGTCCTGAACTCACAAATCAAGAAATAAAACGAGCCATTCTGAGCCCTAAGTCCATTTTAGGTGTTCATCTGCTGTTGGGATTTGATTTAGTTTTATTACCTTGAAAGAATCAGTGAGTTACTATAATTCAGAAAATGCTACAACTGAGCTAGATGTCAGGCTTTTTTTGAGGGTTTTTTTTGGTTTTTTTTGTTGTTGCTTTGTTGTTGTTTTGGTGGGGTGGGTTTTTTTTTGTTGTTGCTTGTTTGTTTGGGGTTTTTTTTTGTTAGTAATTAATTAACAGTACTGTAAGTAGGAAAGCAGTACCTGAAGTACAATTTTGGATTATGGCATCTGCTGATGACGTGGATTATAAACTACATTAACTGTAAATAAATTTAAATATCATAAATGCTCCATACAGTACATCTATATAGTGCAACTCTATATTTTCCATTTTTTTAGTGTGTCATTTTTTGTTTGTTAGTATTTAGGTAGTCACTGTTTTGAATATGTCTAAAAATGTAGCAGTTATCACAGCATCATTTTCAAATCCTGTTTAAACCATCTGCTTTCTAGGTGTTGACTTTGTTTTCTGATTGCACACAATAATAATTCAATGGTGAAAAATTAATAGCAAAAGTGAAAGTGTGATGCATGCAGTAAAAAATACAGTTTAAATCATTTAGCACATATACTTTTAGAATACATTTTGATATCAGAAGTGTTCCTGGAGGAATTAAGGTGGCAAAACAGGAACTTCATGGAAAGAAACTTGAATATTCCAAAGAAAATTAATCCAAGCCCTTATTTTCCAGATACGTGCTTCAGATTGGGTGAAGTTTATTGTTTTCTTTATATTGTAGATTTACCAACTTAGAAATACTGTATTAGTTTTAGTATTAGTTTCAATGGCTCTCCATTCCTGGTCTGCTTTGTAAGTAAACTATTGCCATTAGCACAAGTGGGCTACTTCCTTTTGCACTGATTTAAAGAATTAAATTACCAGAGAGCCTTGCATTCACAGGCTGAGCCTGAGATGTAAATACATCTTCCTTCCTTATAAGGGGGGAGATATACGTCATCCCATGCTAAGTAATCCAGTAAGAAATACATTATGAATGATTCATAAAGACCATGACCTTTTCCAAGACCAACCATTTAAATACATTTATTTGAATATAAGGTAGCTGGAATCTTGAAAGCCATTTTCTTTATTCCATTGGGTTTTTTTCTAATATTTCTTTGGTAGGCGCTCTTGCTGACCTGGATGAAAATATTAATATTTTCAATGTTCTTTTCTTAGATGCCTAAGCACATAACTGCCAGATGCTGTGGTTTCTCTGGAATAGACCAACTGCAAATATACAATAACCTCAAAAGTCTTGCTTTCAGTTCACTGTTTGTAAAATGTGGCCCCAGTGTACAGGAGCCTTTGAATGGTATTTTGTACTGTTTTATCTTTCAGCTTGTAATTATTTTCAGCATCAGATACTTTACAGCTATAGATCTAGTAACTTACTTGATAAAATATCTAGCACCTGGTATGAATGCATGCAGTTATCCTGGTACCCAGAACTCACTGCTAGCTGCAAGATCCATGCAAAGTAAGAAGCCTGTGTGTTTGGAGGCTCAGGGTCCGGTCTGTGCTTTCTGAGGGCTTAAGCAGAGCTTAAGCAACACGCAGGTCTTCCATCCTCACCATACCCCAAAACCATTTAAGCACTCAAGCCAATGGTTCTGAACCTTCTCTGTGTGTCACTGTATATCATGGCAGAGCAAGCTTTGGGGAATCTCCCCATGGATATTGTCACCTTTGCTAGGATACTCCTAAGGCTGAGGAAAGGAAATTTATGTGGGGCAAGGAGAGGTATAAACTGCTGCAGTAATAACTCCAGCCTCAAAAATAATTTTAAAAATTATGAAACCCAGGAAAATTTAGTAACAATATGTTTCTTTAGAAAGAAAAGCAGCAAGTGAAACTGGGGACAGGGCCAGTGATTGTATTTGCTTTTGGCAAACATGATATGGAACTTTCTAATTGCGATCAGATAAATTTACTTCGCAAGAGTAAATTTTTGCTGCAGAGGAAGGGTATGCATATTACAGATTTAGTGGAATAGGTGTTTTCTATTTAAGTATATAAATTAGAACTGAGTGCAAAGTGGTGTTTGCACATCAATAATTGCCTTGTGTCCAGCTGCCAGCTAAGCCTGACTGCTCAGCAAACACCAAAGAGGGGCTGATTGCTGTCTTCATATCTGCTCTTTGTCCTTGACTACTGCATGCAGTTTTGGCTTGAAAAACATGTTTTTGCTGCAGAGTAACTGATTGACACAAACCATCCTGAGGTAAAGTCACTGTAGGGATAAACCACTATGGGTTTTTCTCAAAAATTGAAGTATATTGAGGATAAGTGACATTTCTGGTGTGGTTGATCTCACATAGTTTATGATATGGTGCATCTAAAGTGCTTTTTATATGTTAGTTACCTTCCAGAATCATATTATAGCTCTTTTTTTTCTGAGGAGTAAAAAACTTACAGCAGATCTCCAGAGGAGTTGATAACTCCACTGTCATTTGAAATGGAGTATGGATATGTATCTCATTTTGGTTAGGCAGCTGGACTGTGATGGTCTAAATTTCAGGGAGAAACAAGTTGTTTCCAGGACCATGGACATAGAGGTTATTTATCCTCATGGCCAATACAAGGAACCGTTTCTCTTTGGTGTGCATGCCATAAACTTCAATGACAGATCCCTATATTTACTTCTCCTGTTGTATTCTAATCCAGTCACACAGAAATTCACCACAGATTCAAATTATAGAGAGGACTAAGCCCATTAGTCACCCATTCCTTTTAAAAATAATAAATAGCAATCGAGCTTGGAGTTACTCAAATAAAGTCTTCAGCTAATATATCACTGATAAAAACCAAGCACATATTTTTATTTTCCTTAAGCTGGTTTGAAAAAAAATTAGCAGAAGTGGGCAAACCACAGGAAGGAGAAAGAAGGATAGAGAAAGATCTGGAATAACTTCTGAAAGGTTACATAGCCTGGTATTAGCCAGGCTGGGAAAGAAAGAGCTGGGAGGGGTTTAAAAGCCACAAGTAATAGGAGAAAGGAAAGCAAGGAAACCTCTTTCTCCTCAAATAGAAACAAGGAAATAAGGGAGCATCAGCTCAGACTTGCAGGTGGCAAGTTGGAGAGGTGCAAAGTGAGGGCTCTGCCTGTGGTGAATGGATAAGTTGCAATACCCCTTGCTTTAGGGTTCTTCGGGTGCCAGGCAGGACTTTTAAGGTATTTCAGTGGGTGAATTCAGGGCAGGGTCAGGTTAACACAAGGGCTATTAAACACAGATGGCTCACCCCAGCTGCTGATATCTTCTGGCTGCTCTAAACATGCTTGAGGTTGTCCATAACATCTCCCCAGGGCTGGTGCAGGATACGTGGTGGAGCTGTACATGTCAGACAGGGGAGCTGGGGGCCTGGTGGGGTGTCTTTGGGCACCTGGCATTGGGAACCTGTGGGTCATGGATACCCCCAGCAAGGTGTGAGCTAAGTGCTTAGGCAGCTCTGATAAGATATAGCAGGTGATCTTAGCTGGTGTCTTGCTCAGTGGACAGGTGAAACGCTTGTGTTGCTGAAACACGGAAGGAGGTAGAGGACGAGAATGTAAACAGCCTTAAAATGAGGTAAGAGCTGCCTCATGATATGTACCAAGCAAAGCTATTCAGTTTTGTGTCTGAGCACTAAAGTAGGAGAAACCACAGGTTTTGATTTCTAAAATGTCTGTTGGGTTGCCAGGATGTGTGAAATCTTTGAAACGTTTTACTTGGGATTCACTAGCGTTGTAGGCTTGGGGCAGATTGTTTCCATTTTTCATGGTAATTTCAGCACAATTCTGGGCCAGTTCTAGGGGCTGTCACCAGTGGGTGCAGTCAGCTCTGACAGTGTGCAGCTCACCCTGGCCAGAGCCCTTGGCTTTGCTAGTCCTGAGGAGCAGCTTCAGGGCACCGCAGGGAATGGAAACCCTATTTTTTTAGCAGTGAGCATGAGGCAAACCACCACAAGAATCTGACCTCTCTGCCAGCACTGTAGGGCACACGGTGAGGGGGTGGGAGCGACCTGGGCAAGGCAAGAGACAGTGGCTCTGGTTCTCTGCAACCTGCTGAAAGCCTTGCATGTGTTTCATGTTCAGCAGCTGAAGCGAATGTAGTCAAGTCCTGTGAACTGATGCTGGGGCTGGTCCTTCCATCAGGGACAGAAACCAAACTTGCTTTCTAAACACCAGCCCTTTCTTGTGTGCTCAGATGCCAAGAAATGGGCCCTAATTCACTTCCTGGATCTTAACATGCAGCACTTTGGCTTGCACAAATGTTCCCAGAGCTGCACGAAGGCCTTGCTGTGCTCTTTGCTATTCTGTCTTTCTGCTGGTTGTGTGGAGGAGAGCATGGATATATTCCATGCCATTGCCATGCATCAGCCATTGCCCTGTGCCCTGGAAGAGTAAAAGTTATGGAAGGATGGCACAAAAGAGCAGAGAGGTAATGCTGCTTCAGACTTGCCTTGCTGTTACCTGTTGCAGTCAGCGTGTTTTCTGTTTATGGTGGCCAAATCAGAACTTTGCATCGCAAAACCAGGAATGCATCTGTCTTTGATGGTTGGCTCGTCTTTCTCCTTCTGAGCCTCAGATCTTCTCTTACAGCTCTTACTCTGTATTTACTGTGGATTTTGTGAAGTGCTGTCAGAGGGCTGCGCAGGCTGTGAACTGCCTTGGAGAGCTACGCGTTTTAACTGTGGCAACACTTTCTGAAACAAAGTTTGGCACAGGCTGTAACTAGAGCTCACTGATACTGGTACTGTTTTAAAGCAGTTGAAATAGAATGAAATGAGCAACTCCAGTGATATAGGAGTTTGACTGATTCTCTGTTGATTCTGACTGATGCTTTATAAAGCAATACATCACTTGAATATAATGACCCTGCTTTGCAATCTGTGTCATGCTCCAAAGTTTTGAGAAACTGTCTTATTATAAACTTATACTTTTTTTACAAGTAGCCACTCCCATATACGATGCCAAACCACTGTGATACACACTTTTGTGTAAGTGAAAGACAGGATCTTAAACAGATATCAAATAGAAAATGCCTGAAAGACCAGAGATTTCAAATGTCTATTTCTTTTTAGACACTTAAAATAAGCATAGCCTTTTTAAAATATAAATATGTGTCCATCAAATTTTAATAGAAAAGTGACTTGCTGATTTTTTCATAAATGGTCAGGCTGTACCCTGTACTCAAATAATATAATCTAACTCAAATGTTGTGGTTCCTGGTTGCTTACTTAACAGAATTAGATGGCATGTTTGCAGAGGTAGAATCTTAGAATAATTTAAAGAGCTTTAAGATCATTGAGTTCAGCCATTAACATAACACTGCCAAGTCCATCGCTAAACTGTGTCCCTAGAGTCTAGCTTTGCCTCATTAAATTCTACCCAGGTAGTTTGAAGTTTTTAGGATTTAGGGTAATTTAGTTAGTCCAAATAGCTACTGCTACTAGACTTTGTAAATGTATATATATGTATAAATCTGTGTATCCTCTTTCTAAGGTACCTGTCACAGAATTCACCACTACTTCTCATCTATTTCTATGCAAGCTGTCTTCCCCCCACCTATTATCCAGTCAGTGAATGTATGATATCATGTGGATTGTGTGCTATTTTCTTAAGCTTCACATAAGAAAATTAGTTCTGAGTGGTATTTTCTATTGTAGATTTAACCTAGAGTATGAATAAATATACCTCATAGCCTGTTTTTTTTTTTTCTGACTTGTTTGCTATATATGCTGAAAGATTTGTAAAATGCAGTTTGATTGCTATTGGTTCCACTCAGTCTTTATAGAGTACTGTGTTATACCACACTAGAAATGCTAACTAGCTCGTGTGCAGAACAAGGCACAGCAGATGATAAGACTGGGCTATTTCATCAGAGCCTAGATGAAATCAAGCAAGGCATGTACTTGTTCTGAGCCCTGACTTAGCAAAAACTCCCGTGGGCATTTAAAAAACCCTCTAACAATGATCCAAAAATCCCAGCTCACTGAGCAAGTCTCATGGGAATCAGAAGGCCCTGGTTCCTTCATTTATTTGCTGAAGGGACACTCAGCCTTGTGCTAATAGAGTTGTCTCTCAAGGGAAAGGAGAAAAACTGCCACATCATTTTGATTCCTGGGGTTGTTTGGTTTGATTTCTGCACTACCTTCTTCCTTCTCCTGTTTGTATTGTGAGCAGCAAACCCCACAAAACATGCTCCAGCTGTGCTCTTCAAAGACAGTTCCTTTCTATTAAAGCCTAAATTGCTCTGTACCTCAAGGAGATGTGAGAGAAGTAGGAAGTTATTTTGCAGCAGCTGTGATCTCCTGCCTAAATCCTTGAATTTACAAGATATACAATTACTTAATCTTTGGAGTTCATTCTGTGAAGCTGCTTTCCCACTAGTACTGTGCACAAAGCAAGCATGCTGGAGAGCAGCCCCAATTTCTGGCAATAAAATAACAGCAGCATTCCCAGCTAAATGTAGGGTATTCAGTTCCCTCTCCTGTTGAAAGGGGTTCAGTCTCCTGTCTTCTAGTTTACCAGAAACTGGTCTCAGTGTCTTAGTTCATTCTTTTTGGGGAAGTCCTTTGGACTTTCTCCTTTTGCAAAAATAGTTTAATCTTAATGGGGCAAGATAAAAAAAAGCTGAACCTGGTTGTTGGGGGTATTTCTCTGAGGAAGGGACTGTCTGTGTTCTGAATGCTTAGTGCTCCATACTCACTGAAATAGTTACATATGCACTACAAGAAGAATTAATTTTTAACTATTCCATTCTGTGTATTTGTCCTTCTCTGGTAAAAAAAACCAAAACAACCAAACAAAAGATAACCAAGGAAAAAAACCCAACAATTGCTCACTGAAGATAGAAGAGCTGAAGAAAGGGGGATCAAGAAGTTAATGACCATTCACCTCAGTAACAGATGCTGGTTGCTTGACTCTAGTCAGCTATAGAAACAACCTAAAACCCATTTCCTTACCTCCTGTCAGTCTCTGAAATGCTCCAGTGTATTTTGTGAGAAAGAGCGTAGGCAGCCATGTATGGAAGAAAATTCCAGCTGGGGAACTCCAGGAGATTGAAAGTGAATGCCTAAGGGAAATGGGCTTCAGGTCACATTGCTCACTCAGTTATTTCCATAGCCAAGGCTATGCCCTTGCTCTCTGCAATGATCTCGTGATTCTCTTTTTATGCAGCTGTTTTCATGAGAAGATGCATTCCTAGTTCCCTAGTGGAGTTTTTCTGGTTGCAGTAGGTAATCAGAGGAGAATGAGTGGAGTGTTGAATCTAGCAGCACCTGGGCCCATAGATGTGTCCCATTTTGCCTTCTTATCTGTCAGTGAAACATATAGCGCTCAGATGATGGTGACTGTATAATATCACAGTTATGCAAAATATAGAGTTGCTTATTAGGGAATTTATTCTAAACATATGCTTGATCCATGTCCACTGAGGGAGGCTAGAGCAGAGAGGTAGCAAGCATGACACAAGCACGGTGGGACTCTAACAAGAAATCTGGAAGCCAAACCAGAGGAGAGAGAAGAGGAAACATCTCTTGTTATCCACAGGACTGGCTGCAAGCAGCTGGGCTTGAGCACATTGACCTTAAGGTAGTGCCTTTCTGATGTCCATGATCAAAGCTGCAATAATTCCTCTTCAACTTGGACCATGGCATTTCAGTGCAGACTTCATGAGAAACTGTGTGGTTTTTATGAATATCAGTCTCTGCCAGATTCTTTTCCATTAATCATCTATTTTGCACCTTGCAGGGGTTGCTGGAAACATCTGTTCTCATCAGATATTCCCACATCAAGCAGACTTGAGAATACCATCATTCTATACTGTTTGTTACGATTAGTGCTCTTCTGATCATTGCTTACATGCTACATTTCCCTTTGTATATATTATCCCCACAAAACACCATCACTGAGGATCTTCTGGAAAATAGTAATTGTTTAGGAGTTCATGTTTATTTTTAAGAAAGCACAGTTCACAAAGGTGATTTGGCCTCTCTTTCTTTCCTGCCTGAGATTTCACATTACATCTGTGTATACACCACTCAGCTGTTCTGTCAATAGACTAAGTGATTATAGTTGTTGTTCCATTTTTTCTTCAGATAACAGTCCCTTTTAAAAGTAAAACCCTGGACGCACTGAATGAAAGCTACTAACAATACCTTTCATTGTCCATGCTCTCAAAGCAAAGTTTTGTCCAGGTTAGGAACTTACCTCTTAGTGCTTCACACATTACCTTCTGCCCTGCTGCATGGAGGCTCTCTGTCCCACTGGCTTGCAGATGTCCTTCCGTTCCCCATTCCTCTCAGAGGTGTCATGAGAATGACTTAATGGGAATTGATCTGTTCAGAGGGAATGAATGAAATGTTTTATAGGCTGGCTACTGTCTTGTTAGTGAGAACATTCATGAAACACATGATGACAGCTCGAATAGTCAAGAAAAAGCTCAAATTCAACTTGAAATGCCTCACACTAAAAAAAAACAACCCAAAAAAACATGGACTTTCTGAAAGAATCTTTTTTGGAAATGGAAATGAACTTTTCCCTTTGAAAATGAGCTAAGCATTGTAAACTCTGCAAATTTTCCAGCAAATGCTGCTGTACCTTTGTGAGTTCTGCCAAAACTTGGCAAATTAAGATAATCTGAAATGTGATATATTATTTTTAGCTTTTACAAAAATAAATTGCTTGAAATTTGGAATGCCATGATAACAAAATAGTCTTTAACTTTACAGAAACACTTTAATGGAATACAGAAACAAGAGTTATTTCCTTATTGTACTTCATAATGGAGATAAATTAAGAAACTAATTAAAATGTGGCTAACTTGGCCACAGTTTGGGAGTTTTTGAGGAACAAAGCCTTTTTTCACTTATGTGAAAAACTGACATAAAATATAGAAGGATATTTTAAGCAGAAGTGCACTGAGGTAATGAATTAAATCAAACGAGTCTTAATTTCCTCCTTTATTTTAATTATATTTCAAAATTCATATTCTACTTTAAGCAGAGATGGTCTTTACAATTTTATGCTCTCTGAGAATGCAGGAAAAACCGTAAATTGGAATTTGTACAGTGACCTGTCAGTAAAATTGAGCTTTGTTCAGAGTTCTGGAATAAGAATTATACTATATATAAGTCATATTAAGGCCTCTGTGAGGAATGAGATTGTACAACTCTAAGATAATACATAATTGATTTTATCTTGGAAGTATGTGCTATTGCTCTTCTTTGTATCAGATGAATGAATCTGACAGACAAAATACTGCATTTAAAACACAAAAGACAAATCATTATCCTTTGATCTCCTGTCCTTATGATACCATTTGAGTTCTTTGTCCTTATTTTCTCCTACTGGAGCTCAAGTTAGGTTACCTCATTTTCTCCCATTGAATTTATGGTTATTTAGGAGGTGTAGTAGCAATTGAAGTACCATCAGCACTTCACCTTGAGAAACCCATCTGGAAGTGTGCATGTTCTGCAGCAATTTTGTGGATCTCTTTGCATAACAATTACACCAATTATGATTGCATTCAGAAGAAAATGGCAAAATGGTAATAAAGGTGTGCATTCCCTGTTGAGATGTGCACAGGAGCAGCAGCAATGGGCACAGCAACATTGACTCTTGACCCTGTTTCTCCAGCCCAGCTCTCCTTTTTTGTGAAGTGGCTGAGCACTGCTTGTTTTGGCAAAAGGCAGACAGCTCTCTGTGAAAGCTGTGAGGCTGTCTTGGATGA
This sequence comes from Eopsaltria australis, assembly GCA_034509425.1. Classification (NCBI taxonomy): domain Eukaryota; kingdom Metazoa; phylum Chordata; class Aves; order Passeriformes; family Petroicidae; genus Eopsaltria; species Eopsaltria australis. The sequence goes on along the minus strand of JAVTVJ010000132.1, from coordinate 2,130,242 downwards.
TGGAAGTCTTCCAAGCTTTTCCAGGTTGTCAGTTCTGAGTAATACCCCCCAAAAAAAGTTATGGAGGAAATAGCTTAGGCAGCTTCTGAACCACTGGTGTGAATCCTGGAGAGCTAAGAAGACTTCAGAAACTTCAAAAAGTGCTATAATGTAGTTCAAATGCCAAGGGTAGAAAATGGGACCTAGAACACATACACACCTCCCTCTTACATGAATCTGGATTCCATTGTAATACTGGAACAGTTACCCTGGAAGACTCAACAGAAAGAATAGGTTAACAAAGATAAATAATGCCAGTCAATATGGTTTGATGGCAAGGAAGGCTTGTCAAATAAATCCAATATGTTTCTTTGACAGGACTATAGATTGGTTGATGGAAACAACTGTGTGGATACAGAAGCAATTTCATTTCTCTGAAGTATTTGGCTTGGTATCGCAGGGTGTTTTGATTAAAACCTACAACTGTGTTAGGAGGAATAAACAACTGTCTCATTTTCAGGTTTGACTATATCTTTTCCTAGGGGGGTCCTGCAGAGACTGGTTATTGACTGAAAGCTGCTCAGTACTTTTGGCAGTGGTCTAAATGAAAACATGGCTGGTAAAGCGTGCAGAAGGCACATAGATGCTATGAAATTATGTGGATTCTTCCCTAAATAGTTCCTGTTCATTATTTGGTTTTGTTAATTTAACTGCAATATAATGAATTGAGAATGAAGAATGAAGGCATATGGGCAAGGAATATGAGGCAGAAGCTGAGATGAAGCTTTGTCCCTGATGGGAGGGTTGCAGTCTGAGTGCTGCAGGGTGCTGGTGGCATTCCCAGCAGACACGGAGGTGCTGGGGGTGGTCCTGGGGGTCACCCACAGCAGCAGAGGCACAGAGCTCTGTGAGGGGCATGCCAGCAGGTGTGTCTGTTCCCGTGGGAGGTGGAAAAGTGCCCAGACCACTGAACACAAATCTAGAGCAGAGTAAAAGGATCTGACAGGGGCATGCTTTCCTAACTTGCAGGCAAAAGCACAGCAAGAACCTATGGCTGATAATTAAGTTAAATTAGCATCAGTTTTGGTGAGGGACTTGGGGATTTAGCCTCAGCTCTCCATGTAGAGGTTGAAATATGAACATCAGTCTAGGTAGAAGTGGATGGTACAGCAGGATGAAGCAGATAATAAGCCTAAGGTCAGCCACCACATTTACTACTCTTTGGTTCCAACCTCACAGTACCTGTGACTTTTGCAGCAATTACAGGGTTTTCTTTCCAAATGTGTGTGTTACATTTCCAAATGTTTTCAGGTGAGGTGTATGGCATTTCTCAGAGTGACAGTGCTATTACTGTGCCTTCCAACTTAGGGAGAATTTTAAAATAGAAATAAACCGGGCCACTTCTCTTAATAAGATAATAGGAAGTTCAGTTCAAAGCCCCTTGAAATCACTGGTAATCGATTTCTGTTTCAAAGGTTTTAGAAGAACCCAGCACAATATAAAACAGACTATGCTGAAGTCTGCTGATTAGACCAAGATGTATACCATTATATGCATTTGAAATGCAGCATGTGAAAGCATACTGTGAATTTCTAGTAGCACACTTTCTAATGTAAGTATTCATACAAATGCTTTTTAAAACAGCAATGATACTTGACAGTGAAGGCTGAGAACAAGATTTTTAAAAAATCCACATTCACACGTTTGTGTGTAGGCTAGATAAATGTGTGTAAATATACTTATAAATATTATAATAAAAATCTTTCATAGCTATTATCATGTAATATAAAAGAAGCAGAATGCAACACTGACTGGTGGGTAACTGTAGTATTTAAACCAGCAGAAAGAAACAATTTGTTTTCAAAATTTAGAATATATAGAAGTCCTAGATGAGGTATATATTTAAAAAATAGAGTCAAACTAACTGTGGTGAAATAATTTTCAATTATTTTAAGCCACAGAGTACACTGCTGTGGATCCTGCGTAGTCAGCCTTTGCAGTCAATGGAGAGAACAGGCTTTCAGAGGCGGCTCATCTGTCTGCCATAGAAACCCATCTGGATGTCTCTCTCAGGGTGCTGCTTCTCTCTGTTGCCTACTGAGAGCACGAATATGAGTCATGTGAATCCCATCCGCTCTGTGTACAGCACCTTCATGGCTGTGCTGGCTTTTTGGTACTCTCAGCCTCTCTGGCAGCTCTCTGTGGTGTTGGGGGTCCCTGCTGTGTGACCGACGGGCTCCTGCCCACAGCCTCTTGTCCCCAGGCCCACTGCTGCAGTGATGAGCTCTCCGTCACAGTCCTGGGCCCAGAGTTGCTGCACTGCAGCCATGCTGGTTGTCTGCTTTCAGGTTTTTCTTGGGGCCACTGTCACTCGCTTCTAAACAGTCTGTTAGTTATGCATCAGGGATCTAACAGCATCATCATCAGTGGGGGAGTTGTGGGTTATATCATGGCAGTCCTCAGAGATAAATGTACCCAAGCAGTATTGTGTGACGGCTGCCTGTTTTTCCTTTCTCTACCAAAAATCACATATCTGTTGGAGGCTAACAGGTCTTCAGCAAAGTATTCTACCTACGGAGACTTCAGTGGTCAGGTGAGAGGCTGCAGAGCAAGCAGAAATGTGAACATGGAGAGTGAAGTAAGGCGGATGTGCTGGTGGATATGAGGCAGCTTTTTGTTGGGTGTTATGGAGGCTGAAATGCAAGAATTCATGTTCATGCATAAAGCACTGGCAATTTTTGGATTTTGTTGTCATTATGCATCCACATTTTACAGTTTTTCAGGGAAGAAATATATTGTTCAGATGGAGATACACAGCTGCAATGAGCTAATGATCCTAAGAGCAGAAGAGTTCCCTGAGATAAAGGAGTTTCTGGTAGGGTTTCAGTGCACTACTGGGAGCCTCCTCTCTGCGAGATGACTCTAGAGCTTGCTGCATCAGGCATTGCTGTTGGACTGCAGTTACTCTAGTGGAGGTATCCTGCTGTTCTGATCTCTTCTCGTAACCATCCCTCTAGGACTGAGGAGATCTTGGTCTTCCAGAACTCCCTGACTTATGTCCAAACCCTTGGTTGCTCTGACCTGACCCTTAGCAGCACTCAAAGACTCCTGTGGATATAGAGGCCAAGGCTGAGGTCTCCCTGGAGGGCTGAGCTCAGGGGTGCTGTTCCTTTTTCCCTCTAAAACTGTTTTGAAACTCTCTCTTATACCAGCTTATGCACAATCCCTTTGCATTTCCCCCATGCTGCCTTTTCACTCTGCAGAGGCTGTGACAGTTTCAGTCAGGGACAGGCAGGCTTCTGGCAAAGCCTTTAGTACATTAATCAGACTTTATTCTTAGGGAAAATAGAAGAGAGAAGCACATGCAAACCACCCCTCATATATCAGTATCTCCTTTCCTTGAATCAAGACAAACCATGCAAGGTTGCAATAAAAACCATAAACAAGGCTACGAGCTTGCAAAGTGTTCATGAAATAAAACAGAAATGTTTGAGTTCCGCAAGGCAGATCCCCAGACTGTCATATTTAATGTCTATTGTTAGATCACTATGTTAGTTTACAAGCATCTAGGGAGAGGTGAGCTGGGTGGAGCAATATCATATCTTGTAAACACATTTCAAATGGTATGAATAGTAAGAACAGATAGAATATACAGGATGTACTCTGCAAAGTCTATATACACAGGCAGAAAAATCAAGATTTATTTCACTTTAATTTTTATATGTTTTGCATTAATATGATTTTTTTCAGTAAAATAAATGTATTGAAATGCTCTGGATATTAAAAACACCCCTTGAAAATACACAGGGTTCTTTTGGTAGTACATTGGCAGTGTATTACATGGTGAGTTGCTCTTTAGGAACCTTTATAGCAGCTTCTGTCCATTTCATGTACATTTCATTGAATCAGGAATCATGGAATATGCTGAATTGGAAGGGACTTGTCAGAAACATCGAGTCTACACTTCTTGAACTCTGTCAAGCTTGGTGACCACTTCTCTGGGGAGCCAGTGTCCAACCACCCTATCCAGCCTAAACCTCCCCTGACTCAGCTTCAGACCATTTGCTTGGGTCCTGTCACTGGTGACCACAGAGAAGAGATCAGCGTCTGCCCCTTCTCCTCCCCTCATGAGGAAGTTGTAACTGCAGTGAGATCTCCCCTCAGTCTCTTCTTCAGGTTGAACAGACCAAGTGACTTCAGCTGCTCCTCACACAGGTTCCACTCAAGGCCCTTCACCATTCATGTGGCCCTCCTTTAGCTTAGTATCTTTCTTACATTGTGGAACCCAAAACTGCACACAGTTTTCAAGGAGAGACAGCTGCAGTACAGAGCAGACTGGGACAATCCCTTCCCTTTATTGGCTGATGATGCTCTGCCTGATGCACCCCAGGTATAGTTCTCCATTTTTTTTTTTTTTGCATGACACGTTGTTAGGACTTTTTGTTACTGACATTTCTGTCACCCTCACCAATATATTTATGTAAATATTTTTTCCTTTGTGTGCTTGCATGCCTTTCTATAAAAATATTTATATTATTGTGTAAATCTCACACTTACAGTTAACTGAGAAATTATGTCCCTACAGAGGCAGAAAGTTGTCACCAAACAAAGATTCCCTGCAGTTAGAGTGCCATAGTTAATATTAAGACATTTATTAAAAATAAATGTAAAAGCAGAACAGACATGCTCTGAATGTGAGGCATGTATCCTGCAACAGTGCCCCCTTCAGTGACCCCTATGTTTCCTACATGGGGGGATTAATTATGCTGATGCCCCCCCTGCCTTTTCCAGTACATTACTTCAACGTGTTCAGAAGAGCTGCGTTGTACATGCAGCTCATGAATGAATCCCTGCATTTCAGTCACCCCCTCACTCCTGCATCCAAATGTGAGCTGCTCTCCATCTGGAGTAAGAAATGGAATATCTTTCCTATCTGGATGACAGCTGTGAAATATGTCCCTCTGTCTTTCCCATTAGTCTGCAATCGTCCTTTGAATTTTGGGATCCACTCCAATTTTGCAGCACCTTAGTGCTACAATGTTGGCTGATCAGTGACAGCTGCTATAGGAAGCCCTAATACAGATGGATCATTTTTCTCCATTCACTCCAGTTTCTTGCATTTGCTTGCTTTTATTGAACCTTCATTTTCAAACAGGATGTGCCATCTTTTCCATTTCCCAGGGATGTATGAGCTTCCATGCAGGATCAGATTAGACATCCTACTAATGTAATACCATGCATAAAACAGGTTCTTCAAAAGAAAGCGAAACTCCCATTTGGCAGACTTGTAATTAAATATGCCTTTGCGGGCAAATTTTCTGAAACTACTAACAGCTCTATTGAATTTTAGATAAAGAGAATATAAATTTTATATAAAGAAGACATAAATTTTATATAAAGAGGGTACAAATTTGTGGGCCAATGCTGCACATTCTTTATATTTTGCAATGAAGCAGCAACAAAAATACTAATTCAGAGAAACATGCACTGTTTCTTTTCAAAATGGTTTTGTTTTCTGCCTTTGCAAGTCAGTAAATTAGGTTCCACCATATTAGCTGTATTTCGTCAGTTCCTCTTAAACTTCTGAAATCATCCTTCCTTGTCATTTCTACTTCAAGGGATCTAAGCTGATTGAACAGCTTCAATATGTGTAAATGCTTTAGCTTCTGCCAACATCACTTTGCTATGAGCAGAGCTTGAGAAAAAAATCCATCTACTTGCTAGGAAATATAACTGGTGCCAAGCACGTGCTGCATATACCTCCTTCTGCTGTCTGCTTACCATCAGATAAGATAAAAGATTGGAAAGAGCACAACTGAGAACTACTGTGCACAATTGAACTAATCAGAAAACCCACCAAGAAAACAGGAGTTACTCCTGTTGCCTCCACCTGTCTGGAAATGATGTTTCCTCTTCTGCTTTCATTCTCTTTAGTCTTCCCCATAGTCATCTTCCATGGACTGCATTTTGAACCCAGACTGAAGTCTTTATTGCCAGAAAATCACTTCTCTCCTGACTTCCTTTTGTGCTTGCCTCCCTCCTTCCCCCAGGTATATTCTCATCTGGTGTGCAGTGTAATTGCAGCCTTACTTCAGACAGTTTTTACTCTTGCATTTTGTTTGCTGAATTCTATCTACACTCCCCTGTTCCCTGTGAAGGCAGTGCTGAAGCACTACCCTGTTATTCTCTCTATTTCATGCTCTTCCCTCTTCACACTCAGTACTGCAGATGGTAGCATTATGTGATACAAATAAAATAACTGATTAACTGATTAGCTCTTTTCTCTCTTTCTGAAGCAGTTATATAAACTGATTCTATTTGTTGTCAATTTATACATAAGCCTTTGCTGAGTAGTTGAGATACATATTTTCTAGTCTGTGTGTACTTCACAAACTGCTTACTTTGATTATTAGCTTTTCAGTCTGTGATTAGTCATCTAAATCACAGGGTATCAGTATTGCCAACTTTAAACATTGCAGAATCATGAGTCAGCCTCAAAAAATCATAGGATTGTTTAAACATTATGCGGGTTTTTTCCCATTAAAATACTTTTACAGTTTGAATTTTACTTGGCTTTTGAGCCTTTAAATTTCATTTGCTTTAAATTTCTTCACAAGTTTGGATAAGAACACTTTTTACTAAAGGAGGTTTATTTTTCAGTCTCCTGATTTAATGATCTGGATCCTCAAGATGAAATTAGGGAAAATAAATTTTTTTTTAAAAAAGACATGACACTGCTATACTATATTTTCTGTTGTCTTATTGAATGACTGAACATTTTTACATGGACAATGTACTACCAAATAAAGATAAATAAAGATATAAATTTTCCATATTTATTTAAATTCAAACAATTTAACAAATCCACATGAAGAAGTGTTAGGCTCCAGTTTTACTAGGAATGTCCCTGCAGCCTTTGGATGAAAAACAAATGTGCATATAGGAGGGTAACTAGCTCATATCAGCAGTAACTCAAGCAACAGAAAAATCTGTGCCACTGTTACAAAAAAACATGAGCTTTTCATATAAATGCAGGTATTTATGTGCAAATATAATCTTTGCAGTGATGAGCTGACATTCTTGAACTGTTAAATCACTCAAGCATTTTTGTGCTTTAATGTAGGTGAAAAATTCTCCTAGATCAGGGGTGACCAACTCATGATCTCCTTACTAGGGCAACTCACATCATCTTCTCTCCATGGACTCCTTCCAATGGTGGTTTGGAATTCAACTGCGCACCATATATCCACCTGGCTCTCAGCCATGTTTTCACACCTGTGGTCCTTGTGGAAAAAATGACTTTTGCCACCAGGACTGGCTGTCTCGCTCGTTGCCCCCCTTGGTTTTAAGGTTTAAGGCACCAGACAGAGGGTTTGTGGGTTTTTTGGTTTGAGGGCACCAGACAGACAGTGTCTAGCTTTCAAGTTTGGAAAACACCAGACAGAAGACTCTTGGATAAGTAGCCAATTTTTTTCTTGCTTGTGCTCCTCACCACTTCTCCAAGCTGCTAATTGTCTGCACCTCGCTTGGGTATTAGTGGAGGAGCACAAAAGGGCAAAGTCTGCAAACCCTTTAAATATGACTCTGAGGCAGCTGTCAGTTCTAAACTGTTACCTTTTGCTGTTGCTCATTACAAATCTCTTGTCTAGGAGAAAGTGTCTATACAAAGCCACCATTATAGCAAGTAATCTAAGTAAAAGTAATAGGAAGTTGCATGAAAGCATGGTAAATGTCATGTCTGATTTATCTTACATTCCTTATAAGCAATACCAGGTGCAGCTTGGTTAAAGGCACAAAGACTTCATCTTCCTCATTGCTGGCTACCCTGCACTAAATCCTTTGACTCACACAGATATCTTTCTTATCAAATTCACCTAATCCCAAGCCGGTGATTGCTTTCAAAACTAGTTTTCTCTTCTTATTATCAATGCAGGTTTCTTTAGAAGATAGACCACTGGAGAATTTTAGAGAATGATTAATAGCTACCTTTGAAACACCTAATTGCTGTACTTCCTTGAATCTACCTTGGAAACAAACTGAATCTAGGTTTTGAGTCAGACCTCTTGTTTTATCCCCCTAAGGCTTCCCCCCGCTGCTTCCCTGCCCCTCGCCCAATCTTTTTTTTTTAGAAACAGGAATTATGAGCAGTTCCTCTTATATTTTGGAGGTATTTCAGCATAGTAGGCCCACCCAGCAAAGAAACTCAAGGCAGTGTATCCTAATAATGAACAAGCCCTCACTATACCTTTATCTAGAAGTATTCCAGTACAGACAGGCCAATATAAGTTATATTGTGGTAGATATGAGAAAACATGACAGCAATATTTTTTTAAAACCATTTGGCATACCTGTGTCACAGATAATGAAAATTCCAATTTTTTTTAAGGCCAAAACTGAAAATTCTGAAGATTTGTTCCTGTCTGGAATGGTATCAAGTGGAGTATTAATCAGCTTCTGAGTATTCTCTCTCTTCTGTTCTCCAGCAGATCTTTTCTCTCCATGCCACTGACTTTGCTTTAGCAGAGACATCAATAGTCCCTGTAGCTAATTCTAGCTAGACCTCACCTTCCAAGACCTTCTGTTTTAATGCTGAGTACTGCAAGGCTCAACAATAGCAACCTTTTGGAAGAGCTGTATATCCCATGTATATGTATTTCTGCCATTTGTGTTAGAGCAAATTGTGGTTATCTCTATGTCCATCACCACAAAGACAAGCAGCTGGACATTTCCACCACAAGTTAAGCACTCGTTAAGGCTGCAGCAGTCATAAACAAGCTACTCTGAAGCTTGAGCAACTTTAAGCTACATTGTGCAAAAGCTGCTGATTCAAGCATTACAGGCAGGGAGACACCTCCATCTGTCTCAGCTCTTGGTAGTGGTTTTTAGAGGGCAGCAGATGCTATCCCTGTAGCATCTTTTCTCTCTTTACTTGTAAGACATCACACTAAGGAAAGACAAAACCCAGTATCAGGACTTGGGGCTGTGCTTACATAGCAAAGCCAGCACTCTTTTGGGACTCTGGTCTCCTGACAGGCTTCAGAATTACCTATTGCTTTCCTGCCCTGTTCACACACACCAGGTCTATCCTCAGATCTTGCTTTGTTCCTCAGTCTGCACATCCTTCTGCAACCACTGTTCTCTGTGGGCAGACCCCCTCTGCGTTTTCACCCAGCTCTGAGGCACTCCTGCTGGCTCTGACAGTGCAGTGCCTCCCAGCACACCTTGCCCAGTTGTTTCTTGGTGTGAAAGTCAAGGATTGCCCACTCTGCACCAGGAGAAGAGGCAGACTGGCTACTGCTGTGCTCCTCCAAAGTACCGTCAGGGTGGTGGCACCTGAGCCAACTTGGAGTAAGAGTCAGAGACTCGCACTGTGAACACCTCCCCAGTGGCTTCTCTCCCTCTGTCTTGTGCATCAGCTTTGTTTTTTACTTTGCAGCACAATTTATTCCCATTACTTGCCTAGACCAGGGATCTCCTTCAGGCTCCTTGATGGCATTTGCAAATGCTGTTGTACAATAGCCTCCTGTCCAGTCCATTAATTTCTTCTCAGTTTTTTATCTCAGCAGCCTTTCCTCATGATTTGCATAAGTAACATCCTGTTGAGTTCATGCAGAAGCCACTATCAAAAAGAAGTAACCAAAGTACTTATTTCCAGCCAATATGCAGGAATGGAAGGGCTAAAGATGCTACACTTATAAAAGCAGAAGGTCAGTGTGTTCAAAGTGTCAGTGTTGAAAGTGTCCCTGTTGAAAGTGTCAGTATGGATTCATAAAATTTCCCTTTGAAATCGGCGTGAGGTGTGTGTCAGTAGGGACTGCAAAGGATGCTAAAAGTAAATGTAGCCAAGAGACCTTTTTTGGGCACATCTGAACTGGGGAATTTTGGAGCATTTCCCAGTCCCTTCAAGTGAGTACTTAGGCCAGACCATCAGTGTTTGTTGGACAGAAACACAAACACATAAGTAGCAAGTGAGCCATCATGCATTCCTCTGTGCTCTCCCATCTGTAGCATGGGATTGTAACGTCTGTAGTAGTTTCAGTGAATTTTTGAGAGAAAAGAAGAAAGAAATGGAGACTCTGCTCAGTTCTCCCTGAATAACACACATAATAGTGCAGCTGCCAGCAGTGCTGTAGCTCAGACTGGATCTGAACCACAAAGAATTGTTAAAGATGCTTTAAAGAACTGTTCCTTATCTCTTCTTTCAGACAACTATCTGACTAATAAAAAAAAATAAATTTAAAACTCTGGTGGGTCACTTCTAGCACAGAATATTCTATAATTCTATGATGGCTGATTTTAACCATATGTTATTGCTGTCTGCTGCCATTTTACACACGATTTTTTAAAGAAATAAGCGCCACGTACATTAGATTTTTGTAAGTACATTGTAAGGTTCCAGAAAACAAAGCAGCCTCAGGAAAGAACAGAGGCGAAACAATACATGATTTGACTGAGAATAGTGCTTTTATTGTATATGTAATGGCTTGTTTCAGAGCTTGAGGGAGTCCTGTAAATCCCTGGACATGTGGAAAATAGCACATTAGTGCAAACATAATGGTAATCTATAATGACAGAATGAGAGAATAAGTATATTTATTTTAACATTATTATACTTAACTTAGTGAAAAATAACACTTCTTGAGGCCAAAGTACAAAGAGCAGAATGTTATTCCATTCCCAGAATTTCATAAGATATCATGAATTTATCTGCAAATGAGTCCATATACTACAACATCTAACATTAAATTCAAGAGTAAACTACCTAAAGAAGAATGATCTTTGTGTGTGGTACAAGACCAAGACCAGCTTTGGAGCAGTTGACTTAGGAAAGAGGTTAGGTAAGTGCAGCCAGGAAATGCAGTTAAGACTCTTGGGTCCAGACCCAAAAGGATCTTAAGTCAGGTGTTTGTCTCTGGGAGCTGAAGTCACAGGGTGTCTCTAAGCCCCAGCTTAGTTCGAAGTTGCGTCTGTCCCTGGCAGCTGAAGAAGGCTAATTTTCAGACCTTGGAGGGATAAACATGAATCACAATAAACCTTGTAACTTTTGTGGATCATTTTAGCAAAGAAAAACTCTACTCTGTGTTTCTTTTGAAATTTGGCTACTCTCCAGGAGAAGATAAAGAGACTTTGCTGTCTGTTCAGGGCTCTCCTCTCGGAGCAAAAGCATGTAGTTCTGATCCCTGCTTCCAGCACTGCCTTGGTTACTTTTATTTAGATGGTCACCAACCAAAATCTGGAAGCCATCCAGGGAAACTTCTCTGCCTCAAAAGTTCTCCCCTAAATTAAAAAGCAGGGAACTGCTTTAACAAGTCATGTCTAGTCCTTATCCTGTCTGGTGTTTCTCGACTGTCTCTCCTATTGGGTATCTCTTCTCCATGTAACAGTTTGCTCACCATCTCTGAACTGGGAGCTAAATGACAGAAACACTGTCACAGATAGCAGACTTCACATACATAAAGGCTTTCAGTGGACGACAATTTTATGACATCATCCACATTACGTAAAGTGCATATAAATTCCTCTCATGGCAGTCTCATGAGGGACATCCTCTTTGTCAGACATAACTTCCGAACTGCATTTATGCTTACAAAGCATAAGAGAATTTTTCACATGAAGGAATCATTCATGCAGAGTAGTTTCACTGTCCTGGGGGACTGAAAAAATTCAGGAATGTTTTAAGAAGAAATTACAGCCTTAGTATTGGGCAAAGGTAATTCACTGGAAACTTGATTTTTAGTTCGAAATTTTTGAAAATCTATTGCTATTGGTTATATCAGTAGTTTGAGAAACGACCTTTGTACCCATCAAAGTGTGTCTGACTGTGTGAGGACTCCGACAGGGGTTCGTCCTAGGAGCATTTGATGCCATCGGATCTGGTTGCTGCTTTTCATGGCAGCTGAAAATCCTCCTAACTACAGTCTCCGGTTCTCACAAAGTAACTATTTACCCTTCCTGTTACATTTTGTTATTTTGAGCTTAAACCCTCTTTACTCTCAACTCTCTCTCCAGAGAAGGGATGCTATTGTGAGTCAGCTCAGACAGGCAAGGGAGTTCCTGCCCTGATCTGCTTCTGTCCTCATCCTCCCACTGAGATTATTGACCCCTCAGTTCTGGACCTGTCCTCTCTAAAGGGCTTGATTTAACTTTTAAACATCTAAGAAAACTGTTTACTGTTGAAATTGGCAGTTGCTTAACTCAGGGTGAGCTGCTGGCATCAGATGAGGGCGTTCTGCCCTGCCTCATATCCCCCTCATCCCTGGGTGTGCAGTTCTGCTCTCTCTCTGAAGGCAGGATCTAGCTCAATATGCCAGCAGAAATTAACTTCTTAAAAATTCATTTATTTCTGGATTTGTTTACTGCCAGTTCAGTGAACTGAATGGGTTTGGCATGGGGCAGGATTAGCAGCCAAATAAGCGCATGAGAAGGTTCCTTGGCAGCGGGTGGGAGTGGAGAGCCTCTTCTGCTGGCAGCTGGCAGCTCATGGCTTTTAGTCACCTCCCAGCTCTCTGTGCTGCAAACTGGACCTGCTCAGCAGCTCCTGTGTGCTCTGATAGCTGAGCTACCTTCCATGCAGGTGTGACTTCTGCAACAAGGACACTGTGGGTGAGGAGCAGGAACCATAGCAGCCTTCCCAAGACAGAGCATCCCCAAGGCTGCATGTGAGCCCTCTTTGTTTTCCAGCATCCTTTACACCCAATTCACAGGGATGAACATGCTTTTAGTGGACTTTCTAAAAGCAGCATTCGCAATAAGCCAAAAATTACAATGATACATTCCAGATGCTATTTTAGATGAATCGAGCTACAGAAGGATAATTCTGGAGAAGGAGGATAAACAGGTGAAAACAGTGAAGTTGTAATGGAATTGATAGACTTAATTATAGTATTTGCTTCTGTGAAAGCTATAATGTTGTCTAATCAGGTAAAAAATGTGGGAAGATAAAGGAGTTCCTTTTTGTCTGTTTACACTGTGATTTTTTGGGTTTATTGAATACAATATCTAGGATACTATGTTACATGTAAAGGTGTATATGGAAATAGGTTAGCTAATTTCGTATTGGGAAAAAAACACATGAAATGTTAGGAAGCATGAAAAATTTTGGTGTTTTAGCTTGTGCATTAGCATTTTATGTGCTCCTCTGCTTTACCTAATCATCTCCCTTTGAAAACAACCCACCACTAGTCTGTTGTAGTATCCTTCCACATAGTAAATCCAGAATATCCTGTATAAACTCGAAGAACAAAAGGTTATTATTACTATCTGTCACTGTAACAAATGTCAACAGTAAAGTATTTATACTGTGAAAGACTGCTGGTTACTTTGAATCATTTAGGTTAATTTTTGTGCTCTAGTTGATTTTGGTAGAGACTGTTTTGTATCACTTATGATACAAATCATTTGATCTTTACAGGTTTTCTTTTTTTTTTTTCCCCTTTTTTTTTTGTGCTTGTGCCGGACAAAGCAGCAGGGAACAAAGCATTTTTTCTCAGATCCCAAGAACGGTTCTGCAGGTTTTATTTTCTATTCTGCATTTCCTATGTTGTTGTAATTCTTCCAAGTAGGGCCAAATTACCATCTCATTTGCATTAGTTATATTATTCAGTATAACTAGCATTAGTCTAAAAATGATAAATAAGTTAATTACAACTTCTCGGCCCTCATTTTCTACTTTAATAAAAAATTTCAGAGTAAAAACTATAAACATATGTATAGGAACATGCACTACATATTCCTGTTTTCCTTTGTATCCTTGGCAAAGCCTATGCTCTTATTCCGAACACACCTGCTCCAGTGTAGCTGAGTCAGCAGAAGAAGTCTTGCTGTTGGTGCAGTTCCAGACTTGTGGAGCATTCTCATGGGATTGCTTCTGCTTTAGTGACTTCTCCTCATTCTTTTCTCAAAACAGTGCCTGAAGGATGAATTTTACCCTGAGGCACTAAAACATAAAGATATTGACCAACTCAACCAGTAGACAATTAGTTGTAATCTTCTGGTATCCAGCCTGGTATTTCTCTTTCTCAGCAAAAGGCTCCAAAAATGTTACAGGTGTAATAAACCATGCTCAGGGCTATAGCAGGACAGGCTGGGATGTACAGCGTGATGCAGGGAATGCCAAACATATAAACTGCGTGGGAGCTGATGACAACATCATAGTTATCAATGTGTTAAATTTTTCGTTGAAAGAAAAATTTGAAGTTATGATCCAAATGTGTATGTAAAAAATATTAGATTCACTAATTTAAATCTTTATTAATTTAATAATAGATTTAGTAGTGATTATATCTATGCTGCAACCCAACAAAACACTAAAGTGTATATTTTGCAGTTCAATATGTGACTAAATGTGGACATACTGCTGAATCAGGGCTTGACTTGTGAATGAATGTTATTCACAACAAAATACTAAACTTTAATAAACATCTGTGTGCCAAGTCAAAGTGCAAACACGCATGACCCCTGGAGTATTTATTTTATTATTCTGATGCCAATTAATGCTATTTTTCTATTCTTCCTTGTCACGTTATTTTATATATGAAAAAATATGGATAGCAAAGAGCAGGTCACCTTTGAAAGGTAGAAGGCATTTACTTATTTGCCACAAAAATCAGTATGGAATTAAAACAGCATCCTTTCCTGAATATGGGTCAAAGGAAAATACCCACAAGTTTTGAAATAGTATTTTATTTTATTTAACATTTCCCCCTACATTTGCCTTGATATGAATTTCTACATTATGCCACATAACAATAATGCTTCTGTTCTAGTTCACAGATTACAGTGTCTTCTCTTGGTGTTTAAATGAGAGCCACAAAATGAATTGCCACTTTCTCTAAGCACTCCAAACAGCAAATTAGCTGCAGTTACCTTGTGGCTTTTTGCGTGTTTGAATAACAAAAACTTATCAATCTAAGGCAGTCTGAAATTCAGTAGGATATTGCATTAGTTGTACAGAACATTTTTGTAAATATACAGGCCACTTGTACTTTGGAATCTTGTTTGTTTAAAAACATTTTTGGTAGCTTTTTTAATAGTATTTTGGCTAGAATAAGCAATACAAATGCTGAATGACAGAGCTCTTTAGTCTTTCATCACACCAGTGCAACTGGGACAGACTCAGGAAATTTCATTACTAATTCTGAATTCTGGTTTGACAAAAATAAATCGCTGGTGTTTACCAGTCATGAGGTAACATCAATGCTGATGTGTATGAAGATGAGAATAATTAAAACACTGAAAAAGGAAATTATGTCAGTGGAGATGGGTTGTCTACTAGTTGGGTGCTCATTCTTTAATATTTTCAACAGCCTGGGCTTGTCAAGCAGACTGATTATATAGTTCAGCATTGCGTGACTTAACCTTTTGTTCTTGAGAGGTGACATTTCCTTGAAAGCAACATGAAATGAAGAATTAAAAACAAACAAGCTGAAAACAGTCTATTTTCAACTGGATAGTCAAGCCAAGAAGAAAAAAAATGCCTCTAAAACTACATTTAGTTTAGCTTGTAGTTAAGAAAATGAATACATAAAAGGTCATTCCACATATGCATTTACCAACAAAACAGTGTTCCTGTACCCTTCCACCAGTTCTTGTGCTTATTTCTCTGATGGTAAATGAAACCTCCAGAAGCATCATAAAAAATACAGTAAAAAATTTGTCCTGGTCAGAGAACTATTTAACTTTGTACAGCCTCACTGTCCCTCGCGAGCCTTACAAATCCCCGAAAACACAGAGAGCTGAAGAAAAGTGTTAATTGTTATTCAGTTCTTTATAGGGGAGTACTTAGTGTATTGTCATGAAATGTAGTTGGTACAGATCCAAATATTCCTCTGATTAATTTCAGAGTTCTTCCCCACTCCAGTGCTCTACAACTGGGGGCATTTTTCTGTGAAAGTAATTCTGCTTTGTACAAAATACTTAAATGAGTGTTAGCAAAGAAGCAGGAACTTCTTTTTTTTTTACAAGACCTCTGGCAGCTAAATTTTAGAGCTCTTTTTGATCTGAGTAACATTAGTAACATTTTTGTTACTGTGCAAAATGAAGAAAATCTTCATCAGAGGAGGTGAATGTTATCTCTCAATAACTGTTCATGGCAGCCATTTAAAAGATAAGATTCTCCCATCTCTATTTGGCAGATATTTGACTTGCAGCTCAATCTCCCATATTGTAGATAAGCTGTGCCTCTATTGCCTGTCTCTCAGGAGGTGAGACAGCACTGTCATCTCCACTGCTCAGTTTAAGACTATCCCCAAGATTGTATCAGGTATTTTATGACTGCCAGCTACCTGACACTCCTGGGGATTCCCCAACATCCCCTGAGGTGGATGGAGTTGATGCACTGGAGGAGCATCAACTGCAGAGAAATAGGTATATTTGTGCATGTTTTACATCCATCTTTCCACCTTAACAGGCATCAAAAATATCCTTTCTCTGTGTGCATCTCTGGGTTGCCTAGTGGTATGTACACACTAAACTGATCAAAGATTAGAGCAATGTATTGAAGCTACACAGTTTTAACAGTGTGGGATCATCAGCTCACAGATTAAAACTGCCCTACCACTCTTCCAGTTTTGTATTCTTAAAAACTGACTGCACAAATGATGATCTCCCTCCATAAAAATCACCACCAGAAGCATAACTGCTTAACTGGTTCTGAAAAATTTTAACCTGCTTACTGAGACCTATCCTTGTTTTATACCACCTTCAGCAAAATCTCTCCAGATGATTGGGACTTGCAATAAACTATCCTATTGTTCAACATTGAATGAAACACGGGTGATATTTCTGTCTTAAAGAGAAAGCTGTTATTTCCATGAGAATGCCTGCTCATTGGGGAAGGAGGTGTGGGTAGTCACTTTGTGTTCTGAAATCTATATCCCCCTGTGCTATCAAACATTGCCAAGGGCATGAATGAGACACAGGCATCCTTCTCTGTTTGTTCTCTTTGCATGAAAGAATTGTATAGCCTAAATCTATGAAATAAGTATTCCTAAAAATAATCCATCCTTCTCTGGTTTTCTGCTGTCACTTGCAGTTGTCCATCAGGAATGAAATGTCCCAGTTCCGCCTATGCATGAATTCTGTAGTGTGCTGCTGCTTCAGTTCATGTGTTGGGCCAAAAGGTGACTAAATGGACTTGACTTACGTAGAAGAACAAAGCAGCTGTTGGAAAAATTATGCCTGGTTCCCAGTTTTCAGGGCACTTTCACCTGGGCAGGGAAAATGGTGAGATGAACTATCAGACATCTGATTCATCTCAGTGGGTCTCCCACTGATAGAGTGCTACTTATGTCTAGAGTCTCAACTTCTCCAAAGTGACAAATGTATAAAAGCCTTGTTTGATGTGTGATACCAAATAATATTTATAGACTCTGGTCCTGTGGAGACACAGTGGAGACTTCAGTTTCCTCCACTTATATAGGTGACGACTATTTTTAGCTATTAATAAATTTGAAATCTGATTTATCAAATAGTTTCTAAAAGCAATCATATATCATAGCTAAAGTGCTAATAAATTATAAACCATTAGGTAACTTCCTGGATAGTTCAAGTAATGATTCACAACTTCTGGTACGAGTTCACTTCACAGCAGGAAAGATCTGTGATACCAGCACCATAAATGCAGGTGAACATTTTTTATTTTTGTTGTGGTAAATCTTATACTTAAAACATCCTCTTTTACCTTGTTCATAATTTTTGAACTGAGTGTCTTTGTATCTATGTGACTCCTACACAGTAGAATAAAGCAGGCCATTGGGAAAGTTTTGTTGCCAAGTCCTAGCACAAAGGCATAAACTTTAATTTTTAATGACGATTAGTTTCTTTCAAACAAAGATGCACGGAAGGACTATTACTCTATTTTACATGTTTAATGGATTTTCTTCTTCAGTGCAAGTACAGGCATCAAAATATTTAAAATCCACATGCTTCAGACATAAATCTTAAGTACAATTCCAGAGCAGCAAGGAGAAATACCACCTGGTATTCCCTGGCATTTGCCTTAAAAATATATATTATTATTATCTCAATAATCTGTACTTTTGAATCACATTATTTTTTGACATTGTGTGTTAAAAAGATCTCTTGCAACAGGCCACAATAAAAACATATTTCACAATACTCTCCCAGACTAAAACCTGAGAGGGCCCAAGTCGTGGCTGGCTTTGTTAATGGTGCATGGATGAGATGGAAGGAAGGAAGGAAGCATCTCACATCTCTAAAAAAACCTTTGAGAAGTCAAGTGCTGCCCAGTGAGGTACCAGGGACATGGTGCCGGTTGATGCCACCCGGTCCAGCCCTCTCCCTGGTAGTGGGGCACCTCCACTTCTCCAGCACTGGTTTTGGTGTGCTCACTGGAGATCATTCCTGAGAGAGGAGGAGTTTTTTTCCCTCTGTGTAGGGGTGCTGCAGGCTATTGTAACCCAGCTCAGCTCTGCCTGGCAGGGATTCAGCCCTGTGGAAAGGGCAGGTAGGCACGTAGGATCCAAACTGCCCCATAAGGAGGACTATGCCTGCTATTCAGGAGAAATAAAAGAAGAGAAATTCTGTCAGGGATGGTGGCAGTGGTGTCTGCAGTGCATAGCGTGTGTGTGTGCTGACAGCCTGTCAGATGAGTTACAAGTGTGGGGAGGTAGCCAGGACGTATCTCCTAAAAGGCTTCAAATGCCCCAACCTGAAAGTATTTGCTGTGATTTCCTGTAGCCTTGCTCTCTACTGACTTTTACCTGTACCTCTTTGGTGCGCACCCTCAGGGTATGGCAGTGACAAGAGTAATACCAAGGTGTCTTTTCCCCTGAGGAGGGGTTATTCCTACGACTGTAGTACCATCCTCTCCAACTAGGAGCCTTTACAGTCTAGGCATTGCAAGGCCTGCCCATACATCCTTTGTATCTTAATAGACTAGTGCAGGGGGCAGAAAAGGAGCTTTTGTTACTTTGCTTTGTATTTTAGAGAGTGACAATGAAGATGTTCTGCTCCAGTATAAGTACAGCAAGGTCTAGAATTTGTATTTGCTCAAAATTCAATCAGTTGCTGTAGCAGGTTGACCTTTGCTGGGTGCCAGATGTCCACTAAGTTGCTTTATCACTCACTTTCGCAATGGGACAGGGGAGAGAATGGAAAGCAACCAGCAGGGAGATAAGGCAGTTTTATTACAGTGAAAGAAAGAAAGAAAGGAGAGTCTGCCCGCGTGTAAGTGATCACCAAGTGATGTTTGGACACTTCCTGAGAAGCAAGGCTTCAGCACACATAATGGTTCCTCTGGGAGGCAAACTCTGAAGAATCATGAATGCTCCCCCTTCCTCCTCTCTCCCTTAGCTTTTATATCTGAGCTGATGTCATATGGTATGGAATATCCCTTTGGCTGACGGGGGTCAGCTGGCCTGCTTGTGTTCCTTCCCAGGATCTTGCATGCTCCCATCCCTTTGATGAAGGAAGGAATGTCAGAGGGACACTGCTGCTTTGCAGTAGCCAAAACACTGGTCTGTTATCAACACCCTTCCGGCTACTAATGCAAAGCCTAGCACGGTGAGGGCTGTGAACTTTACCTCAGTCAGACCCAATATAGATGCTTAAAGATAAATCATAGCAACCCAACCTAAACTTCCCCTGCTGCAGCAAAAGATTGTGTGGTCTTGTCCTGTCACTGTTTGCCTGGGAGAAGATACTGACCCTCACCTGGCTAGAGCCTTCTTTCAGGCAGTTGTAGAGACTGAGAAGGGCTCCCCTGAGCCTCTTCTTCTCCAGGCTAAACAAGCCCAGCTCCCTCAGCCAATCCTCATAGGGCTTGTGCTCCAGACTTTTCAGCAGCCTTGTTTGCCCTTCTCTGGGCATGCTTCAGCACAACGTGCTTCCTAAATTGGGGGATCCAGAACTGGACACAGGACTCAAGGTGTGGCCTAACCAGTGCTGACTACAGGGGAAGAATGGTCAGTCCTGCTGGCAATACTGCTCCTGATACAGGCCAGGATGCCATTGGCTCTCTTGGCCATGTGGGCACGCTGCTGGTTCATGGTCAGCCTGCTGTCAATCAGATTAGGAGATACTTAGGAATGCTTCACCTGAAAGAAAGCTGAAAATGCAATTGGTTTTGTCCTGAAGTTTATCCTCCTATTCATTTACTTCTGGAAAAAGAAATTAAAATATCAACTGAAAAGTCTTGACCTCTTCCTCCCAGCTATATAAGTCTGGGAAGGACCACATCATCATCTCTCAGATTCAGAGCACTTTGAGACCATCATCATTACTTAGCTTCAGAGAACTTTGACATTCCTTTTCCAGGTTTTTGAAGGCATAGTTTTGGACAATGGTGCAATGGTGCAATTATTTGAACAACAAAGTGAAGAGTTCCAAATGGACCTGTATTTATCATGCTGTGTTTAGTCTGAGGCACCTTAAATAACTTGTGGAATCTCTTGTAAGTGCTTCTAATTACGGTAATTGGACCCAGAGGTCACAAGTATATGTATCACTGCAGCATAGTCTTGCTCTGTCAGTCAAGAGTAAAAATTTCTGACAAATGAAATATATAAAAGTTTTTTGATCTTACTGGTGTATTGTTCTCTAAGTGTCTAAATACTGAATAGCAAGTTAGAAATAAATAGGGTTTGTGGCTGTTGCTGGTACCACCACTTATTTTCCTACTATTAAGTCAGTGTTAAGTATGAAAAGACTGTCTTAAGGTATTATTTTGAATCACTTCAGAGCTAATTCCAGTCTACATAAGTTTTTTTCCCCTCAGGCTTTGCTAGTTACTCTGTTTAGTCTGTGTATTACAATCTTATGAAAGCAGAGTGGATTATACTTCTGATGATAACTTCTAAAAGATTCATGGTTTATAAGTAAGTGTTAATTGTAGGGCAATTATAATTAGTTCATGCTAATGCAGATTCATGCTAACATTACTCTGAAAAGTGTCATAATGGTTATCATGTTTTCTTTCCTGGGTCATGAAAAAACTATCAGGCCTGTGTTTCAGCTTAACTTGTCATGGTGACTGGATAGGAGTAATGAAGCCAATGGCAGTGCAAGGAGATCAGCTATGTTATCCGGGGTCATTGTAGCACTATACCCTCTCTTCTGCAGTTATTGTCAATTATTTAGTTTTGATTGAGATATGAAAAATAGATAATGCAGTCACTCATTACTTAAATGTCTGTCACCTTTTGTTGAAAACTCTGCTAAGGAAATGTTCCTTCTGTTGTTGCTGTCAGTACTTCCTTTAATCAGGGAAAAGGTTGTAGAGAAGTTGCATTTTTTGAGATGTAATACAGTCTGAAAGAACACATATTATTATGGATATTGTAACATTTTCAGAATATTTTTGAAATTCATCTTCTTTAACATTTCCTTTTATTCAAAATGGAAAGGACACAATATACGTATTTAAATGTGATAAGGTGTGTGATGATAAATGCATTGATACAATGCCAAAGTGTATCAATGTGTCATATATCAAAGTGTTTGATATATGGCCAACATGACTTATTTATTTTCATTGTAACTTCTTCTTTCCACAAAATCATCATGTTTTATTTATGTTCTTGATAACTAATTGAGAATGGTGGCTCAGGCAGAGGATGATAAAAGAAAATACTTTAACTAAAAACCCCACAAAGTAAATAAATCATTAGCAAGTTCTGTTTTGACATTAAATTAGCTTTTGGAAAATGGAATTTAAACTTCAGTGTATATGTGAAACTGGATATTGGATGTTCATCAGTGTATACGCACAATTGGATATTGGACAATAGCAATCTAGTGAAATCTTGAGGAAACATAATTGGACAAGTCTGGGCCATCTCATCAGAATACAATGAAATGAACTGACAAGACAGGCTTCTCACTCGCACCGCCGTGGGTGGGAGACATTTTGGCACAGGCTGCCTTTGCAGCAGGGTGCGTCTCATCAGCAGCTAACAAGAAAGGTTTCCTTGGGAGAGCAGAGGAACTGACAGCTCATAGGGAATGATTGAAAGGTCTTGCAAAATCTCAACTATTTCCAGCAGTATCAGACAAAAAAAAAATCAAGTTTTAATATGTTCTACTTGGGCCAGCTTTGCCATTGCAAGTGGGGTCTGTGTTGCTCTGACAGGGAGCACATATGGTTTTGGCATAAGCCCTGAGAGGGCAGGTGCCACTGATCCTGATGCTCTCTTCTGCCAGAGCCAGATATTTCAAGGACTGATTTTAGGAGTAACTTGGAACTGTTGCTGATGCTGGTGTAGGTTGTATCAATATCAGCTTCAACTGAGACACAGAAGAGACACATTGGTAATGAGGTTATCTTTCGAGTTCTTACAGGAATGGAAATGATAACTGGTATTTGTTGATACACTCCCTATATACCCCTTAAAAAGCTTAACCAAATGTAATTATGCTTGTGGTAGTGCTATGAAGTTCAGATTTGGCTTTGGTAGGTCGAACCAACTGTGTATTGTTAGAAAGCCAAAGGCAAGCAGCCTTGATGCAGCACTTCATCACCTGGTTGCATAGAATCATCATCGAATTATAGAAAACTTGGGTTAGAAGGGACCTTAAAGATCATTTAGTTCCAACCTTCTTGCCACAGGCAGGGACACCGTCCACTAGAGTAAGTTGATGGTCAAAGTCCCATCCAATCTGACCTTGCACACTTTCAGGGAAAGGGCATCCACAACTTCTCTTGGCAACCTGTTCCAGTGCCTCATCACCCTCTGAGTAAAGAATTTCTTCCTAATACCTAATCTAAATATCTCCACTTTTAGTTTAAAACCATTTCCCGTTGTCCTGCATGAGCCTGTCTGCTCTGAAAGAATTATGGTAATGCTGTAATGATAAGCCCTTGATTTATGATGGTTGGTATCACCCAACAGCTTGTGAACAGGAAACCTTGCCTACTTTCAACACTCTGTCTGAAGTCAGATACCTCTACAGCCAGACAAGTGGCTGCTGTGAGCAGCCAAATCCCAAATGCTTCTTTTCTGCTTAAGAAGCACCAGTGAATAGGTTCCAGAGAGGTTTCTTCTCTTTTAATAGTGCTAAGGGGACAGAAACATCTAAACTCCTCAGGTATGAAGCCCAAAATAGATGGAAACAATAATGCAAATGAAAACAAAAATATAATATACCCCTTAATGACAAGAGATAACAGAAGACATTCAGAGGAGCATGAGCACAGAATTTCCAGTGGTTGAAGATCTGGTTACAAACATTATTCCAAAACCTCTCTGTAGATGACAAAGAAATTTTTCCTAAAACCAAAGCCCAGAGACAAATATAAGGAAAAGCAAATACAGAGCTAGAATGAATATGATCCTTAGAATGAAAACAAAATTCATCCCATGAGGCTTGTACAGATCGTAGGAAGACAGCAGTGCTTAGCACGGAGCAGTGCAGGTAGCAATGTCTAGGAGATGCCTGTCTTTTCTGAAGAAGTGGCACATTTGAAAGACAAAAAGACAGGAACTCCCTGAATCACACCCAAATATGTAACCTGAATTGTCTCCAGTACCATATTGCTTCCACAGAAGATGCAAGGCACACTTGGTGGCTGACTGTGCCCGTGGACCATTTCTTTGCAACCATCAGTGTATGAGTAAGTCTCTAATTCTGGAATCTCTTTTCTCTGAAATTTTATAAACTGTGTGGATTTTCCCAATATGTTTTTGACACATTTTCTTCTTGAATGTTACCACATTCTTGCAATCAAAATGCCTCATATGTCAATTGTAATAGTTTCGTGGAGAGGGAGGTTTGGAGCATAGGGAGCTCTCCCACAGGCAGTCCTTGGAAATGGCTGAACATGATCACAAGGGCCACAAACAGAACCTGTGTGGCTGGCATGCCTAAAAGGGTACGTTCTGACTTTCTAGACTTTGAGTTCACTGGATTTCTAGGATACCAAAAGCAGAAAAATATTGTCTCATCTTGGACCTGAAATTCAAGTTGAACTTCTTTCCTTCTGGCAAGTTACAAATCACGGTATAAATCCTTGTTAACTTCTGCCTTAAATTTCACTTATCAAGCACTTGGACTCCTGAGTTGGGTGTTCTGTAAGTTTGGACCTGTGAAACATTCATTTTCAGTTGGCTTAATTTTTAGCAGAAAAAAATGTAGATGGAGAAGGAAAAAAAATCTACCTCACTTTTCTATGGCTATTTTAGCAGTGCAGTTATAAGTGGAGTAGAAAGCAAAACATTTTTATCATTCAGTACCATATAGAGAAACCTGATCATCTTTGTGCAGCAGATCCTTTTAAGTGAGTAGATATCCATTTCACAGAGGCCTTTTAGCACACGAAAATTATTTTGCTTTGCATTTCTGCTTCTCTGTAAAGTGGTGATTTTTTAGTGGGTTTGAACTTAGTACTTTCCAAACTTAAATTGTTTTTTAGGAATAAATTCTAGTTCTTGTTATATCACTCAAAAAAAGTTGTGTCCTGAACACTCAAAGGACTTATCTATCTTATCTTAAAGAAATTAAAGGAAAGTTTCCAAGCAAACTCATAAAAATATGATCTTTATTAAACTTAAAGCAGCTATGTAGCTACCCTGTGCTGCTCTGAGGAGCTTTCTGAATACCTATATTATGTATAGCTACAGGTTAAAATTTGAACACTGATTATGACAGCTATATATTTATATATTTCTAAGCACAGCAACCTATAGTGAAAAGAAATGTAAAGAGGTGCAAATCAATATCCAATTATAACAATTAGTATTTTTCACTGAATCTGAGGATGCTTTCATCTTGGCATCATAAGCAAAGACTATGTTCCTGTTACATGTGACTGTCCACCTGTATATCATTGACCAAAGATAATTTGCCTACTGCTAGGGAAGCACCTTGGTGAGAAAGACATACCACCTGCTGTATTATTTATTCTGTTTCTGCATCTATGAGTCCATTTTTAATTTAGTATTGCAATGCCTTAACTCCCAGCTGAGAGCTTATAAAACAACTGAAGGTTAAATCATCAGTTAATATCATTGAAACCTGTTTCTCTTTTGCCTTTTTTTCCCCCTGCATGAAAATCCCACTGGTTGCTCACATATTTTGATTTCTACAGCAGAAACCACTCCAAGTCTGCTTTGGGTAAAGATTCTCCCTCAAATTGCCTGTGTAGGTAAATGTCAAACAACCGAAACAAAAAAAAATAAGATCTAAGGATCTTCTGTAAAATTAGAGAAAAATCTCTGAGACTGATAAGGCATTTTAGGCATTTTAAGCAATAAAGTGAGTATTACAGCATGCAAATGAGTGAAAGGAAAGCAGCAGGGGAAAGGAGAGGCTTGTAGAGGGAAAGGTGACAGTTTTGCTGAGGAATTCTCCTGTCAGTTTCCCTAGGGAGGAGAGAAACAAAGTGGGGAGAAAGTGGGAGGAGAGCAGTGTGAAAAGGCTCTTGGATACCATGGAGATGGGTACAGTGTAAAAACCTGTATACTGTAGATAAGTAAGTGGGAGGTTGATATCAAACTCCTACCAGCCAGAAACTGGCTTTGTGCAGGGTAAACATGTTAAAGGGCTGGGGAGCAGGAAGCATTGTTTAAGACTTTGCCATACTGTTTGCCTACTTAGCACTTCAGAGAGTGAAGGAAAGGGACAAATAAATGTTTTTTGTGTTTTTTCATATGTCTGTTCTTTTATCTATGTCCAGTCTACCAGGAAGGGTAAACTATTTTCTAGAGCTTTTTTTTTTTTTCCCATTGAAGTTGTCTTACAACTTCAGAGCTGCTTTTTTTGTCTCTATTTTTAATTTCAGTCTTAATTTGATTAACTGGGAGCTCATAATAAATTCATAATGCTTCTTCATAGTTTGTGAATATTGGGAAGAAAATGTGACAGATTCCTGAGGAACTAAATGTTACTTTATGTCTGAGTAAGACAGTATGTTTTTAAAATCCAGTCTTTGTGTTACACTGCTTTGAAAGACTGTCTCAGCTCATTTTAGGATTTCTTTGTTCTCTGCTTCCAATTTTTATGCTTTCGATGCCTGTAAGACTGCTGTTATTTATATCCATGGCCGTAAGGAAAATGCTATAGTTTGTACATATGACATTGTACTTCCAAGAATTATTGGATTTTTTAAAAATTCTAAAATGTAAGAAACACTGTAGAATGGTGAGTGTGGTTTTCAGAAAATTGTTATTTGTGCCATTGATTCTTCCCAAAATACAAGCTGCCTACTGCCTATGAAGCAGGGCAAGGCAAGCTGATTTTTTTTACTTTTTATCCATAAGCTTGGCTTTAGAATAATGCCAAAACAAGTGAATTACTTTTGTAAGAGCTTACATTTAAATGCCATGCCCTGTGTAAAATTTAGATGAGTTGGATGGGGAGACTGTTCTCATCCCTGTCAGTTGTACCCATTGCTTTTTGTTCAGAGAGGCTTTCTGGTTGCAGACTGACTCGTGAAGTAATAATGGCAATAAAAGCAGTGTTTTGCAATGGCCCTGCCTCTGCATGTGTGCATTCAGGAGGAAGCATGGTGCAGCAAGGTTCTTAAGATTTAATTTGTTGTGCTGGAGGACACACAAGCTGAGGTGTTGGTCCTCCTGGGCATTCTGAAGGCGAGCATTGGAAAAGTCCTGCAGGGAGGAATGGGGATGTGAGGAACTGCCGCAGGGACTGCACATGTCTGGGTCTGAGCACTCTCATCCCTGGCTATTAATCTTGACCAAATAGCAACAGCAGTCTTTGGGAAAAATAGAAATGTCTCTATTCCCTAAAATATTTTACCTCCTGGGTTTTCAGAATTTAATGCCAGCTATGGTGATGCTTGGGGTCTTCTTAGAGGCTGGAAGCCCAGGATTTCCTGACAGTGGTTGTGGTGGCCTGCTGTCTGTAGAAACCACCTGGGGTTTTTCTTTTAAGTTTCAGACTTTAAAGGGTGCATGTTGATACTCAAGGATAAATTTGAAGAAGCCATCTTAGAGCATGATTTTTGACTGTCTTTTTCTCAGAAGCAGCAACAGAAAAGTCATTAAACTTTAAGCTACAGGTTTGCTGATGCTGATATCATTATCCAGGGTGCAAATTCTACGTTTTCAGGTCAGATTAAAATAAAGTATTGGGTGCTTTAAGTACAGATTGTTGCTAGTAGGAGTGCCAAAGCTGGTTGTTTGCACAAAAACTGGTGAATTTAATATGTAAATGTGTGAAGAAGGATTAGGTCCTGCCTGTGGGAAAGGGCCAGGGGTGGTGGTCAGCTTGTGCTGCATCTCTCACTGGCTGCCAGAAGCATTGCACTGTGGTGGATGTGGTGAATCACAAAATTGGGATCTTCTCTGTCCCCATTCCCTTGAGTTTCCTACTCGACCTTCTGGAGTTTTGTGTTGTCCACTAGAACTGGCTGTGTGGAAAGCAAAACTGGGCTTTGGAATTTGGGCCTGAATGTTTTACAGCAAGCTGGGTGCCCCAGGGCCACATGTGCGAAATCAGGGACAGCAGCATCATTGGCTGATAACATACTAAGCTGAGCATGTTTGGTTATGGTCTTAGGTTCCTTTAACCAACTTTTGATATTGTAATCAATGGAAGAATGTGAAACTAACTTTACAGGCAGGTAATAAGCAGCTAATTTTGCAAGATTCTTCTCTGTTTGCAGTTTCTGATGAACAGGATTTGCCTTTACATCACATGATAGTTAATTTGGATTCAGTTGAGAGCACAAAGCTTGATTTGATGCAGCAAATGCAGCATTCCAGCAATCTCTGGCTTTTCTTCAAATTATTTTAAAATATATATATCCATTAACACCTGTTTCTTTGTTGCCACAGGTTCTGCCTGGCATACTGCAGAAGCATTGCTGTATTTTACCTGACAGGAACACAGGTAAACTTTTTTTCTTAATGAGTTAACATTGTAATATGATTTGGAGAAACACAGACACGGTTTGGATTATATAGAGAAACCTTGTTTGCTACTTATGGTCATTGCAACTATCTTACAGGGAGTGTTACTTGGATGGTTCGTTTAAATTACCTGCTTTCATCTGAAGAGTTTATGTCTTCTGTTAACATTCTGGAGGGGCACAGCTGTAGAGGTTGCTCTCTGGTATCTCTTATAAAGTTATTTGTATAAACTTCTGAAGCATTTCTATGTTGTTAATTTTGCAAGAAAAGTTACTACTTTGCAAGAAAAGGGGCTTAATACTGAAGTCTGCAGTCTGGTCCTGTTGATTCACAAAAGTACTAAGTGTTAAGTCACATGTAGCTCTGATTGTAGATGAATGCTTGCCCCATGCTTATTTTTCAGGGTAGAGGAGTAGACTAAAGGAGTAAACAGAAGCAGTATCCCTAACAATACCTTGTTGCTGTGCAGGAGGAAACTTAGAGTAATGTGCTTGTGAAAGAACAAATAAATTGATGAGGATGGTATTGGAAGAGAAGAAAGCCATGATTTCATTTTACATTCCTTTGTTACAGAAAAAAACAATTTCTTTTAAAATAAGTTTTAAAATCCTTTCAAAAATATTATAAATTGAGTGAAAGTGGCTGCATATGCAGCTCTGGGTACGATTTGACAGACTAATTTCAAAGAAGTAGGAAGAAAAATATAGCTTTTTTCCTATATCTTCTTAATAGAATATATGTGACTGCTGGCATCTCTTAAATTTGCATACCTCTTTCCCGCAGTAGGTACCATTCAAATAAACCAGTTTGCTCCTTGGCTTGCTATTACCTGTATTTCAGGCACAGTTTGCACTAATAGTAATTACAGAGAGAACTTGACAACAGTGTTGAACTGTAGTGGGATTTGTGGTTACCTGCCAATGTTCAAATGAAATTTAAAATCTGATTTCCATTTTATACTGTGAACGTGACAGAAGTACTCCAGTGAGATAGTTAATAACACACCCCTTCCAGCAAGAATTTGAAAGTTTATAATTAGTGAACAAATTGCTGACAGACTTTGGCCTTCATAACAATTTCAAGAACTCCTGAAATTTGGTTTGGTATAATGACCTCAGCCCAGACTGTGTGCTCCTTTGCTGATATCCTGTGCCAATTATTTTTTCCCTTTTATTTGTAATATAAGAACTTGATCCAGATTCCTTTGACAACCAAACTCTTCTTGACTTATATAGAAGTGTATCATGTAGATATCAAAATCAGAGTTACATGAAGTAAGAAGCTGACCTGGAGCTGGGAAGTAAGACTGACTGTTTATCTGGAGAGGGTATAATACGCCTTTACAACCAGTATCAAGAAAACCATTTATTTAAAGTCTCAGTAAACTGCAATAGCACCTTCATTTGTACATAAAAAAGAAGGGAGGAGCTTGCTAATGTAAAATTTGGTTTTTAAAACTTTGAACTAAGCTCTTTGAAGAGGAAACCTATCAGGCTTTTGTGTGTAACAGCTGCTGTACAACTCAAGCACACTTATGTGTGAAAATACCTGTAAGTTCTATTGCATCTGTGTGACTGCTGCAGTAGTTTTTTTATCCTTACCTACTATATAGTGGGGAGTTGCCAATAGGTGCAAAGTAAGTGATATCTCTGTCCCATTTTCCCTCACTTCCCCTGTTTGCAGTGTTTAAACACTTGGCAGAGAGAAGGAGTGTTCAGACAGGATATGGGGGATTTTTCACCACCTTTCTGGAGAAAAAGAATGCCTGAATTAGAGTTTGATTAATTGCATCTGTTAGAGATAAACGAACCTTTGTCTTGTCAGACCTGAGGTCTAAATCAGCTAGTCCAAACTAAAACGAAGAAATTCAGTAAATTTGTGTAAATGAAGAATGTGCTATTTGCATTCAAATGTATACATCGTACATAATCTTGTCCAGCTCCACTCTCAGTAAATGAGCCCAGGAAAATTAACTGATTGTGAGCTGTAGGTCTGTTTGTGTTCAGCTGTTGACTTTTGGAGGAACTGAGCAATGTGCAGGCTTGAGTGTTGTTCCTAATAGAGAAAGATAAGGAGAAATGGACTAGTTGGAGGGATGGGAGAAGAGAGGAGGGAAGAACCATATAATGAGACTGACAAAACCAGTATGGAAAAACAAGATGCTGTAGGGAGTAAGGATGAGTGAGAGACGAAGTAGCAGTTTCTTCACTTGTGGCCATCCAATGGTTCAAGCATGGGCAGCACAGTGTTCTTGGGCCCCTCATTCAAGAGTGCCCCCATGACCAGCCTCATCCATGCTGTCAGAACTGGAGCTGCACCCCAGGGAAAGAAATGAGCCTTTGAGAATTGCTGCCAGGCCATCCTTCTCTCTGGCTGCCCTTCAGACCTAAGTTTGATTCTCGGGGAATATATGCAATTAGCCTGAGAAGTAATATGTCCCTGGATTGCCTGTATTGTAGAAAACTGCACTCCTCACTGTCCCTTCCTACACTGTGTAGAAGTTTGAAGTGACCACACTTTGTCAGTATTGGTATTCTGTATTTGTAAATGGAGAAGAGATCTATGCATGGAAAGATAGGTACATGGGACCAGTGATCTCCTTCCAGTGGTGATGGTGTGTTAGTATTTCTACCATGAACTGTTGTTCTCAGTGCTTATAACTTTGCTATAAAAATATTTCCTGCAAAGACTTTTAAAAGGGAGCATAAAATATGTAATTCAGCCATTCCATAGCAATGCAGTTTTGGAAGAAAATACATATTTAACAAGATCAGGTGTTTCAAAGGTTAAAGAATGATTAATTTTCAAATATGTAAAGCCTTTACAAAATCTAATTCTCTAAATAAAACACAATACAGCTAGTAGGTTGCTTGCATTAAGCTTTGCCAACGGACAGTGATGTTTCAATTCTTAAGTGTTAATTTATTTGTGGCTTTCTATTAATGATATTTTCATTACTTAATTAAAAGTTCATATAGCATGCACAGCCACAATGTGTGCTCATTATTGTGTTAGCTGGTATCCAGAACTATATTTGTCACATACTCTATGACTCAAGAAGCAAAAGATACCAGACCATACACCTTTATTCTACACTTCCATCTTATATGCCATAACCATACTGTAAGAGCTGTGTTGATGGCCCTGCTCAGTTTTGTTCCATCTCCTAACCAGACAGGAACAACTGGATGCATTAACAGTTATAAAGTTAATTGGAAGAAAAGCAGCTACATGCTCTGTACTGGTGTTAGTAACAAGATCATAAGGGGAAACATTGTGAATGTACTAATGACCTGATGGGGAGCAGCTTGCTTATTTTCTTGAATTATAACCCTCTCTCCCTCCAGCTCCAGCTGGGAGAAATAACCCACCCCTTCTGATGGACATCCACCACCCTCTGTGTACACATGCAGTCAGCTCATATTCCCTTTATAATATTACCCAGCAATGATGCATCCTCTGTTACTGTCAGAAGTCCTTCCCATTACTGGAGGATCACTTCTGTAAACCTTAGGCAGATGCTAAGGCTGTCCTTCCTCCCTCCCTTAGTAAGGTTCTTGGTTATGGTAATGGATAAGAGAGCTGTTCATACAGTATAAGCAGTACCCTTGGTTTCTACCCTCAAAATGAAGATAACCATTAAATGCAATATGTTTTGGCATTTCTAAACAAAACAAAAAATTGAGGGGTAGGAATGCTGATTTGAAGCAGAGAAGTCAATGTACCCTGCTGTGGGGTGCTTTTTATTTAAATGTATGTATTTTTAAATTTTATTTTTATTTCCAGTCTTGCTTGAAATAGAACTCTTTAGGCAGTACATGTGGGTTGTTTAACTGTAGAAAACTTCAAGCAAATAAAAAGAGGAAATTTATCTGAAAGCTTATGCTTTTGTGTATTCTGTATTTAAGCAGTCTTAGAGCAGAAGAGTGAATTATTTGGATTTTGATTTTTCTTTATACCAGGGCTCCCAGTGTCATGATCTAGCACAATAAAAGGTCCTCAAGGTGAGCACAAATACTTGGTGAAGTAAAACAGAATAGTACTCCTTTAACAGAAGGCACTCGGTGTGATTTTTACATTTCTGTAGCTGTTAAATGGACATTCTTGCACTGCAGAGCTGCCGGTAGCTGTGTGTTTTGTCTGTCTCTGTTGTGCTCTTGGTACACAATTATTAGTTTTCTGTCATGTGAGGAAATTGCACAAACAGCTTCTATACTATTCTTTTCCATCGTAGCCATGAGTTTGGTATGTGGCGGACTGCAAATTTAGGATTATTTTTTCCACTGAAGATCCCAAAGGAACAAATGAATCAATAGTCACTAGCAGCTTCTTGGGCTGATTCATTCTTTGATGCTTTAATCTTGAATTTCCCCTCTCATCGTGAAGTAGAACATAGGTACAATAAAGAGCATCTGCAGCTATCTTGCTGACTTGATTCTGATAAATAGCTCTCTTAAACTTTGAGCAACGCTCTTAGGGAAAAAAAAAGGAAAAAAGATTGATGCTGTCTCAAGTTTCTTCAGGTCAGCTCTTGTGTGCTGATATTGAACTTGCACAAGATGTTAAATCCTTCATTATAATCATCCTCTTTTGTCCACTGCATTGCCTAAAATTACACTGAAAAAAGTGTAACCGATGTTCTGCTTTCTGCAAAGAATGAGTAATATCTTCTTGAGAGAGTGGTAATTGCTTTATATACAAAAGCAGGAATTTAATAATAACCAATTTTTTCATTGGATAAAGCGCAGCCCAAGACAGGAATGCTTCATCCTTTGCTTGTTTGCTTTTCGTCTTGTTGCTTGAAGAGCAAATATTGAACAGGAGAAAAATCTAAGATGTTATTAAATAGAATTCCTGCACTAAAATTTACTAAATTGAATAAAGAAGTTGACATAGCTTTTTTTTTTCCTCTTACTACAACTGTGTTGCCTTATTAGATTTAAAAATACAACTAGTATAAATTGGTGCTCAAAACCAATGTGTTTTATAACTACCAAGTACCTAGTTGCTACCTGCTAGTTAATTTTTTTATATATGTATATATATCTTTATTGAAATGCAATAAATATTTGTAAGAAGCCATCCAGATGACTGGGATGACAATGTGTATGTATGAACTGTACAGCAGCCAGTTTGATTCCACAGAAGGAGCTACAGCATAGTGTTCAGAAGCCAAAGTCCTGTTACAAAAATATCTTTACCATATTCACTAGCATATTATCTTCCATCTGAACGTTTTGAAGTATTAAATTAATAGTGATGAATTTTTGTCTTGTGCCATTGTGATAAAGAAATTTTTCCTATAATATCCTCTTTTATCAAAGAGGAAGTCAGATTATCAATTGCTGCCACATAAGAATATTCACTAGTGTGATATATCATCCTCTTTAGAAGTTCTTTGCTGAAACTGAGGTTGTCCTTTTGCTTTCAAGATGTAGCTATAGATTTTAGACAGTTCCCGCAGATTTCACCTGCTGTCTGCTTGCTGAGTTAAACATGAGCATTCTCATTCAGATGTTCAGCTGCAGGCTGCCTGCTGGTACTTTCCAGCCCAGTTTCCATGGAAATGGGAATTAGAGGGGAGAAAATAAAGGAAGAATAAGTATTTTCTTAATCTTCTAGTTAATCTGGAAGTTCTCTTACCTTGGCATCAAGGTTGTTTTGCTTTTAGTTGGATAGGCGTATGATGGCAACCTCTGCAAATTCAAAAAGAAATAAAACTCATTATTGGAGCTGTTACAAATGATACCTGTTACCATGACTCTGTGGAGGTGTTGGGGATCACCAGAAGAGGATGAAGAACTGGACTGTGAAAGAATAAACTGATGAAAGGATGTGTGGCAATACCCAGAGGCCTTTTTAGACTTAGCACTGCTAGATGTCTATCTAGGATAAGGAAGTCTACACTTTCGATCTCAAACTAGCCAGAAGATTGCCGTGTCTTACTGGATCTGAATGTAACTAAGATTATTCATCTTGATCCACTAAAATCTAGTCTCTATGAGTACAAAAATATAGGCAGTTTGGGCTAGACTCGCACTTCAAAGGGGCCAAGTCTATCATCTCAAGACCAATAGGACCTCAGACTTCAGTGTCAAGACTTCTAGGTATAAAACTAATCAACACATATTAGTCCACTTAAAATAATTGGACAGGCTTGAAGACTCAGATTATGTGTGAGCATAAAAATCTTTCAAGGCTCTAGCTGGCACAGATCTCTTCTGCTTGCAGTATAAAAAGCATGATCACAGCACACAGCACTGGTGCTTCAGTCTTTACGTGGTGTCTTAGTTGGTTGCGAGCATGGTACAAAGGCCTTTTTGTAGTTCCAGGTCCTCTACTACCACTAGCTCATCCAGGGAGCTCTTTTTCCCCTCTTATTACTGTTATGAAAAGTCACAGTTTTGCTTCACCCAAAATTATGTAGTCTTAAAACCAAAACACTGAACAGAAGACTTCACTGATGTTTAGATGTCACATTAAATGTTTCAAGATTGATAGAATATGTTCCCCTGAAAGGCAAGTGTTGCCTAACCCCTGTACTCTCAGGACTGGATGTAAACCATTAGCAGTAAAATAGAACTTTCCCAACAGTCTCACCCTTGTATGTGTGGGGGAACAGGAGCTGAAGAAAGAATTCTTACTTGGTGAAGCTTAATTCTAGAGGCAGACGTGGGCATGCGTGTTCGCAGTCTCTTTGCCTAATGTCGTAAGAGTCCTGGTAGCTAAAGGTGTGTAGGAAGGAAATTCGCTCCAGAAAACAGCTTCCCTTTCAAGAAAGTTTACTTGACCTTTACTTCTGAAATGTTTTGTAAAGCATTCCAATGTGTACAGCTCAGCTGCTGAAGGAAGAGAGAACTGTGCATCACCAGACGCAGAAACTGCAGGCAGCTCTGATAACTGGCCATGTAAATAATGAGAGTAAGTCTTGATAAATGAAAGCTGTATGTAGAATGACTGATTTCTATATGACACAGCTTGGGATTTTTATTTTTTCATGCTTTCGTGTATTTGTGAAACGGTTGCCCAGGCAGTATGTAAATCATGCGGATTGAGGGGCTCTGAGTGTGTGAGTGTACTGTACACGGGCACTCTCTTGCGGAGGAACACGGTTTTTAAGTTCAGTGCCAAAAGGTATGTCTTGGCCAACAGTGCAGTGTGTGGGTAGAGGTAAAGTGTGTAATTGAGCAGAGAAATAGAAATACAGACATTTCTACTCATACAGTGAGTAAGGAAAAATGTTAGTCTGTTTTTCTAGAACAACTATAAGTCAATGGTGAGGAGCAAAGGGAATTCTTATAGGTCTCAGAGGAATGTAGCTATAATGATGCTTGAATTAATTGGTTTTATGTGGGTTCAGTAGACCACACTGATATTTCATTACCCTTATAGAAATTTGACTGTGGGCCAAAAGAAACGATTCCCTTACCTTTTAAAGCTCTCAGGGTGCCTACACAAACTGCATTCCTCGCTTCAGTCGCGTCCTGCCTCTCCAGCTACGTTGAGGCACCTCTGAAGCAAGAACAGACCTCTTGGCTGGTATGCATTAATCATAGATAAGTCAGTTGTGCAAAGTATAGAAGCAATAGACATTTTAATTTTGTTCCTTTTTCCCTTAAATTACAATTTAACTGTGTAAGTAGATTGTTATTTTAAAAAGATATCTGTTCATGAGCTTTGAAGACACCTAGTCCTGAGAGGAGTAAGCAATCAAAACAGCATTGGAAGTGACCACCAGTCTTTTATTTCAGATTCACATCATTTGTATCACAGTCCTCCAGTTTGGTGGAAGCTCTTCAAGGTTTTGAAGAGCAAAACATTTTTTTCAAGTTTGCGGGAATAATGGAATTTATCATAAAAGTTTTCTTGAAAAAAGAATGTAAGTTAGAAAAAATAAGGATTAAAATTCACATTGCTAACTTCTTAAAATAAATCTGTTTTATTAAACTCTTGTTTGCTCTGTTTTGCCCTTCTTCACCCACCTCCCACTCCTCCACCACCCCTTTTTACTAGAAGAGTGGGAAAGTATGGGGAATTGGGTTCTGTATCTAAGATGCCCACAGTGTTAGATAACTTTTATTTTCAGAAGATGCCTGAACAATCTTTGCCTGCTCTAAGGCATGCTTCTTAATTTGGAATAGTCTGCCTCATTGGACTAGTATTTAACTGCCTTGGATAGAATAACCATTTAGAAGAGATGCAGCATGCAAGCATCTCCATGATTAAAAACATCAGAGCTCTCTTTCATTCTGGTTGTGCATTTTCCAGAAAAGGACATCCAACTTTCACTGATGTTGGTGGAGACTTTTCCCAGATGTACCTCTTTTCTTTCCACTGACTTTATTAATGTACAGTTTTTCCTATCCTTCCTATATCTTCTTGTATTAGCTGGTTGGGTGGGAGTACTAAAACATACATTTTGTTATCAAAACATCTGAGCTGTTCATGCTTTCCATTCTACAGCAATATTCTCTATGTTTAAAACAGTTTACTTTGCTAGAATGATTTTATTTGTAGTAACAGTGTATGACGTGGTTCTCTTGCCTTTTGGGATACTATAGCAGCTATAAATAACAGCTGCTAATGTCTACAGTCATACACAACAGGAAGTAATTTAACCACTTGTCTGTGTTCTGTCACGGTGGGAAATATCAAACATTTCTGCATCAATAATGCATATGATCCCCAAAGCCGTTAGGGGTGCTTATTGTAGAAGTATATTTCTAGAGGCAGTGCTGCACCCTCTGCACTTGAGATTAAATGGTAGCAAATGTTTCCATGCATGTGGTTTAGTCGTCTCAGTATGATGTGCATTGGGTAAGACACCAGCTGTATCTCCAGAGAATCTGTCCCAATCTGTCAGCCAAGAGGAGTGACGCTGGTAGGCAGGGAAAAGCAGGGAAAGAGCTTGGGAGCAGCAAAAACAGACACATTAGCTTATCCTTCTTGACACAAAGATTATTGGGGCAGGGAAGGAGCAGAGAAAGGGAAGATGTTTCACCATAAAGGAGGCTGATATTTCAGCATATCTCTGTGAAAGTCATTGTACAAGATTAGATGCATGTTGTCACTTGTAGATTGTATTAATTTTATTAAAATATGTTGATTTGCTGGACTTAGGTAGTCAAATGCTTAAGTGAGAGAGTTTGAATATGTAGTTGGCCAAAGCTTCTGTCCCAGAGTTTCCCAGCTCTTATCTGGACACAGCTTAAAATGAGGGAAGAAGTGTGGGTAAGAGTACAGTACCAGGGAAACTACGAGAAGCATAACTCACAACTCTGCTCATTTGACAGCAAACCCTGGGGATGAATCATCTGCAGATTTTCAGTGGTATATATAGGAAACCTAAACTTACCAAAGAATAGTGATGGGATGACAAAAAGCCATGGGGGCATTTGCGGTTTTTCTTACCTTATGTAATGGCTTCTTGAATGTCCTTTATAAACCAAGGACTGATCCCCTGTACTGTACCATCAAAACTTGTGAACCATGAGCCTCCATACTGAACATGGGCAGAACAATGCTGGAGGCTTCAGCTGACAGAAGTTTAATTCATGAACCACCTTCACAAATATATTTGGAAATTGTGACTCACAGAAATCAGCCCACAAGGCATAAGAAATTACATCATGGTTAAGCTGCAGGTGATTATAAATGTAAGGGATAAGATAAGCTTCAGGGAAAGGCATGTATATATCGAAAATGCTTCAGTACTTTTTGCTCCCCTTCTGATTTGAAGGGCAGTTGGAGGAAGCAATACAAAATTGAAAAGCTGAAGAGGAAGGTTCAGCATGGCGTGAACTGTTAATACCATGTGTTAAGGGATATGTCCTTTCTTTCCTTATCATAAAGACTTGGAAATAATCTACAGCCATGAGCATCTGTCCATTAGGACTAGTGATCAATAATTCATATACCTGAGTGTAAATCTTTCTGATGTATTGTATTTGCACTAAATATACATAATAATTCTTTACCAAAGATCATTAGAATTTGTTGCCCAGTGCTAAAATTTTCTCTCTCCTGTTTCTATGGAAACTGTAATACTGATAAGACACAGTAAACAAATGCACTGTATTATAAGCCTCCCCTTTAGCAGGACATTCATTTTATTAATATCTGTCCAAATTTGTCTAGTGACAGGTATTGTACATTTAACCATTTAAACAGTAAAGTATCTTTTTAATTTTCACTGAAGACTTATCTTCTAGCTTTGGGTGCTTTTACTTGCTCTTAAATAATTTTCCTAACCCAGTGATGAGTTGGTATGTGCTAGTGGTTGCTGCTGCTAGTATTTGCTTAGCTCAGAGGAGAGTAGTGAGTGCTTATATGAAGTGCTTCAGAAGTAGGAAAATCTGAAAGTGTAGAAGTACACTTGTTGCTAGCTAATGCAGAAAATAAAAGCTTATTTTGCCTTTGATTCTTTTGAACATGCTTTTATGGCATGGGCTTTTGGGGCATAGTTGGAAAGGTACAGTCTCCTGTCTAAGAATTAGACTTAGCCTTTTGTGGAACAAATTATACCTCACAAAGTGGAACGTCATCTTCTCAAGCCATGCCCAAATGCATTTTTGAAGTATTTTACTCAGCAACAAGTTCTGTGTACTTTCTAGAGTGCCAGACACAGCCACACAGTGAGGAAAGTGACCTCTTCCCCCCTGCTCTGGTGGGGAGGACTGGCAGGTTGCAGGCAGCAGCAGGCAGGCCATTCCCTGCAGTGCTGAGGACCATGTGTCTTGCAGGCATGTGCTAACCCAGGGAGCTTGAGTTGAGGTGGCAAACTTCATACTCACTGATGACACAATAAAATTCCTGCTTGACTGATGATCCTGCCTTCTGTTTTAGAACCTTCCTTCTGTGAAACCAATTTCAAGGTGACTAACTGTACTGAAAAGGGTAAGGAGGCTTTCAAAGATTAATGCTGAATAAATTGTTCAAATGAGTCAATAAATGCTATGCCTATACTGTACTTCTTGAGTGGTTTACGAGGAGTGAAAAATCAAATCTCAAATCTCCAGGTTAGGAATGTTTGGTTTTCATGCGCTGAAGAGATTGCTGGCACTCAGGTTGCTAGGAGTTTACTCTGAACTCTTCCCCTGGGCTGCAGGATGACAATGAGGCAGTCATCTTTGCTCCAGTTTGTAACGTTAAGTACACTTTACCAGCTTAAAGAATTGCCAGAGCATAAGCAAAATACTTTTTCTTTGCTATGAAAAGCTTATGATGCTTGTTTCTTTGAAGACCTGCTGTGTTTAATATTTAACTAAATCAGTTGATAACTTAATGGCAGTCACTTCTAAAAAGGCTTTAGAGAAACTTATGGGAATGTGTGTGCTAATAAGGAAAGCTGTTGATCTAGATAAACAAAAATCATCACTCAAAATCTTGATGTACTTGTGGTAATGGCAGACAGCAAAACTCCAATTTCTAGGTTTTTCTTTTCAGATTCTTTAGCAGTATTATGAATGTTGTTACTGTGACAGGGACTGAGATAATCTATCTGGATTTTGGATTTTGGATACAATAGTGACGAATGATTCTCCTCAAAGACACAGAATTTGATGTTCAATAAGAAGTAGGCTGTAGGAGGGTGCTTAAGGTATCTACTTTGTGTGCAAACACAAGTGTCTTGGTATCATCCAGAAGAAAGCCTCTTTAGGTGGGGCATCAGGTTTGACAGGGGCCCTTGAGATACTTTTTGCCACCTCAGTGAGACTGGCACTATGAGGGAGCCTCCTGTGCTTTTTGAAAACTATTAACTCAAGATGCAAATGAAGGCACATCAACCTGCATAGGCACAGATTTTTTGAAGGACTAATAATATTTTATTTTGCCTTTCTTTTTTCATGGGGGGCAGACCATAAGCCTTCATTATAATTGTCTTTTCATTTCTAGTGTTTATGGGAAAAGAGATGGATTGCATCATATGCATTCAACATAAAAAGGGGGCTTATAAAAAAGAGAAACATTTTTTACCAAGGCCTGTCGTGAGCATTGGGCATTGGTTTCAAATTGAAAGAGGGTAGTTTTGGATTGGACATAGGGAAAAATTTGTTTACAATTAAAGTGGTGAGGAGCTGGAAGAAGATAAGTGGTGGGTGACCCATCACTGGAAGTGTTGAAAATTAGGCTGGATAGAGCTTTGAACAACCTGATTTAGTGAAAGATGTTCCTGCCCATGGCAGGGGGATATGGACTAGATTATTTTTGTAGATCCCTTCCAACCCAAACCATATGATGAATCTATGCTTTTTTTATTTTGGTTGTACTTGTTATTTGAATTAAAATTCAAGAAAGGGTAAACTCTGAGATAGATTTGATTGCATGTCCTTTCAATTACCATGAAATTCACCTTCATATTGGAAGGCAGATTTTGGCCTTAAGGTTGACATCTTCAAAATGTCAGCCTTGTAGACATGAAGATATTACTGTGTTGGAAATTATTGCACGTGATAGTTGCTGGGCTGCATTCACTGTTTTCTGCTAGAGCTGGTCTCTGACTTCTTTACTCCAGTAATTTATGTGAGGGGGCTGTGGTCATCTTTCTTCCTTTAAAACTCCATTGTTTAAGCCCTTGTGGAAGACATCCTATGCCATTTCATCGTTTTGATTTTTTTGAGCTGTAATTCAAGAGCATCACAGATCACAGATATATTCACTGATGTTCTGTGTTTTCCTTTTCCTTAGGACCTTTCATAACTCAGCATAGCCAATAACTCAAATCTTTGTCCTTGTTGGTATTTTCATCCTTTTTAAAAAATTTGACAGCTTTATCACTTTGTTAGATATTTTGCTGATTCTCATGCCTAATGTTTTGCAGTTCCCTGTAGCATTTTTTATTATTGTCTCTAGTTTTGCTGCATTTCTTTTTGATATTTAAATTTTGTTCTGTATAACTTACCTGATTTTTTTTCCTGTCTTTTTTTTTTTTTTTTTAAATCATATAAGAAACACTTCCTAGATTGCTATTCACTATACTTCCTCTTGATTAATGTAGTCTTTTGGGCTAGCAGTTTCTTAGCTTTTTGATGTTGTGTAATGCTTGGCTGTAAAATTTAGAGCATCTTTAACTGTTACTGGCATCTTTGTTTGGCATTATAGAAGACATATGGCTTCCTACAAAACTGTGTCGTTATTTAACTTGAATTCCGTTGCCTTCCTGTTGTAGCTTTTGACTAAAGTATAAATACTGCACCATAAATATTTCTTCCCCCATTCAAGAAATCTGATATTGGCTTTACATTGAGCATTCTAGGAGAACCTGGGAGGTTTAGCTTGCAGTGAAAATATTTTGGTGTTTCATTCTCTTCTTCTTCCTCCCAGTATTGGGTGTGCATAATACATTCCTTTTGGAATTTTGTCTCAAGCCATGTGGATAGGATGGTACGGAAGTACCAAGAATGACCTAATTTTTCAGGAGAAATGAAGATATGGGATCTCTTTTTTTGTTTTTTGTTGTCGTTATTTTGTTGAGGTTATTTTTTTTTTTTTTTGGATAGGCAATAAAGTTAAAGATGGAATTTTCATTCCATTCTTTTAACTTCACTGTCTTTTCTGCTTGCGCTGTGGCTAGCCAAGGTGAAGGCAGGGCAGTCACAGCATGGTGTTGTTGGTCTTTATACTGAGTTTCCAGACTCCCACAAACAGCATGTCTTCTCCAACACAATTGATTGCTGTTGCCAGAGATCTGTTTTTCAGAAACCTTTTTCCTTTCCAGGTATTCTGAATTGGTATTACTCTAAATTCTTAGATGATGATAAGGGTTGTCCATAACTGAGGATCTCTGGTACAGTTGAGTAGTGTCTCTGTCTCTTCATAAGCATGTTTTACATTGTGACATTTAATATCTTCCTAATGGATGTTAACTTTTAACTTATAATACAATCTGCCTATACACATAATTTCTTACGGAATTACTAACTAATTTTGCATGTTGCTTAATGAAATAATTTTACAAGGATTTTGACATTTTGGAGAATGCAATATATGCAATAATTCTGCCTGAAGGCATATTATTTAATCCAGTAGAAAACTGTTCTTGTTTTTTTTAATAGTATCTATCTGATGTGATGGCCTTAGGTTTTTTAAATCATTCAGGTAATCAGAAAAGACCTCTAGGTCTGGAAGATGATTTGAACTTTGGACAGTCTCTTCCCGTTGTCCAATGCAAACTCTATTTGTGCCTACCTGGAGGTAATTCCTGGTGGTTGTGCAACCTGTGACCGGTTCCACAACTTTCTGAAGTAGAGTAGGTCTGTATTTCATTAGTCTTACTATTAGATATTGTGCAAAAAATTTCAAACTGAATATACCATGTTGCAACTTTAAACTTAATATTATTGTTCGGTCCACCATGGACATAGAGAATATTCAATTTTTACCAGTTTTTGCAATAGTGTTTTATGTACCTGGGAACTAGTGCCCTTGATTTGAGCCTTCTCTTTTCCATGAAAAGATCTTAAAATAGTTTCTTGGCCCTTTAACAATTTTTTTCTAAACCTCTTGTGGAAAAAGTGAGTCTGGCTTTGTACTCTTTTTTTTTCTTAAAATGTGATGTGACTGCATCGGAATTTCTTCTTACAGAGGTAAGAAAATGTGATCACTGTTCCTAGATAACAAGAATGTTTGTTCTATAGTTATTTTTAAACCGAAATTTTTTAAAAAAATTAAACATTTGCCTCTGTTTTTAATATTAGTTGAAAAGCAAATGATATAGGCCAACACAGCAGCCATGGTGAAATAATCTTGCTTAATCTACCTGATTTGGAAGCATAAGAAGAAGGTTATAATTTAAAAGCTCCATTTTAAGAAATCAATTAATATATGCGGCTGTGGATTGTCTTCCATTCAAACAGGAATTAAGGCATGATAACTTCTTAATTATCAAATATATTCTTGTCCTCTATTCTTTCCTTTCCCCATCCCTCCATCTGTGGTAAAATGAGCACTTCAAAAAGTATTCTCATTTCTGTATATCTCCTTAATTGTAGTACCTAGTTCATTCTATTGATTCGTTTAGAAGTAATCTTTGCAGAAAGCCAAGAAAAACATTAAGCCTATTTTCATTAATTTCAGTGTTGAAATTATTAACAGGATAACTTAATTGATGTTATAGATATTGATTTTGGGACGCACTTATGACATTTAAAGTTCAACAGTCAATAAATAAATCATACTGAAATATGAGTTAACTGTCAACAGTGACCCTCGACCATTTCTGCATTTCATATTGGCATATATTTATGAAACAACTGCCATACCAGTGATAATCCTTATCTTCAATCCTTAAGTGTTTTTCATTTAATATGCTCACATTCAGATTACACACTGGGAAGTAAATCTGTAGGAGTTACGTGCCTGTTTTCTTATGTTATGCAAAATAATGAAGTGCAGTTAGACATCTTGCTGCAATGATGATTTTTAACATCAAATATTTTATTGACATGAATTAAAGGGCATGCATGCATCTAGCAAAGGCTGCATTTGGGCATTTTTTTCTCCTTCAGATTTCTTAATAATTAAATATAATCAATTTATTTTCAACCTGTGTGTGCTACTTAGATTTTTTCAAATTAAGACATTTGAAGAAGCTATGGCTGAATTGTTCTTGATAGAAGAATACCTTCTTGAGGTATTTGGAAGCATTTACTTTTTTTTTTTCTTTCCTTTTATTTTATGACTGCCTATTTATTTGCAATTCAAACGTACCTTTATCTTCTGTCTGGGATGTTCACTTATTGTTCTGTGGAATCTATTAATGTAATATTTTAGAGCTCAATTAGTTTGTCTTTCCTCCAGATCACCTCAAGTTAGCTAATAAATGCAAAGATTATTTCCAAATATGGCTGTGTACATTAAAATGGTACAGAACTGACACTGGGCTTTCTGTCATGAGAGAGGAAAGCTTCTGTAGGTCTGATTCCTTTCTTTATGACCACCTGATACAGCAAAGCACTTACAAGTGTGTTTCCTCAAAAACATTAGTGAAAAATATAGTGAAAATCGGCAGAACAAAGTTTAATGGAGGATTTTAGACAACTCAGAAACAAAAAAAAATATAGCAAAGGAGTAAACCCATTGTAGTTGAGGAAAGTTACAGTACTGATTATAAAAGAAATTAGGGAGTTTCAATAAATATTTCTATTCTGTATTCTACTTTTCAGGTGTAAGGCTTTGTTTTATGCAAGTCAGTAGTTTTTCTGTGACAGTGGTATCTATGAATAACATTAAACAGCTGGCTTGGAAAGTTTTCTGATTCATTGTTTATGCTAGAATAATTCAAGGACAGCTGAGAAAACTTCCCTATCCATGGCAGGGGGGATGGAACTAGATGATCTTTAAGGCTTCTTCCAACCCAAACCATTCTGTGATTCTATGAAAACTCTCTAAGTGTGTCAGTGTTATATCAGTATTCAAAGTAACAATCAGGATTGCTCCAGTAGCAAATTAGATTCATTTGACATAAAGCTTGAATTCTGGATAATCTTTTTTTGTTAGTAAGGAGTTACAGGTTCAGACTCTGTAATGGGTTTTCACAGTTTTTAGTGGCACAGTTTTTAGGTCTTGTCACAGAATCACAGAATAGCTTGGGTTGGAAGGGACCTTGAAGGTCCTGTAGCTCCAACCCCCCTGGCATAGGTAGGGACACCTTCCACTAGACCAGGTTGTTCCGAGCTCCATCCAGCCTGGCCTTGAGCACCTCCAGGGATACAGAAAATTTCTTCAAGGTCTCAGTTAATTTCAGACAAATGTAAATGGAATGGTGCAAGCTTCCTGACTTAATGCAGTTGATTTTAAGAACATCACTCCATTATAGCAGAGTTATGGGCTAGATATTGATTGAAAGACAGATCTCTAAACATCCTTGTGATGGCAGTGAAAGGGCTTGTTTTCAGAATGGCTGTGCAACAAGTGGAAGCAGGTTAAGCCCAATTCAGTACTCAACTGGAAGTAAATATTAGGAAAAAAAACATTTCTAAAACTTGTATCTGAAACAAACAATTTGAACACCATGACTAGAATGTACGTGTAAATTGATCTCATTCATGTCCACAAAGCTGGACACTTGGTTTAGGGAAAAATTAAATGGCCAATTTGGACCAAGAAAAGGAGGTCAGAAAGTTAGAACAGCAAAGAATCTCTTCTTGGAAATTTCAACTCTTTCTATTCTGTGGTG
Source organism: Eopsaltria australis (assembly GCA_034509425.1). Lineage (NCBI taxonomy): Eukaryota > Metazoa > Chordata > Aves > Passeriformes > Petroicidae > Eopsaltria > Eopsaltria australis. Next base: position 2,085,257 of record JAVTVJ010000132.1, on the reverse strand, counting down.
CTGGATAATGGGATGCAACACTGTTTTAGGATCATGCTGCGAGTTGAAGGGCTCAGTTACTGATTCAGTATTTAAACAAAGGACTGGGGAACAGGGAGAGGGCTTCAGCATTACAGTGGTGTTCTTGATATTAGTACGTGACAGTTTTCTTGCTTGTCTATTTTAAGCAACCTTGGAAGAACACATAGGCATGCAAAACAGAAGAAAAAAACCCCTTAGGATCTGGGTAAAATGCCTGGGTAAAAGCTGTCAGACTGAATTTGATCTTTGGCTTTTCAGAAACAGAGGTGTATTCCAGCTGAACCAGATAAGCATCAGTCCAGAGTGAAAGCATCATCAAATACAGGGTTCTTCAAATAGTCAGAGAAAAGTAGAACAAGATAACTACAAATAAGGCATTCTTTTTGCTATGGTGAAAAATGGAGATAGAAGTGGCTGGTGAAACTTATTTCCCGTGGCAGATTCTTCATCTCTGACCAGCTCCCACTCATGTTTTGTCTCATACCTGTCATACTTGAGGAGTTTTGGATTGACCCTTCCAGGTCAAGAGGCCAGGCCTGCTGAGTTAGAGATGTATTTCTAGAATATGCATGAGACATGCATCACAATACCCAGCCAGATGATAACCCTCTGGAACACTGGGCTTCTTAGACTTTCGACTTGGTTTATGGGAATTTGCAGGGCACTTGTCATTCAAATACCTTACTAATGTACTTCAGATAGATGTAAAGGTCTTCATCTGGGCTGCTTTGTTTATTTACTTGCATAGCAGGGGGCATGTACTGATGGCTTTTAAGACTATAATTGCTGTTTGCCAATTTTGCTAAATATAAAACTAGATATTACCCTAAATTTTTAAAAAAATCCAAATTCCTTTTTTCTCTCTTGATTTTGTCTACTGATTTCTTTTTTTCATTCTTATTGTGTAAATTTTTTCTGGGCATTGGTGTTTCAGTGGCCAAGGTGCAGATGCTGCTGCCAATACTACCACAACATACACTCAATGTGTGTGTCTTTAAAAGGTCATGATTTAGGCAACCAAGTTGACTGGAGTTTTGTGTAAAATATGTATGTCTGTGGAGAAATTGTGATGAAACCAGAAGATTTTATGATCTTTTCTGTGTCTCTGGGAAATAATGAACTGTATGTAAGTTGCTTTTCTGGTAATTAAGGGCTTTAGGAACAGGCTGAAATGGTTTCTTCGTCACATCCTTTTACCTGTTCAATGCAGCTTGTATATTCTCCTGAAAATTACACTTAAATTACTATCTTATTCCCAGCTGTCTGTAACATCAGAGCTTTTAACTTTTATCTTGATGTTATCATGGATGGATCTTTCTGGCTCTGAAATGATCAGAGATCACTTGTTATGCAGATGAACAAGCTGAAAAGCAATTTCATAGCAACAATTCTGAATGAATTAGAAGTTCAGTGAGGATTAACAGGATTGTCAAGCTGTGCCTTGCTGAGTACACCCATCCACCAGATACATCTTTGTCCACTTCCAGTGATCCTGCATCACAAAATATTCAAAACGCTTGCTAATCTAGTTTTGCACACAAGTAAATGCATATACTGTGTCCCTACTTCTGAATTCAGTCAAATTTTAGAAGTATGCATATATTACATGCTTATGATGTATGTATGATGAATGTGATTTGCATGGGACTCAGTGCTGAGACATGTTTCTCAAAACCATTGAAAAGTGTTTCCTGAGCAAAGTGCAGTATTTTTCCTATTGCAGATTAAAGTTCTGTCATTGTTACAGTGGGTCTTGTGCACATATTTAAGTAATGTTTGTAGCTAAAGGGTTCAGGTTGTTGCCAAGTTATTGATAAATTCAGGTCCAAAGCTATTTGAAAAAGGGAAGTGCTCATTTCTTAGAAGTATTACAGTACCTTTGCATTTAGTTCTGTTTCTAGGAAAACATCCATCCTGGTAAATCTGTAATGTATAAATTAATTTAATGTGATGTGATAAAAATATATCTCTGGTAACTTAAAAACTGCATCATTAGTATTTGAATCAACACTTCTGCAAATAAAGCTGTACTGGTTTTAAGTGGGTTCCTGAGAGATTACAGTATTTCTGTGCAGGAAAACATTTCAGGATTGATTTTCAGATCTTATTTACTTAATTTCTTTGGACATGTGTGCATGATTGGTGGATATACACTTAATCTAACACTTGAGAGAAATAATCAGGAAATTAGGAGGTCTTCTAATTTTCTGTCAGAGGTGGATTACTTTATTACACTTCATTGAAGTGATTATGTTTTGTAAGCTTAATAGTCATTCTGTCACAGAAGCTCTGAGTCTTGTCAAAAAATTGTAGTTTTACAAATCACACCCAGAGTAGAAAATTGGTAATTCCCACAGCTGGATAGATTGGAGAAAAACTTTGTAATGTTCCTAGGCTTTAAGAATTTTGTAAAACGTTTTTCTTCCACACAAATATGAAGACCAGTTTTCCTATAAGTTCTAATATTCTGATGAGCTTGTTGTTTAAAAGTGAATCTACCTTTGTAGGCTGGAGGCAGTCTCAAGGTAGGGTTGTTGTATCATGCATAGCAAAAAGATCAATCCAAGGCTAGTGCAAACCAAGAATATTGACAACCTTTTAACTGAATTTTATAATGAAAATAATAACGTGTGCTTTGGAGAGTGAAAATTTTAAACATTATTAAAAACTAAAAGCAATTACAGAGACTCAGAAAAAATAAATACAATAATTGAAACTGGAAAAGGCTATAATGAGATTATAATGGTACAATAATAATAAAAACAAATAGTAAGCAAAGGAAGATTATGCTCTCAAATATGTAAAGCTCCTGACAATAGCTGGTGAAAAGAATGGGTAAGATGGATAGGGAACATTTTGGAAACTGATGATGCAGTAATTAGCTGTGAGCTGTGCTGCAGAAGCACTACAAGCAGTAAGAAACTGCCCTTTTGGAGAATAGGGCCAAACCTTACCAAAACTGAGCTCTGTATGTATGCTGTGAGTGGGGCAAGAGGAAGGCAATGTGGGGCTGCAATCCCCTTTTTGGGGGTAAACTGAAAGCAGGATGCGTCTTAAATTATTTGTGTTCAGTCATAACCTAATCTCCCATAGTACTAATTCTGACCTGTGATAATACCCTATCTCAGCAGTGATGTTAGAATCCAAAAGTGAGCAATTAAGCAAGAGAGAGATTGAAGTATTTTTTTTCTTTTTACTCTGGTATCTCCCAAAAGTCTTCTGGAATTTCTGGTTACTCTTATTAATGTTTTTACAAATGTACCGGTGACAGCACCACAAACGTGGGCTAACACTGCCAGAGCTGCCTCTGCAGGTGCACTGTTGAGAGGGAATTGTCTGCCTGGCCACATGCTCCCAAAGTGATTCACATCAATGCCAACATGGGAAGAGACAGTCTGGAGCTGGGCTGATGATCCTACATTCCCCCGCTGGTAAGCCATGAAAACATTTGTGCGAGCACATAGAAGAGGGGAGCAAAGAAGCAATCCAGAATAAAACTCACTTTTAATGTGTATTAATTCCCAGTTGTGCAGCTACAAGTCCCACTGTAAAGCCACAAGAACCAAGTAGTCAAGTGTTGGGGTGCAGAGCTGCCTCTCAGCAATGATGCGTGAGGTTCCAGCTTCCAACACTCAGAGATCTGCAGTGTTAGGTATTGACAGAGATCTATTCAAAGTAAAAAGTTAACTTTCTTTTTCAGCCATTACTCACTAGATCCAAAGCTGATTTATCTCTTCACGTCATGTCTCTCAGATCTAAGTCCAAACAACAATATGGTTTACACTGAAAGAAGTATTTTGTTTGACCCAGAATTGAAAATCTTCAGGATTTTGTTTTTACAGGACTAGTAGCCAGATATTTGTGTCCCTCACAGCAGTTTGAGATGAGCTCTTCATCTGAGAGTTCACACAGGTTCTATTGCCTAGTGCATTTTTTACTCAGATTTTGTGTTTGTTTTTCAGGTTGCTTCTCTGAGCTCTTCTTTTCTCCTTCCTTTTTCTCACTTTCCCATTTCCTTTTCCATTCCTTTTTTTCCCCTTTTAAATTAGAAATTACAGGTATGTTTTCAATCAGGCTGTAGGACCTAGGCTATTTCTGTACTAGCAAACAAAAACATGCAATGCAAACATCCTAATATCATCCACAGATCTAGAGATGCTGTTATTTTCCAATCCACAGATTTTAATGTTTTCCATGTTGTTAACGTAGAGGGTTTTTTCCATGTTGTTTACGTAGAGGGTTTTTTCCACTGCAGTTTTTGCTGGGGGCCAAAACTATCTGTGTCTCAGGCTATTCCTAGACAAGGAGAAGTGATAGCTAAGCCTAAGAACAGAACCTACCAACAGCTACTTGGATGCAGCCACTCTTATTTTAGAGAAAAGAGAGTTGTCCAGAGAATTACGTGGATGGGTTGTGCATGTTGCCCTCACAGTAAGCGAATGTTCCTTGGTGAATTTTGTTTGCTGCTGTTGATGTGGCACAGACCTTTGTGTACAGAAAAGGGATATTGGGGAAGGTTGTGAATGGCCTGTAGGCCTGGGCTGAATATCAACAGGTCTGTCTATGAGCCGAATTCAGAGGTTCTTGCTGTGAAAGTAGAATAATAATGCTGAGTATCCTAAACTCCTGATGATGGTCAGGTTTATCCTTTCTGTCTCATTTCCAACTTGTCACAGCTCTGGTTCTCCATTTTAGTGCTATTTACTTCCTCCTCTGCCCCTCTTCCTTGCACTCCCCACTCCTGGTTCACTCCTTGCTGAGGAAGTTTGAGTCTTCACCTCTGAACTTCCCATTGCACTCAATACCGGTGCACCCTGGAAACAAGATGTACTTTGAATCCAGTTTCTTAGCTTGACTGTTATTACTGAGAGGACTTTTTTTTTTTTTGAGAAAAATATCTAAGTAGTGATCTGAGCCAACCAAAGCAAAGTAAGGCTTCTCAAATGTTTGGGTCAAGGCAGTAAATGGTATATATTCTTGCCTTCATGCTCACTTTGCACTAGAAAGGCTGTTTGAGAAGTTGTGTATCTGTGTAGAAAACTTAGTGCCTGGAAGAATAGGTCACAACCTCTTGGCAAGCTTATACACACCTCATAATAATAATAATAATAGGCATTCCTCATATATGGGCATTTCAGAGTCTCAAGAAAATTCTTAATATATGACCAAGAAGCTCATATGCCCTGAATTCTTCTTCCTTCTCAGTGGTCTCACACACATCTAATGACTTCATGTTTACAAAGCAATCTTTGTACTTCATGTTTAAAAAGGCAAACAAAGCTGACAGTGACCTACTCTGTAGGAGAGTAAAGGTTCTGTAGGTCTTTTTCAACTGATAACTTTTTTCATGCCATATTTTCTGTACTGATCTTTGGCCATTTTCTTCTGTCAACCACTTTTTGTGATAGTGCCTCTGCTGGGACTGGTGGAAACTTAGGATTTGAAAAGGGCACGGATACTGAATCATGCACATCTTGTATTCTGATGAAAAATATGTACAGTGTCTTACAAGTTGCTCCCGGGAGAATTTTACTTAAATGTTAATAAGACGCAGTAGTAATGCACTGGCAGCATGAGAATAGCTGAGGATGAACTAGCAGTACTGGGAGTCCTGCCACTGTCCTGCCAAGGCAGGGGTGTCCCATGCTTCAGTGGTTGCTGTTGTGTGTCCTCCAGAGAGGCCAAATTCTGCCAGCTTGTTCTCAGCTTCTGCCAAATGAACCTAATTAAAACAGGAATACACATTTTATAGTGGCGCTATATGCAGCTACCGCTGCGCTCTAAGGAAAATGGTAAAATTGCTTATAAACAGAAAATTTGGAGGAACTGAGAAGGCAGTAATTTTTGCACTCAGGGATTTGTTGGTATAGAAGGGAAGATTATGACCATGTCACCTAGGCTAGCGACATCTGGGTTAGCTGAACTGGTTTTGTGTGCTTATTAAGCAGCTCTGTGCTGATCTTTTTGACATGGAGGACAGTGTGGAATACCTCCAGGACCACCTGTGACCAGTATTTTTGACCTTGAATATGAAACTATAGAGTTACAGTAAGATATTTTTGTGTGCAGGAAGGACTCACATACAGCATTTTAGCTTTTTAGGGTATGAACAATTCACAGAAATTAAATTAGATTATTATTTTTAATTAAGATACAGGAAATAAATTTCTCAAATTTCTGACAAATGTATAAAATCTTCCAATTAAATGTTAGTAAGAAACCTTTTCTTATTGTTCGCAGTATTAATTTTCTGCTACATGGGAATAGAAGAAAAAGACCTTATTATTGTTATTTTGGTTAAGGTTCCATACATGTTCTTCATGACAGCACCTTAATTTTGAACATTGCAAGGTGAATGGAAATTATCAAACTTTAATCTGTCCTGTTGGACATATGACTAAAAGCCATGTAAGGAAAATAGCAAATGAAAATTTCTTTCAGAGAAAACTTGAAGACTGAGGAGAAAGGCATTTTAATATTCTTGCTTTAATATTTTCAATTAATGTAAGTATCTCTCATTGTCTGATTTTTGTGGAGAGTTCTGGAGAAGTCTCAATTTTATTACAGCATGGTTTTATAAAAAAGGAAAAAACAGAGGCAGCAAACATTATTCCAGTGTTCACAGTACTCTGAAAGTTGAATTAAAAAAAGGGGGCAGCCCCCTCAGTGAGCAAGAGAGGCTGAAATTTTACTTTCAGTCATGTTAGATCTGTAGCTACTTTACCCTTTTGCACCTATTTGTATGCAGCTGGATTGGAGGAAACCTCTGCAAGGAGGTCTGGATGGGTTTCAGTGGTGCAGAAGAAAACATTCTCCTTAATTAAAATGTGGCCCATTGCAAAGTAGGAGCCCCATGGAATGCAAAGGTACAGTGATGTTATAATTAGCATAGCTATACTCAGTTAATGTGAACATCCAGCATCAGAAAATTATATATAACTGATTGAACTCAGCATCTTGAAAATTAGGTTGTTAAATGAACTTTAGTGACTGGGAATTTGATGTTTCGCTGTAGTTCAGTTTCTCCCATCACTCCCACCAGAGGCCAGTAATGTAGATATTTTGGCTAAAAACATCTATTCTGATTCTTGTTCCTGAAAGCAGAAAGGTGCCCTTCAGTGGGACTTGATGGGCATATTTGTAAACCTTCTAAAATAAGGAGAAATTATTTTTCATGCCTACTAGTTCAAGCAATGCTTCCCTTATAAAAAAGAATCACAGAATAATTTTAGTTGGAAAAGACTTCTGAGTTCTGATCAAGACCCGTCATTAACCCAGTGCTGCCAAGTCCACCAGTAAACCATGACTCTATGCACCATATCTGCACATCTTTTAAATATCTTCAGGGACAGTGACTCTACTACTTCTCTAAGCAGCCTGTTTCAATGTTTGACACCCTTTTGTTGAAGAAATTTTTCCTATTATGCAACATAGACCTTGCCTGGTGCAATTTGAGGCTGTTTCCTCTCATCCTACTGCTTGTTACTTGGGAGAAGAGACTAACCCCCCCCTGGCTATACCCTCCTTTCAGGCAGTTGTGGAGAGCGATGAGGTCTGCTTTGGACCTCCTGTTCTCCAGACTGAATGATCCCAGCTCCCTCAGCTGCTCCTCACAGGACTTGTGCTCCTGACCCTTCACCAGCTCCATTGCCCTTCTCTGGACTCACTCCAGCACCTTAATGTTTTTCTCATAGTGAGGGGCCGAAAACTGAACACAGCCCTCCAGGTGAGACCTCACCCGTGCCGAGTACAGGGGAACAATCAGTGCCCTGGTCCTGCTGGCCAAACTATTACTGATCCAGGCCAGAATGGCATTGGCCTTCTTGACTACCTGGGCACAGCTGGCTCATGTTCAGCTGTGGTCAACGAGCACCCCCAGGTCCTTTTCCACTGGGCATCTTTCCAGGCACTCTGTCCCCAGCCTGCAGCACTGCAAGGGGTTCACTGTGATCCAGTGGTAGGACATGGCACTTGTGCTGGTTGAACCTCATACAAGTGGCCTCAGACCATCGATCCAGCCTGTCCAGATCCCTCTGCAGAGCCTTCTTACTCTCCAGCAGATCAACACTCCTGCCCAACTTAGTGTGGTCTGCAAACTGACTGAGGAAGCATCTATCCCCTGTCCAGTTCATTGATAAAGGTATTAAACAGGGCTGGCCCCAACACTGAGCCCTGGGAAACACCAGTATGTGGAAAGTCTTTGTGGAGAAACCCACAGCTTCCTTTTAGGAGTAGCTCTCATATGAGGTTTTCTACTTACCTGTGCCTCCGACAGGCTCTTCTTTCTTGCATTCCATGCAACTTTATCTGCATGCTGGCTAACTACAGAACACACTGTTCTGTTTACGTCCAGTCCATGGGAAACATGTTAACTCTTTTCATTAGAAAATACATGACAGATTCCCTCTCCCCTATTCTTTTCTCATCTCTGCCTCTTCCCTTTGCTGTGTGTTAATGCCAGGTGCAAACCCCAACCTGACCTACCTTCTGTGTCATCTTGGACAGTGCTTGACAGGAGAGCTTGAGTGCTGTCTGCATTGAATGGAGAAGTTTGGATCATCATGAACCCCTTGCTGAAGTACGATGAGTTCACTGTAGTGGTCCAAGGGGAAGTTACTCAATTCTGCCACTGCTCAATGATGCAAGGGCTTTAGCAATCACTGCAGTGCTTTCAGCCACCTTTCCTTGAAGCAAAGCTTTGGAACCAAACACTTTTTTAAATCAGAAATTGAAAAATCCTGTTTCTTTAGTTCTGTACAGACAAATGATGATTATTTTGATCTAAAGGTCCAATGTAATGCTATTTCATTCAGGGGTGTTAGCCACAGCTCCACTGTCCTTCAGGAAGGAAATGGCTTCTGCAGCTTCCTGAGCAAGCTGATTTAACTCTTAAAGTTAGTGCTAAATGGGTAAGCAGTATGTACACACTCAGGACACTGCATAAAAAACAGGCGAATGAGCCAAGAGAAGGCCCAGTGAACAATTTAAAGGAAGCTATTGTCACAAAGAATAGTTTATTAGTAAAAGTAGATCACACTTGTGAGAATACCACTTGGTCATCATGCATTAACTTCAGACAGTATGCAAGACAATTGCTGCTGGTTCTGCATGCCTGGTCATTGCATGTCCTGCCAGCCAGGAGGCTCTTCCATACACCATTAAGCAGTTGCAATTTGTGCTGTGTGAACAACCCATCCTGAAATAAATCATCCCAGAATCACCCATTGTAGCACTGAAATTACCCCGATTTGGTGCATGCTATCTTTTACAAATTCCCTACAGGCTGAAATGGATCAAGACATTAGCATGAGCTTGTGGGCTTAAACTTAGGACATTGACACAAGAGATATGTTACCATCAGATAAGTTTTCTCCATAACAGAATATCAGAAGCCTTGCATTTCAGAACATGTCTTTGCACATAGCAAGATACTTTATTTGGTGCACCAACTACTAACAAGATAGATACTTTTAGATATTGTTCTTAGCTTATATATCCATTTGGAGATTTACTGTTCCTATTTTGGACTGAAAGTGCACTTCACAATGTGTCTCTGCTCCAGCTGTACTCATGAATAGTTGATTAATAACAGGTTTGTATGTCTATCCATAATGCATACTTTCCTAGTCAGACCTCTTCTGTTGCTTCTATATATTTCACCAATAGATGGAGTAGAAAGTAGCAATAATTCTTTAAAGATTCATTCAGATGATAGCTTAATTGTAAAATAATTCTGGCCTGGAAGAAGTTATGTAATATGATACCAACTTTTAAATTTGTAAATCAAATAAAAATACTTCCAAGTGTCTTTACTAAACAAGGCATTTGACAAAAGACTTCCTTTTACCTCAACTCTTCTTTGGTGCTCTAGCATTAAAGAAAAATTTTTGGAATATACTATTGTACGCAGCTGTTTGGTAGGAGGAAGTGGGGGTGTCTTCAGTGAAACACATAAGTTTTGCATGCAAAGACTACTATTTTTGTTGTGCATTAATATTCAGTTTTGTTAAAGTGGATCAAGGAGAAACAAGTTCTATGATGAGCGGATACTTGACAGCAATCAATTAACTGACAGTGATTTCCATGATTAAATGTTCATGTTTAGTATATAGCCTGCACAATTAATTACAATGTGTACCTCTCAGAGAATAAAATGAAACCAAACATGATGCAGGGATTTCTTTTTTTTTTTCCTTTCTACTATTATATTGTCATGCTTTATTATTCTTGAATCTTCCTATCACGAAATGTGAAATTAGGTTTCTTTGGATTTATCTACTTGGCATTCGTAAGCTTTGTGACATAGGAACTATGAATTGAATGTAAATGTTATTTATAATCCTTTCATACTTCAGTTATGCAGTCTTCAGTGTATAAAAGAACCAGGCTTACAGAACAGTTTCAACAGAGTGAATAATAAAATATGCTTTCTCTTTAGAGAGGAATGGAATAACCACTGTCTAGTTTAGTAATTGTAACTGTCTTGCTCTTACCTGCTTCTCCTCTCTTTCTATTCTGTCCAGGATTGTCTTTCTCCAAGACAGTGATTTGCAGACTTGATTACTAAATGGTGATCTTATAATGCCACTGAAATCTGGGCAATGGAAACTGTCCTAGAAATAGTATGACTCAAGCATTTAAGCTAGCTTTTACAGTCTCTCTTCTTCCTCTCTTTTTACTTATCCTTTCTTTTATTTCCTTCCCTTTTCCTCCCAGAACTGAAAACCATCTGGTAAATATAGGCTTGAAAATTCCAATGCAAAAGCATTGGTAGGTTCTTTTTTTTCCTCAAAGTCTGAAAAATGAGGAGGAACTTAAAGAGAAAAAGCTGCCTCTGCCATGAGTGCTCCTCACTGTCCCATGCTTAAAGGAGAGGGAAGAGGCACCTCTCCAAACTTCCTCTACTGCAGAACAGAGTTCATCATAACCACATTCAAAGATGTCCACACCTCCCACCTGGCAAGAGCATATGGTGAGATAAAGGGATATTGAATGTAGTGTGCTTCCTTGTTGTTGGAGTGTGGCTATGACATGTTCCAAGCACCAGAAGAAGCCCCCGGTGCCACCTCACTACCTTCCCTCGTGTGCACAGGCACACAAAGCTGACCAGGGAGCAAGTGCTACATGACCCTCCCTGAAGTTAAAAGAATTGAAGCGTTGACTTGAATTATTGATGGATGCAGTTCCCATGCAGGTTATGCCAACTCTGTGACCCTCTCACCCGCACAGATCTTGTTCTGCCGTGTCTCTTGTACCTGTCACAGGACATGATGGGGATAGCTGGTGCGAGGGTAGCCTTTCTGTGTGAAATTTATCAGCCTGAGGGTAGAACAGACCTCTTATCAGGGACTGGGCTATCTTCTCTAAGCCTCTGGAGGTAGGCTAACACCTTTGGGCTAGAGAAAGGTAATTTTGATTCGTGGTTTAGGCAAAAGGACTTCAGTCTGTTCAGGGAAAGGTAAGTCAGAAGATTTTCAAAATGATAACATCTGTTCTAACCTGAACCCCTTCTGTAATAACTTAAGATGCAATAGCACTAATAAGCCATGATTAGCAATGAAGTCCCTTCTCATGGCACCCAAGAATATGCTGTGAAGAGTTACGCCTCTTCTCTTCTGAAAGTTGTTGGAGCTCTCCCCCCTCCCTATTCTCCTTAAGCAAGAACTAAGAGTCATGTCTGCCTCCATTTTAAATAATAATAGACCTGGTAGGAATAGCCTGAACCAACAGTTGCATTCTCTTATAAAGGAAAATAAGTTTTTACTGAAGTTTATTTTTCCTGGAAGTTTGGGAAGAGGCCAGGTTGCTCATGCTGGTGGTTGCTCATGCTGATGGTTGCTCATGCTTCAATCTCTTCTGCTGCTTATAGCTTGAGTTTGCTGTTGTTTTCTACATTTTGCCACTCTCCCAAGTACCTTGTCAGACATTTTATACCAAGTAGTTTATGTCTGTCCTTTTCACCCAGCTGGATATGACTCTAAATAAAATACCTGCTCTGAAAGAAAAGAAAATTGGGAACTAGGAAACAAGTCAACCTTTCAACTGAGCAACAAACTGCAGTCATATGTTTGAGGACAGATTTTAACCCCAGTCTTAAACCGCAATTCATCTATATTTTGACATGCTCCTGGCACGGAATGGACAAGGAACATCAAATACGGCTTCTGAAAGAGCTTTTATGCAGGAGCACTTGTGCAGTCCTCCTGGCTGGGACCTGAGGATCCCAGACTTGTCATAGCTCCTGACAGCTGGACTAGTCATTTCACAGACCTAAAACAGAGTTAACATATTTTTGTTGTGTTATTTTTTCCTGTTAATTCAGAACAATTGAATTACCAGTTTTCAATGATATATTTAAGACAGGGTCTTAAGTGCTTCCTTCCCCCCCCCCCCCCTTTTTTTTCTGTATAAACTTAAATATTGCTTTCATGGCATATTTTGACTTCAAAAAAGTCAGTCTGGAATTTTGATGTACATTTTGCAGTCAGCGTAAAATATGAGTTAAATTGCAGAATTAAAGACATAAAAATATGAGTAGTTCTGTTGATTATGAACCCAGAATATCTATTGCAATTGCCTTGCTTGATCTTTTATGTAATGCAGTTCATGTGATTTCCTTTAAATAACACTTATTTGAAATTGACCCTATCTTTTAGGCAGAAAAAGATCTGACTATGATTTTTAAAATAGAGTCATTTTTATAAGAACTGCCCCTTTATCACTGTGTTCCTTCTGAACATCTGAGTGACATATTTAACAGCAGTTTACTTTAGTGCCATTTCAAACCCCCAGCAAAACATTTGGATAATCTTACTACAAGGGCATAAAGAATACTTAGTGTCTTTAAGGGACTTTATATTAATTAAGATTAAATTATTCTTTATTTCCTAATGTAGTAGTTCTGTAATTTTCATACAGATAGTTGTTATTGTCTTTGTCTTTATATCTTTTTGGGCACTTGGATTTTCTGACAATGGCTTTGTTTGGAGTAAAAAACTTACAAGAAAAACAGAGCAAGACACAAATCACTTATAGAGTTCCTGAAAATAACAACAAGTTTTATACTGAAAAATTTACAATCATTAAATTTACTATACAGTATGCAGTTGTAGGCAGAAGACAGATTACTGGATTATTGGTTGTTGGATTGTTTTGTTCATTTTTTTCCACCACGTGTTAGAGAATTGATACTGTGTCCAGGATTTCAGTGAAGCGACACAAATAAAAATTCAATGTTTTCAAAATAAAATAGTCTTTAATTGTTTTTCTCAGGAAGGACTTCTTACGCCTCCACATTAATAAGCATTCTTCTGTGCTTCAACTTAGTACCCACTCAGTTCCTCTCTTTAAAGGATCATCTATCCCAATTACCATTGAGACTTTTCAGTATCATTAAATTTGGAGCAGTGGCAATTTAATCAGGTGGTGATCAGTGTGATATTACAGAACATGACCTTTATAAAGTGTGTCTAACAAATTTGGATATTCTGTTTTACCAAACATATACTTAGTGTTTAGTTAGTTTACAGTTCTCTTTGGGGAAAAAAAAGTGACTCATAGACAGCACTGGTAAACATTAAAAAAAAAAGCTTTCATGTATGTTATTCGTCTTTAATCTGAAGTGTTTTCTCTTGCATGTCAAGCAAACACGAATTTCCACCTCCCATTTGGGCAAGTTTAAATCAGCCCTGGAGCTGACTGAGGATGTGGGACATTGGTACAGCATCATTCTTCAGATGAATGCCACATTCTGCCTTTTTTCCCCTAGTCAGAGTATCATCTCGCATTGCTTGCAGAGAAGGAACCCTCTTGCAGATGGAGCTCTTACGTTGAGAGCTGTGACTCAGAGCGTGCCCGTGGGCTGTGGAGCGGAGCCGAGGCGCCTGTGGGAGCTGCAGGAAGCGGAGGGGGTGCTGCAGCCTTCTCCCGGCCTTCTGGGGGCTCCATGGGCTCTGCCGCACTGCCGGGGACGCAGCAGCCTGAACAGCTTCCAGAGAGCCCTTTTCTGGAAATCCCTGGAGACTTAGGGTACTGCTTTGCCAAAAAGTGGGCTTAAACTAGGGCCAATATGTAGAGTAGGAAATCTGTGACGCCAAAAGGAGTTTCATGCTGGTGTGGCGGGGTTGGCATGACTGTATTGAAGCACACTAAGCCGTTCAGTATGACTGCTGCCTGTGGTCACCAGGAGCTGGGAAAACAGAACCACCCTGATACAAATGAGACAATGAAAATTTTGTTTGAGTTTAGCAAATTTAGTTGTGCAGTACAACACAAGATCTAAAGCAACTATCTTTTCCTAGTATTCAGATCACAAATCTGGTTGATATTTTTCTCCCTGCTCATAACACTGCAAACATATATAGTCCTTAAAAATTCTGTAATTTGAAGCCTTAGATTCAAAACCCCAGACCAGTGGCTCAGACATGGGTCTTTTTATGGATAATCCCGAGCAGCTAAAGCTGTCCACCCATATGCCATTTGGAAGCTCTACATCTAGATTCTTCATCAAACAAGGTGAATCGCAAGTTAGATAGGTAGGATTTGACTTCTGAGAGGGTGCATATATTGCTTCTTCTCCTCTAGTGCTAAAATAATCGAATGGATGCCCTGAGATATAATATCCAGTGTATTTTGAATCACTTGTTTTAGACATTAGCATGCTTTCAGTATCTAAATATCTTCTCCATGCTATCTTACATTATATAGTGCAACATTATTTAGTGCTGCCAGCCAGAGAGGAAGAGATAATATTCTCTTCTCTACATGCGGATCTCTGAATTCCTCTAACATAATCCTCATATATTTCTTCAGATAGACCCATTTCATATATCTGTGTTGGAAGTACAGTGTTTTTGTCAGGGAGTCAGGACTACAAGTACTTTTGTGAGGGTTAACTTAAAGGTGTTGTTATTGTTGCAGTTGAGTGCTGAATCAATTCCTTCTAGGAAAAGAAGGCCAGTTTTCATGAGATCAGAATTAACAAGGGTTCACCAATTTGTTCCCTCTGTGGACTAAGGGAATTAACAAAAAAACACCATGCCAAAATTTAGCATCCCAGTTCTACCTTTCATGTTTCCCAAGTACATATCCAGGGAGAAAATTTGTCAGTTGTCTCTAAGCAACATGTTAGGCAGTGTTGCAATTTTTCATCTGACTCTAAAATAAATTATTTATTTCACGTAAATAGTGTGGACACCTATGTTGAATGGTGGATTAGTTTGTAAAAGGCAGAAGATTGATATCTGATTATTTTGACTCCTTACTATGAGTCTCATCTGGGAATGCTGTTCATCAAAAACTCACCTTGAAATGGGAAGAAAAAGCTAAGATTAAGAAACAGAATGCTTTTAATATCTTATAGTATGAAAAATTAGCAATGAATCTTTTTAAAAAAGATATTGCGTTCAGTAGAGCATTTTTTTAGGGATGTACTTTTATCCTTATTCAGATATGTCAATTACTGACTGCTTAACACAAGATGAATTGAGGAAAGGTCTGGAGGGAATTTTACAGATGTCCTAGTCATGAGAAACTTTACAAAAAAGCTTGTGAAGCTGCCCACAGATTTGAAGCTGTGAGAAATCTGAAATGCCATGGATGACTGTGAAGCTACTTAAAATTTCTGAGGTTAATGGACTGCATGGTAGGGATTATGAGCTTCACTTAACTGCTCTGCTTTTACAGAACAGACTTTTTCTCTTCTAATAATGTTAATTATGAAGCATATGTATTTGGAGATGACATAATGGATGCTATTGTTCCATTTATGAAAACATTTGATGTTTACCAGTGTTGGTGAGGGGCAGCATATTGCATAATCCTGCTATACTTTATGTTCTGTTGTACGTAATACAGCACTATTTCAGATACACTTTCTTTGCATGCCACTAGAACATCACTGTTTTCTTCTTCACATTACATACAGTAAAAAAATATTCCCACTTTTATTATAATTAGGAAATCAAAGTACACCTCATCCCATGCCTTCATTATTTTAGAAAATGAGTGATGGCCTTCTTCAGCCTAGTGAGTATTCTTTCCAAAGAAAATCAGTCTGATTTTCAATATCTGAAAGTTTCAAATTATTACTTTTTTTCCAACAGGTCTCCTGTCTTTTATCCCCTGCAGAACTAATTTGGACTAAACAAAAACATAAGTAAACTTACCAAACGTCTGGCAGGAACAAAAGAGCTGATAGATGGCAACAGGTACAGAGAATAGAGTTCTACTTTCAAAACAGTCTTAACACATCTTCCCGTTCTTTTTCCTCTGGGAAATGTAGATGAGAGCCTTTCAGTTTGGTCCTGGATGTGCAAATACAGCTATCTAAAAAAGACAACTGAAAATTAGTATTTTTCTGTTTTGGTGTTTTGTTCTTGTTGCCATAAGCAAATGAAACCAGCAGACAAAGGCCTCTTTCGCTGACATATGTCAAAAAGCTCTTTCTACAGAATGCTAAAATTACATCAAATATTTGTTGCCTCCATGCAGAGAGATAGTCTAAGATTTGACTGATTCCTAGAATTTTACTGGTGTCCCCTCACCTCCATATTATTGATGGGAATTTTGTGGGATGTCCCCCACTTCTACCCCACTCTGAACTGATGGAAATATTTGGAATGAGAAGGATTTTTCAGTTACTATAATGAGAGCAAAATATAGAATAGAGTAGAGATTGACTACACCTCAGTACTTTAGAAACTGAAGATCCCTTTTTCTCTGATGTGTAAATCTTAACATATTCTATCAGGTTCAAGGCTTAAGTAAAGTACATATTCTAAAGTTTTGTCATTTGAGCTGCATTTAGCCATTTCTGAAATCTTGTGAATAAAACATTCCCTGCCTCTGCGCACAAGCAAGGAAGCATTGATTTGGAGACAAGCGCTTGAAGATGTGCTCTACTGTTCATCACTCTGAGGTACTAGATTGCAGAAAGCCCTATAATGTTTCGCTCCCTCATGCCCATCCCTAACAAACTGTTTTACAGAAGGTTTAAATTATTCATGTTGCAACAATAAAGTTCACAGCTACTACTCAGCTCCGCAGTTGGCTGCTGGATAAAAATCTCTCCCCACAGTGATGGGCACACTAATTGCACATTAGCAGATTGGGTTAAAGACAAACCTCACAAAATTGGTGGATATAGAAGAAGTGAAAATAATAGCTCAGAAAAAAAACTTGGAAACTGTTGATTTTAAGTGTGCCTAAAGCAATGCAATTGAAGAAGGACCTCATTGGGTGCTCCTTATGTTGTCAGTGAATGTTTAGTTTTGGCTTCCTTTGAATGATCTCTCTGCAAAGGAAAAAAGCACTAAAATGCATGTCTTGTTTCCTGAACTGAGAAGTATCTTTGAGCCTTTTACACACATACCTTTTAAAAATGTCTTTTTAATCCACAATTCTATTTTGGCTTGGACTCAGTCTTCTCTGACACATCTTTGAAGTTGTTTTGAGTTAGAAATACATATATATTTAGCTTAGTACTGGCTGAAGATTTTCCTGCTTCTAGTGGTCTATGCAAGATGGATCCAGTCAGTGAAAAATGCCTTTCTAATAGAGTGAAATCTATCCAGTCTTATTATTTTCAGAAAAAAAGATTGTTTTCTAAGTCCAGTAAGGCTTGTCTTGCCACCTCATTTAGAAGGGTGACTCCATTAAGCCTCATGATTTGGGAAGTATGAACAAAGGCTACTGCTGCTGTGAGTGCTTTTTTTGATAAAAGAATGCTAAGAGTCTGCAAAGTGCTTACTATCCCTTTCATTTTTATTGTAAGTAGACGTGCTCTTTAATGGGGCCCTGTAGAAAAGAAAATCCTTTTTTGAATATGTTTAGTCCACAGCTGCTGCAGGTGTCCAGCCCCCAGCTAGACTGGGCACCACTCTGCCTGCCCTGGGGTCTGTGGCTGCTGTGGTATGGAATGGAATGGAATGGAATGGAACAGAAGAATAGATTATTTTAATTGGAAGGGACCTCCAGTGATCACTGAATCCAACTTTGTGACCAATTCAGGGCTGACCAAGAAGTTATTAAACATACTCTTGTTACTAAGGACCTGTGTACTTACATGCACATAACTTGTATACTTTCCTCCCTGAAGCTGAACAGATTGTGACAGCAGTTTTTCTTTGGAGACATTAAAGGGCAATTATAAAAATGGAGGAGTAACAAAGCATTTATTGGAACCCTGTGCTGTAAAATCTGTGACAATTAAGATGGTCATATATAGTCTTCTTTTTCCCTCCCTATTGACTGTATCGCACATGTTGTCACTGCAGCTCATGTTCAGAGACTGTGTTGTGTACCTAATGCTTCACAGTCACACTGGAGACATCACTAAGGATTGAACCCAAAAAATTTTTATGAGTTTGTGTCAATGAATTCAAGGTTATGCTAGGCCCAGATGTGTTTAGTGTTCAGACTGATGCTCAAGGAAAATCCCATCAAACAATGTCATTCTGCTGGCCTGAGCTAAGCAGAAGAAACTATTAATGTTTGGTGTGAGGATCCAGAAATAAGCTATGAGTTAAGAAATGTAGAAGCACACCTATTCATTTAGTAGTTTTTGAATGCTAGGAAGTTATATGGTAAGAAAAAGATTTCTTACTGTTTTTAGCACACAAGTATAATTTAACATGCCATTAATTTACCTCATTTGATGGGTTTTTAAAATTTCTATCTTAGAAACCAAGTGATGTGAGACTTCTTTTCTGTGCTACCTTCAGTTGAATCCTTAGTCTGAGGAACTGTAGGACTCTGGGTTGTAAGAAAATCACTGAGCTCTTTTTAGTAGCTCGAAAGTCTGTAATTTTGTTCTGTATTTATCTCCCAAAGTGACCCAGGAGCCAAGAACAGGGTCTCCCAATTGGCAGCTGGCTCCCTGGCATCTATTCTGGTTCAGGGCGCTATGGGATTTGAGCTGGGAGTAGCTCAGTTGGCCAGAGCCTAGTGCTAATAATACCAAGTTGTTGGGTTCAATCCCTGTATGGGCCATTCACTTAAAAGCTGGACTCAATGATCCTTTTGGGTCCCTTCCAAATCAGAATATTCTGTGATTCTGACCTAAAAATGCTCTGCTGGAGCAGGAGTTGTCAGAGCTGTCCTTACAGAGGGTTTCCAGCGAGGTCTATATGTGAAAGGATTTGGCTCTGTAGTTCTTGGAAATATATAGCCTCCCCAAGCATCCATCTGCCCTCCTATGAAATAGCAGTAAAAAGCACATATTCACAATGATATTTCAGGGGTTAAGTAATTAATGTGCTGAGTAGCTTAATGCAGAAGCACTTTGTATGATTAAGTACTGATGTACTTAATTAGTTTAGGAATTTGATAATATTCTTCGTGGTCTCCTGCTGTGGTTCATTTAGAACAATTCTGCTTTACCTTCCCATGGAAGTATAAAGGATGTTGTGCCCAGAACACAGCTAAGCCCTTGTTTCAGTCCCACCAAAAAAGACAGGACACATTGGCTATTGGGGAATTACAGCTTCTTTGTAAAAATATTGGAACCCAGAGGAAATACTAATGCTATTGAGCAGGACTGTGCATGTGAGCATTCATAATTCAAAAGCAACTACCTCTTTTCCTAATACTCCTCTTGATCCTTTAGGCTAATAGTCTAGAAACCTGTCTTAAAGTATACCTGCTTTACTTCCTGGTATATAGTATCCTGAAATAAAATTTGGGAGGATTTTACCAGGTCTTCCCATCTAGTTCTTTGCTTCATTTGGGCTACTTGGGAAATGCCAAAGAGACAGGAAAAGAGTCAATACCTAAATCTAACTGCAGAAATAAAAGTAGTTGCATGTGGTTGTGCAAGTTTGTACACCTACACAATCATGGCTTAGTTTTCCAAGCAGCTCTTCACGCTGAATATTGCAGATATGGCCCTACTTGGAAAGGCAGTGCTGAATGCAAAAAGGCTGGTAATCACACCAAGAGCAAGGAGGGACCGCTACCCTTGTACATCTCAGGCGTAAAGGGAGCTCTTTGGTAAACACAGCTGCACTTCAACAAAGGAAAGGTGGAGTTGCAGTCCCTGGCATGATAGACTCAAGTAATCCTTGTTAATACCAAACTCAGATTTTGGCAACAGCAGCCTCCAATGACAGGGGGAAATACACATTTCAATATGAAGAGCAGACAGTGACGTGTAACATTGGGTGAGAAAATACTGCCTGCCCTGTTTTTTTCTACAACTTAAAGAGAAAAAGGAAGAGAGAGTATTTCTTGATACAATGCAGATATATCTCTTCCAAACTGATAAACTTTTGAAAACTGGTAATGCTTTCCATCTTGAGGCCATCACACTTGCAAAAAGTTCTAGTATTTTAGCCACAGCAATAGTTCCCTAATGTCTGAGAATCATGACTAGCTGTAGGTGGGTAAGCTCTGAGCTTTAGACTTAACCTATTAATCTATGGAAACACTGAAACTCATCTCTGCTTTTAACTTTTGTCCACTTTCTGTTGTTCCACTTGCCCTCATCTTTCTTCAACTGTTAGCTCTCTTCCTGGTAGCTATCATGATGGAGCCTGATTTCAGATGGTGGCTTCTAGATGTTATGGAAACAGAAAGAAATATTTAAACCTTTTTTTTTGTATTTCCAATTATATAAGTGCATTAGTAACAATGCATGGCACAGGGAATGCAGTAGTCAAATGTGCTGTGCAGAGCTTACTCTTTGTTGCTTAGCAATTAAATGTATGCACGTAGCAGCAGCACTGACAAAAATGCTAATAAAAAGTGACAAGTTATATCTCCAGAAAAAATTACACGATTAAGAAAAAAATATCTGTCAAGATACTGGAGCAACAGCAAATGGTACATATGGACAGATCGTGTCCCTCCTTGAAGGCAAGATCTTCAGGTACTGACCACTAGAGGGGCTGAGATGATGGAAATAGAAGGTATCCACATTTATAGCATGGGCTACAGACACACAGTTGTGCAAACATCATGGTAAGGCTTTCTGTTGTTGTTGTTGTTGCTCCTTTATTATTTGTAGTTATTTGTACTTATTTTTATCCATAAAGTGTCTAGAAACATGTTCTGTTTCCTTTGTTTCATTTTTCTCCTCGGTGTTCAGGTTTTCAGATTTTTCACAGCATTTATGTCTATCAAATTTCTGACTTTCCTAGCAGATCCTTGTGTCACAGTATAAGGTTTTATTTATATAATGTAATGCAATCTATCGTGTTAATGTAAATAGAATTCTCTGTAAAACTGGTTCTTTAAGAATACTAAACTGCTTCTCTTTATTTATTATTTATTTATTTATTTATTTTAATTCAGAACAAACATGAGGCAGACGAACTGCACAGTAGGCTGCAATTCTCAAAAAAGCCCAGCATTTAAAGACTCCTTTCTTTGTGGGATTTGCATGTTTAACCTTTCGCTCCTTCTCTCTCATCTTTAATCTTCTTCCAAAATCTGTGTCACTTGTGTTGTGCTCAGGTAGTGCGTTGCTTCTTGGGCTGGTTAATACTGATTATGCACTTGCTCTGCTGTGGATAAACATCAAGGTTTTTTTAGCACTTTTTCCAAACCAGCTTGACACATTGTTGCATGAAATTATTTTCTCTACATTTAAAGAATCATTTACAGCTTCAAAGTAAGTGCTCTTAACTCATTTATTAGTATCTGTGGTATTTAGCAAATATTTCTAATTATGTGGAAGATTTAAATGGTTTTTCTTCTAATAATTCTTTCCAGCATTTTAGAGCTTTTTCTCATTAGATTTCTGCTCACTAAAGTGCTGATTCTGCACTTGACAGTCTGCCTGCATAGTGAATTGCAGGATCTGGGCCCAATTTTGATCTATTTATATTATAGTCCATTTCATTTTAACTGAATGCAAGTACTAATTTGGCTGTACTTGCTTTCAGCATTATCTCAAGTTGTGCCAAATCAGTAGACAGTCCATTTGGAGTTTGGCGGGCTTGGCTGAAGCTCCTGCATTTTTGGTCAAGTGCTATTGAAAAATGCTATTTATCAAACAAAAGTAGCCTAACTCTTGGCTTGGTTCAGCAATTCTGGGTCTTTATCTCCAGCTTTAGCAAATAAGATGGACCCTGAATCAGTGCAGATCAGGTCATATTCTGTGTTAACAAAATGAATCAGGCTTCTTTTAATTCATATACTGTACCTCTTAAGAGATAAAAATGAAAACATACAGTAAAAATAATAGTTAAAAATTGGAACATTACTTGACTTCCCCCCGCCTTCTTTATGACTGTATTCATAGAACAGTAACTGAGATAACACTGCGCACAGAGCAATCGTGTTGTATGATGCAAAAAGCAAAAGGCTATTCATGAGATTTTTTTGAGCTAGTCCACCTTATGATCACTTCACTTGCTCTGTATTTTTCCAGAAAGGAGTCTTTTAGCATTAGTTAAACAGGCAGAAATTATCTCATACAGATGCAACTATATTGCAACCCCAATCAGTGAGGGTAAGGAAATGAGAGTATAACATAGAAAGGAAGGAGAAGAGCTGCAGATCATTGTGCTGAAATATTTTATGTGCATTTGGTTGTGATCTTTTTAACAAGATGTTTCACAACTAGCTCAGGACACTGAACCAAACATCCAGAAAAGGGAAGATTTGAATCCACTGGGGTGATATAAAACAAAATTTTCCTCTTCCTCCTACTCTAGTAAATGCTATCATGGCAAAATAAGCTTTGAGAGAATCACTTTGATTTGTGAAATACTTTTCTCCAAAGGCTGCATTTTGAAAGCTATTTCCAAATAAGCCTGTGCTACCCAGAAGTAGCAGAAGTATTTCATGCCCTAGAGAGATTTCTTAAAATGTTTTTATGTATGCCTTCTTTCCCACATTACCTGCAATGACATGAAAAGATGGTGTGTGTGTGTGCGTGTAGACATGTATGTATGTGTGTATACATGTATGTATGTGTGCATATATAATGCAAAGGGGAAAAAGAAATGCTTTATAGAAATGTCTGCTTAAATGTCTGCCTGAAAATGTATGCAGTATATTCTTTTTTAAGTAGCCTCCTCCTGGTAGTACCTTCACTCAGATTCTCACCATTCCCATACAGTGTTCTGTAAATACCCTGTGAGAATGACTAGCAGGGAGGATGATCTTGCATAACAGGCAGCTGACTAATTTAGACTAGGAACATTGATCTACAATGACTGAAATAGTCTCAGTCTTGTTCCGATTTCGACATTTGAAGTTTTGGCATCACACTCATGGATACTTGTGTAGTTCAGTCACCGGAAGTCACTGTTCATATATTTTACCATTTTCAGGTAGAGCGAGAGAGGGCTAAGCCATTCCAAATATAAAAAAATGCTAGGATTTTTGTGTCGTATGTGTTCCCTACACATAGAGAGGGCTGTGTTAAATTTTTGTGAAATATCTCTGCCCTATCCGCTTCTTTAGCATATATACCACAACAGGCCCTCTTCTTCATCTTTCTCAGCATGCTACTTTGACCTCCATATTTTATTCACCTTTCTGAGCACTGTATTTTGACCTAAGTTGTTCTTCTCTTTTATCCATTTAGATTAATTTATGTTTTCATAAAAAGACTACCTCCAAAAACTTTTTGCAGTAATGGAAGTCTGAGGTCTGTCTCTCACCTGTATTTTCTTCAATTTCGGACCACCCAGGTAAAGTCTGAGACTGTGGCATGTGTTTCACAGGCACACTAATTGTGCAGTTTCTGTGGCCACCTAGGACACTGTTCTTTGAGACATTGATTTAAATCAGTGCAAAGCCAAACACCGCAAAGAGGCAGGACTTGCTTGAGGACTGGTCTGTTCTGGGTCTGAAGCCAAGGGACGAAGCTGAGCTTGCAAGGTGGGAATGTCTTTGAGCATAAGTGATTACTAATCACTAGAGGCTCTTGAAGGTTAGCTCTGATGTTTTCATTTGATTGATGTTCAACTCTTCGCATAGGTGTTGGTACATATTCAGTCCCATTGTATGTGTATGTATTTGCAAACACATGTGAGAGTCCACTGGGGTCCTTCTTTGACTCCAATGAGCTTTTTCTCCATCCATGCTCTTGCACTTCTCTTAGAAGAGACCTTAAAAAACTTCCAATGTGCTATTATGCATGTGCTACATAAATAGACATACATCTTATATTCTTTGCTGCCACAAAAATATGACTCATATCTGCAAGTAATTTTGTTTTGAGTAACAGCAAACTGGATCTGAATTCCTAAAGCAGGAAGAAGTCAGGGAAGAAATGACTGTGTAGTTTGCTAGTTTTGTTTTCAGCAATGAATCCTGTAAAATAAACAATGCTTCATGAAATATAAGCCCTTAAAAGAAACCCAAAACCTAACCTAGAACTGTAAAATATATTGCCTCTGCATTTGTTCATTTAGATTTGTATTCTTATTGCAAAAACACATCTAAAATGAGTAAAACACAGAAAAAGAATAGGTTAAGAAATGACAAGACATTTGTGCAATTAATTTTTATTGGGAAAGCAGAATTATTTTTCTCTCTCACCTCACTCCCCAATGTGTCTTGCTTACAATAATCAGCTCACCAGTTTTCATCTTAACTACTTACACGTAACTTGCAAAATACATCATTATGGAAAAGGTAAACTAGTTTCAATCCAAACTTTCTTTCTCACTAACAAACACCAGAAGAAAGTGATGGGTAAAATTTAGGACACTATTGTATAATAAATGAGTAACCTGAGAAAATGTAATGCACAGACAACAGTCCCTCCTTGCTGTGCTGTTGCTCAGATACACAGCTTGTCTGAATCTAAACATACTGATTT
Source organism: Eopsaltria australis (assembly GCA_034509425.1). NCBI lineage: Eukaryota > Metazoa > Chordata > Aves > Passeriformes > Petroicidae > Eopsaltria > Eopsaltria australis. Next base: position 2,060,458 of record JAVTVJ010000132.1, on the reverse strand, counting down.
ATAAAAAGTGCATATTTGGTGATACATACCCCACAAGCCTGAAAACAGTGAACAGGAAGAATTATATTCACATAACTGGTTACTGCCTATTTGAAAAAGCCCTTTTAGGAGTACAATAAGCTACAGTGGAGTTAGGCTTTTAAAATTACATTGCAATACATGTTTTGGTATGTGACTGGGAGAAACGGGACATCCACTCAAAGGTTTGTTGTTTTTTCTTGATCAGTGCAGAAGAGTAACTCTCCCATGAAACTAGCTTGGCACATAGTCTAGACCTTAGCAATAGAGAGGATGAAGTTAGACTTGCTTATAATTTTTAAAGTGTGTGATTTGGTGCTCCTGAGCTCTTTAAAAGTATTAATATGTGTTTGGAGATACTTGTTTATTGATGGACAGAAAAGAATAGCTTCATCCTTGTTCAACAGAGAAGGCCTTTGTAACATAAAGGATTATGAACATTCTTTTTGATAATCTCATTATTTTTTGAAACATTTCTTTAACTTCATATTAGCTACTGGTGCTCTGTTTGATACTGAATATAGATGGGTTTATCAAGATATTAGTGGGAAACAGTATTTCTTATGAGACACAAGTAGTGAAGGACTGCAGGAACCCTTTGCCTGTGGGACCCATTCTTGCCATCAGAATGAGAGTAAGCCTTCAATCTGTGTCATTTTATGGAGGCTGCAGTGGATTTCAGGGAAAGCTTGCTTTTATTTTCAACTGCTCAACCTTTTCAGAATGTGAGGTGAATGGAGCTTGCTCCCTCCTGCTGGACATCCCTGCCAAGAGGACAGCATCTCGGAGTGCTATTTTAAGTAGGTTCTGACTTGTGGAGAAAGAGGTATTTCAGTCGCAATGATGCCATTTCACCAGCTCAGGGGATGTTTGCCTCTAGATGGAGCCGTCCACTTGTGTTACAGCGGCGCTGGCTAAAGCAGAGTCTCAAAGGTGCAGTGCTGCTTCTGAAGTCTGCTCGGCACAGCCCGACAGCCAAGCAGGTGCCCAGCTCAAGCTTGTCTGTGAGTAACAACGACAAACTCTCCTCTGCCTGACTTGCAGAGATGGGGGTGGCAGAATAGGCTGCGGGGCAGGCCTCCCTATTTACAGCAGGCTTTTATCCCTGCTCCCATCCCTAGCTATTTTCTTGCAGGCTTTCTCTGGTCCCTCTTCTTGTTCACCCCTTGCAGCCCACTCTGTGTCTTGGCATCTTCCAGGCCTACAGAAGTCCCTTGTTCCTCAGCATCTTCATTTTCTCCTTAAATTTATCAGCCAGCTGTGTTCTGTAAGATGGTAACTTTTTTATAGCTGTGTTTTCTTTATACTGTATACTCTGTTGCTGTGATTGTGAATCTGCATTGTATTTGTCTGTGCCTTAGATAAAGTCAGGGCATGTCTTCTGTGTGTTTGCAGCTTGGAATGATTTCTAAAGAATAATTTGTATCTTTACAGGTTATTTGATCCCCAACTTGGATTAATTTAATCTGAGCAAGATCTGTACTTATTTTAAATATTGTCCCATTATAAATTACCTTGCTTGTGGGTTAAGATACTCTGCCATAGGTTGTAATGCTGCAGCTAAACCCCTATATAAACCATATTTACAGATGAATTCTTGGTCCCCAAGAAGCTAGGGCTGTGAATTTTCATTGTTCTGGGTATATGTGTTCCCAAACAGAACAAAATGTGTTTCTGTGCCAACCGGGTTGTAACATATTTTAAGCTGCAAGATGTGACATACTTAATAGTTAGTATACAGAGGTCACTTTATTTTTTTGGCATTTCTCCCAGGAAATAAAACAGGAGCACAAGTAAGTAAGCAAGCATAACAGAAAACAGCTCAAATGTCAGAGTAGCACTCTACCAATAAATACCAGCCTTTTGGTATACTCTCCTTCCACAAGTTTTATAAGCTCCCACTAAACTGCTTCTGTTTTTGTCAAAACCTGGATTCATGTGCATTTACTAAGACTTCATCAGAAGGAAAACCTTTATCACATTCTCATTTACACTGAAAAATTTTGAGCAGAGAATTTTTCAATATTTTCTATGACTTACATAGAAATTTATGACTATTTTAAGCCAACAGATGAATTCTTTGAACTTCTAGGAAGTACTTTCCTCCTTCTTTAGTGTATCTAGGTGTCATACAGGGCAATGATACATGAAAAAGTGACCACGGCTGATTTGTTTCATGTGACATATAATATGTTAGCAAGAGTATTATTATTATGAAAGTGAAGGATTACAGGGAAAAGCTCTATTTTCCAGTCTGGTTTAAGAAACTAATGTTGTGATAGGCAGTATTCTGAGTTCTTACAGGTTGACATCTGGTCTGAAGTGTCAAGGACAATTTGCATATATATCTTTAAAGAAAGTATTTATGATTTTGGGGAAGTTCCATCTGTGAGTATTGAGGGTGTTGTTTGAATTCTTGGGGCTGGCAATCCTGGAAGAGATTCTGTAGATTTGGGTATCGAGGGGACTATATATCCTACCTCAGCAGCAGGAGTAACCTCTGACAGCACTGCTTCTCTGCAAACCACAGCTCAGTTCTGTGTAATTCCTGCTGAAAGTGTCAAGTATTTCACCTGCATGTCCTGTATGCAGTGAGCACTCTGCTCTTTCTGAAAAAGGGAGAAAGATTTCTCAGTGGAAGGACCTTACTGAGTGTATTGAAGAGTAATATTAAGAACTTTCACCTAAAGGGAACATCAGCAAAATAACATATAGGAAAAATAAGGGGAAGTAACTGAACTGATAAAGAATATATTGATCTGTCAAATATGTCACACTAAAAGCAACTAGCTGTAAGGAGGTAATTGAGGTGAATAGAAAAATAGGCTACTTGTATCTAGGAGAACTGACAATGGTGATTCAGGGAGGTTTTCAAAATAACAGGCAATACCAGGGAACAAAAGCATTCAGCATGCTGGAAGAAACTTAAGTAGAAAGATACCTGAAGTAAAAGGATAAAACTAAGAAATGTTTAAAATGACTGTTGAGGACACAGCCACTGGATATAATTTTAAAGAGCTTGGTACACTGAGTTACAGTGTGATCAGGAAATATTACAAGCTCTTGCCAGTTTGACATTTATATAAGAATACTGAAAGAAAGAATCATGCTGATTGCTGTAAGATAAAGCAAAGCAAAGCAAAAAAAAATTCCTTTTACATATAGTTATTTCTTATTACAATAGATAGGGAACCTAACCACAGAAGATGAACTTTTAAATTTCTTAGTATTGGAAAGTTTTACAAAAATACTAAGCATAATCATCTTAAGCATCTGAATTTGGCTTGCTAAATCTCCAGCTAGTGTCTTTTTTCTGGCATCCTGTACAGTGTTTTCTGGGTTCTAGCTTTGCACTGGCCAACAGCAGACAGCTGTTCCACACACACCGCTGAAGCTGGGGGTCCACAAAGCATTTCCATCACAAGGTTTCTCCTGCAATACTTTTTCTTATATTCACATGTGGAATAATATGCCTCAGCTCAGAGTCTATACTTAAAAAGATAAAAGCAATACAGCTAAAAGGCTTATAAACCAAAGAGATTATTTTTTTGTCTGAATAATTTTGGTGCATTTGGTGAATTTTAATGCTTATGGAAATGAACGATCTTATTGGAGGCAAAGAAAGTGTAGGCAGTAACCATAGTGACTTCTACACATATCAGCTTTTTCAGTGTGCTTCAGTTCTAGACTGCAAAATCCTGGATATCGTTTGTGGGTGCTTACTGGGTAATCACAGTGAAGGGTTGATGCAGGGGTGTTATTGTCCTTTCATAAAAGACTAGAAACATGAGAACAAAAGTAATTTGTCAAGTTTTTCACTGAGGTCAAATCTGTCGGCGTTATGTGCATCTTTGTCATGCCATTTTCTGGCCCTCAGTTACCCTTAGAGAAAACCAGGTTTCCAGATGTACTGTAATATTCTTTCTTGAACTATTGCTAGAGGATTTTACTTCTTCCTGCATTCCACTGTTAATGAGTAGCCTTGCTCACATTGTCTTTCTGCAAGAAACATACAACTTAAAAGAAATACTCTACTGAAAGAATATTTCTACTATGTTGTTTGCTATGGCTGAAATAATTATTTTTAGTAGTCAGGCTAACCAGTAATTTCAATGCTTTTTTTCACTGCCATAGCTTATGCTAGAAGCCTCTGGATCTATTCAAGCTAAAAAAAAATAAAAATTAGAATTTGTAGTACATGTCAACTGGGGAACTTTCCTTTGGGATGTGAGCAAGGTTCTCTGAAATGAAAATACAAGCTGATAGAGGAGAAAGGAGATCTAACTCCTATCATATGAAATTATTATAAATTTGAGTATACAGCACTGAGTACTGTATATAATTTCATTAAAGTATTCAGGTTTTTTTTGGTTTTTTTTGTTACAAAGATGCAGTTTCCCCATCCATGTGCATATTTTTTTCTTCAAGCAGGAAGCATTAAATAAAATTTATTTAGTTTCTAAAATAAAAGATTCAATTAGTTTCTAAAATAGGCCTCATAAAGATTGTGATAAGTCAACATACATTATTTGTTATCTGGATGTGGGTAAATACATACATCTGTTTACCTTTATTACTGTAAGGTGACATGTAAGATTGAAGAGAATTTATGTCAAGATGTATTTTTAATGCCTATTGTGACATCCAGTGTACCCCATTTCCACCCATTGTCAGAATACTGTTTTTCTATCTAGCTCAGATTTGTCTGTGGGAAAAGTCATATAAGTGTTATAGGTTTTTCCACCCTTGAAAAACATGCCAGTCCTACATTGATACTTTAGAATTTGACTTTTCAGATTTGTAAGGGACAAACCCAGGTTCTTGTTGAGCTGTTACACATACTCAGTATGAAGTAGGGTCTCAGAATAAAGCCCTTCAAGAAGTTTTCGAGATAGTAAGAAGCAGTACTTGCTTTGAAGTCCTCTCAATTTATTTAAACAAAACAAAAAGACTTTGTTTTCCTGGTTGTATTTCAAGTGAATGTGCCAAGATGGGTGTGTCTGTCTGAATGGTTTTCTTTGGATTCATTATTCTAGGATGCTCAAACCCAGCACTGAGCCCTATATTTTTTTCCTTAAGAGCTAAATCATTCCATCTCACTTAACTAATGTATCGATTGACTTTATTGAGTCCATAATAGTTCTGAGTTTATGAGCTGTGATGCCTGGAAATGGATTAGTGCCAATGCCTCTGATGAGATATGGCCAGAAGACAACTGCTTCATCTCTTGGGAACACGTGAGGTTACAGAATTTGACTTTGTTTCACCTTCAAAACAAAGCTTGTCATCTCAGATCCCTGTGTATCAGCCCCAACAAGGACCTGAACATGATCTCATACCCACATGTTTCAACTTGCAAAGGTCCAAACTATGGTACTTTAGTTGTTGCAGCACAAGACACATTTAATATTGGGGTGACATTGTAGCCATATTTGCACATTGAGGGAACAAAGCACAGAATATGTGAAGCAGAATTCTATTTATGCACCGGAGTATCTAGACTGGCTTGTTATATTTAGCAAATAATCAAGAAATATTACTGAGACCTTGTAGGCTCTTTCTCATGGCTGTGACTTGGAGACTGCTTCAGCTTGGAGCCTCACTGTGTGAGGTGCCTCCTTCAGGCTCACCAGATCCTTTGAAAGCCTTTGAACTATCTGCAGCTGCTGTCACACATCTCTCTCCCCCTTTCCAAAATGTTTGTCAAGGAAGAACAGATGACTTGATATGAGATTTAACCTGATCATATTTTGGTCATCTTCAAGTCCTTCCTCTTTGCTTTGTTTTTTCCGTAGTTTCTAGAATAATTTTTTAGAACGGCATCTTCAGTTCTGTCATGAAGTCTAGTGGTCATCTTTCTAAGACATCAGGTATGTGTAAAATCAAAAACCGGATCGGAAAAGATCACTTTTTTTTTTTTTTTTTGGTCTATTTTCACATCACTTTTTTGTCTATTTGAACTTAGAAAATTGGGAAGGAGGAAAAGGGGAAGTAAAGGCAAGGAACACAGGATTGCAAGTGAAGGAACTGTATTTGACAAAGGACATAGGTCAGAAAACAAAAAGAAAAATTAAAGACTGTCATTTATCACAAATCACTGGTAACTATTTTTGCTTAAAACAAAAAAGGTCAGAAAGCCTACACAAACATTCTTAGATCAGTGGTCTCCGAAGTGGTGTTACTTGAGAAAAATTGGTAAAAATAATGGCCCTATTATAAAGCTTGTTAATATGAAACAGTGCAAAGTTGAGAAACTTCTTAACTGCTCTAAGCTTACACATACAGGGAGACCAGGTAGTTACTGTTTCTTTTTCATTTACAATAATAATTGTGAGATACCAAGTTCTCGAGTACATTCTGAAAATTCTACTGCAAACAAATGGCTGGAAGCTTTGAAAGGAAGGAAAGAAAGAAAGAAAAGAAAGGAAGGAAGGAAGGAAGGAAGGAAGGAAGGAAGGAAGGAAGGAAGGAAGGAAGGAAGGAAGGAAGGACAGGATATTAAACGTCTTTAACTTAAGCTCTCCGAAGATGTTGATAAGAAGAAGAAAGTGCACTTTTTGAAGCAAACTCATTGTCTTTAAAAGAAGGCATTAGTGCTATATTTTTTGTATATGGTCTTTCAGGATTGTCTTCCTCTTCATTGTTATTATAGCTGTCCTTCAACAGTTGCATTTGCATTTTTGCAGCCTTACCTCCAAATAAGTGAGGGATCATTGTTCACAAAGCTGTTCTGCTCACAGACTCATCTTCCACTTTGATGCTATCGAAATGTGAAGAATTTCTGACATCCTAACCTGCAAGAACCCTCTCCTTTAAATGTCAATGGTATGACCATACCATAGCTTTTTTCATCAATGTTAGTACTATTTTATAGTTTTGATCTTCAATGAAGAAAACTCTCTCTATAGATATCCTGTCTGCCAAAGGGAATGTTTTATGACTATAGCTTTTATTTATAGAGAATCCAGATTTGAGATGCTCCAAGAATTAGAGTTTTAGACTATGAGGATGAACCCTACCAACCATCTGACCTCTGGAAAATCTACCAGGCATCCTACAGTATCAAGGTCTATGGCAGAAGAAACTATTTAGTTCCTGCTTATATTAAAACGTATTTTGTACAGACTTTAGGGCAGCTGCCTTTCAAAGAAGTGGGGAGTTCAATTGAAAAGGAAATTACTTAGTAAAATGCACAGTTTCACAGACAGAAAGAAATCAGGCTGAACTTTTTGTCCTTTTCTTCCTACTTCCAAAACAATTCTATTTCATTTAGAAGAGTTACTAGATGTAAACCATGTTTGCCCCTTATCAGTCAACAGTTGTGCTAACCAGGTTTTGAAAAGCAAAGTAAACTCCTCCTTAAATTTTTTTAAAAAATCTCTGCTCTCAATTATTTAACTATTCATACGGAAATAAAAATTATGTGGTTTTCTATCAGAACATGTAATTTTTTATTTGGTAGGATTTTACACCTGTATTGCCAATGGAATGTGAAATTCAAAGGAATGCTCATATTTTCTTTGGGATACCAGCATTGCAGCCGGTTGTATAAAATTGAGCTTATGAACAGGACTTCTTTCTGATTGTTTTAGGCATTAAGTAATAATTTGCTGTGGTTATAATTTTTAAGAATTTATTTATATAAATAAATAATAATACCTGTAATTGATATTTCTAGCTTTTTGTTGGAAAATAGGATTTTGATGAGTAATTAAACACTGCACATTATTCTTCACCAACATTGCTATATTATAACAAATTACATTTGGCCTTATGAGGCTGACACCCCGCTTTGAGTTTTCCATAGTGCTGTTGAAAAGCAAAAGTGATGAGTCTCAGAGGGATTTAAGGAAGAATCTTTGCTTAGGTACAGAAATGTGATGTCTGTTCAAATGGATCCCATCAGTTCCATTCAGCTCCTCAAGAGACTTACACACAAGTGGATCTGGCTAAAAGAATGATGATATACCTTTTAGCCCTTAGCATTTTTGATCTTGGCTGCAAACATTACAAAGGATAGCAGACTAAAATTTCCTTGTCCAAGACTCTTGCTTAATTTTCGTGTTTGTTTGTGCTAGAAACAAGTGGAATTTCAAGTTCTTACAAGGCTTTTCCTTGTCCTAGTACGTGTGAGCCTTGTTAATCGATATGCACATGGGGTGGCCAAAGTAGCACAATTAAAGGAAGCATCACACAATGTGCAGTAGCTGTTTCCCTACTCTACTTCTAGAAAAAGATGGCATGTAAGCATTCACTTTTTATTTGTACTGATTGTTAGCTGCTTGCAGTTTAAAAGGACAGCATTGTAAAATTTTTTTAGCATAATTTTTTGTTGGTTTGGTATTTCCCCACTAATTAATATAAGTTACAATGATACTTACTGGAAAGCAGAGTTTCTTGATACTCAAACCACCAGACAAACTCATTTAACTGAAGCAATTTGTTTTGTCTCTACTTTAGAGACTATTAAAATATCAGTAGGTGCTTTAGAAGGTAGCATCCTTCTGACTCCTACCTTTCAGAATGGAGTTTCAATAACCCACTGGTGTTCTATAACTTAGGTTTCAACTCTAATTAGTGGAAAGCTCAGACATTTTAAAGGAGATCCAGCCTTTCTAACTCCTTGCCCAGAAACGTGCAGATTTATCAGCTGTCTGTAATGTCTGGAGAGATTTATTTTCCAGTTATGCCAGAAAGAATAAGCCAAACAAAAGGAAGATCAGTAGGAATTTCAAAGGTGGTTTATGACATTTAGACTTACTTGTTAGAATATTAGGGTATTTCAAAGATCCCACATGTAAAGGAAAGACCTTAAGAGGGGCAGAATATTCTGTTGTGTGGTCTGCAGTTTTATCAGATGTCCACTGTACTTGCTTAGTATTAGATGTAGTGGCTTATGACAATCTCCCCATGACCAAGTGCAGCAGCTTTGGTTTCACTGGAGTGACTCATCCTTTCAGTATAATCCTTCAGGCCCTTCCTGAGACAGCAAAATGCTTGGAGTATTTTCTTACAATATTTTCCTAAACAAATGGGAACTGTTGGAAATGATGGTCCATTCTCTTTAGCACTGTGTTTCATAAAGCTTAGAAGCCTTTAAGCACAGATCGGAACCATCAAGGCATCTTCCATGGACCATGTTTAACATTCGCCTGTGCATGGGAATGAGCTCTAAGCTCATCACTGTGTTCTTGGTAAGCTCAAAACTAGGTTAAGAAAGTGTAGTGACATCCTTTGGCTCAGATGCTGAAAAGGGTATTGTTTTAAGAAACCACACACTTGCCTACTGTATCCTGGGAACAGCCTTCAACGTCTTTGTACATTGACAAGGAAATCTGACATTTGGTGTTTCCCAAGGCAGGACTGAATTTGATGAAGCAGTGATTAATCTCCTTTTTAGTTATTTTCTGTCTTTTTTTCTTCTCCTCATTTCCATTTCATCAGTTTTTTATCTAGCCAAGAGAGAAACTTCTGGACCATCAATCTCAGTTACACTCACACACACTTCTACTTTCTAACTGCTTCTTGTGTTATCTTTATCTTTTGTCATGGAAACACATGGAAAATATTTATGCCATCTGGATACATAGAGTATAAGCTTTTCTATTTCCACCCAGTACTGAAATTAAGGGGTTATGATATCCAGAGTCAAAGCTGTGCTTCTGTTTTTTCCTAAACAGCGTATTTAAGGAGATCAGCTAGTGTTATCTTGAAGACAAGCACAGGAGGGAGGGAGGGAGGGAGGGAGGGAGGGAGGGAAGGAAGGAAGGAAGGAAGGAAGGAAGGAAGGAAGGAAGGAAGGAAGGAAGGAAGGAAGGAAGGAAGGAAGGAAGGAAGGAAGGAAGGAAGGAAGGAAGGAAGGAAACCTGCTTGTATGTGAATGGCTATTCAGTGCTCTGAAGTTGTTTTCTCCAATCAATGTTTTCAAGGAAGGAGTTCTTCTCTTTAGGGTGCCTGTAAAAAACCCGTTGACTTCTCTGCTTTGACAGCATACTGTGTCTTGTAGCCATGGATGCTGTGTTCAGATTTTGCTTTCAACCTATCTAGACCTGAAGTGAGTCACTTTGGTAGCAGTCAACTCTGAAAGAGCTGCTTTTATTATTAAAATTTGCACTGCCTTGCCTTTGAGACTCAATGTGTAACACAGAAATTTAGTAGAGGGTGGTGCCTGGTCCAATGAAATTATAAAATAAAGGCAAAGTAATTAAAAGGGAATGTACAGTAGAGGGGCTGAATTTCAAGAAGTGGACTCTGTTTTGCTGGAACTACATCAGTGGCAATGTATATAAAGTCCTCTTTTGCTTTTAAGCTTGGTTTTTGCTTTTAAGCCTTAAAGTTTTCTACCGTGAAAGCCCAGCTTGACTGGTGTTCTGGTGAGCACTGTCCAAACATTAATGTGGATGGATCCTAATGCGTTTCTTCCTGTGTGTTAAGAAGTTGTTTGACTCTGCTCAAAACAGGAGTAAGTAAACCAGGATTTGTGGATATCCTGTTGAAAAATGGCCTCAGGTAATGTTTTTTTAATCAGGGGAGCTTCTTCTGATGTTCTTACTAACTTCTGCCAGGAAAAATATTAAATACAAGTTCTTAAGCAATTTGCTTTAGCCTCTAGGCACAACTGAGTCCCTTGGGGAAAGAGTGGGTAGGCAAGTGAGCACTGGATCACCTTTAACTCTCCTCACATCTCTGTGTGTTAAAGCAGGCAGATGGAGACTAATTTCAGCTATCTGTGAGTATCATAACATTTCCCAAATACATATATTTAACGGAATTTAAGAAAACATTGATGTAAGAAATTAAATCCATGTAGCTAGTGCATGAAGCAAGCCTGTATAGCAGCCTGGATTTCAAACAGTCTAAGGGTAATTTGATACAGTGTTCATATTCCAAGCTCCTGTGACAAGCAGCTGCTAATTCTAAAAAATATTCACTAAGAGTGGGCTAATTTGTGTATCACTGAAGCACTGGTCCTTTTTGCTGTCGGTGCATATTTTACATTTGCAAGGAAAAAGGATATTCAGTCTTTTATTATTTGTTAAAAAGAAACTGACAGCTACACTTCTTGCTGAGAGTGATTTTGTTCATATCTACCAGTATCCTTGAGAGTGCCGAAGGCATTTGAAAAGGTGCCACTGCTCTGTCATTATGTTTTATCTGCCTTTACTACCTCTCTAGGGTTTTTTTTCCCAGTTTTAGATGTGGGGGTTTTGTTTGTTTTTTCAAATGAGCTTCACTAGAGAGGTTTAATGCTTCTCTTCATTTACAGTCTTTTAGGTTTATGCAGGATTCATGGTATCACATCAGAAGAAGCTGCTGTAGATTGATGGGACCCCATCAACCACCCTGCCCACTCAATATTATAAAAATTTGTGTCGTCAGTAGTCATGACGTTTTGTAGGAAGTTGCCCATTTATGGATACTAGAGCAAATGATATCATCACAATAGGTGGCTCCTGTCTAAATAGGATCATTTGTGAAATGAGATTACAGGCATTTATCTGGGAAACGGGAGACAGAGGCACCTGCTCTATGTAATTGATATCCTGGGGAATTATTGTGTACAATAATCAAGAAAAATCTTCATTTCTAATTCTATTATGTGGGAAAAGAACCTTTCTTTTTTCTGCCTGCATAAAACAAACCCCACTTCCACATGGAATAAGCTCCAGACCATGTTTTCTATTATGCTTGAATATATGGGACATGCATTGCAATCCTATGCTTGCCACACTGCAGCAGTATACTTGTTTTGCAGAGCTCTGTAGCAGGCTAGTCAAAGCTGTGACTAACCAGACCCTTGGATACATACTCTGATCTCTGGCCTTTATTTTTACAATGAATTTGATTTGTTCATTGATTGTGCATTTTTTCTGATTTGTGAGAAGCTTCATGCTCTGTGTTTGGATGCTGACTGCAATACAGCAATAGTCTTTGATACGGTAAGTCAAAGATGACTCATTTCTTACTCTTGTGCCTTCAATTTATACTTTCTGCAACACCATCTCATCAGGTAGAAAATTATGTGTTAATTAATGTCAAAATAGTTAATTTTCAACAGATGCTAGTCCCTTCCCTCTCCCGAGCACTTTGCACCATGTTTTTTTTCCTACTCATGAAAGCAATAGGTTTGAACTGTCTTTAAGTAAAATGCTTTTGCTGTGATATTTTTAATAATATTGCCACTATTTTACCTGTTCTCTAATTTCAACAGTAAAGAAGGGAATAGATCACATGCAGAGATTTGGAACTTAACATGTGATGCTAGAATACAATAAGTTCAGTTCAATATTAACCTTTATTACAGTGAACACAATTAGAAAGGCAAGAATCTTTTCAGGGATTTATACTTCAGATAAAGTAGAAGGGTTTCAGTTTTTATTTGAGTATTAATACAGTTAGATACATTCAGCTACAAGAGCCTTTATTTCATGTGAAAGCAGTAGAGAGAAAATGCCTTAGAGAAAGACAGTTTTCTTTGTAATGCAGCGTGCAGAAGATTCAGTAGTACTCCTTATCAAGTGCACTACATGAGATAAGAGCAAAAAACCCCACATACTTGCTGCACAGTGATGGGAACCTTTATATTTAAAAAATGATGCTAACAAAAAATGCTATTGAGCAGATATATTCTTTAATGAGCTTTAAAAACTGCTGTGATCACATACACAGTATGCACTCTTTTGGATACATAATATTAATTGTACAGTAAGGGTTAAGATTTGATATAAGGATTTTTTTTTGAGAAACCTACCTTTAAGCAAAGGTCTGGAGGATCACTGGGTTACTGGGTCTTCTTCAATAAAATTAATTCAATCCTGGTTTTAGAATTGGCAACTTTGCAGTAAGTGAATAGTGTTCAAATGCCTTGAAATGTTTCAATATGGGAAGTATTCTCTGCAGGCATTTTTCTCCCTCTCATGCTCTAAACTTTTCAGCAGTAGGGGTTTGGGGTATTCTTTTTTCCACGAGTATTAGTCCTTTTAGTTTTGGATATGCTTATCCAAAAAAATCAATACATTTCTATTTTTAGTATAGATTTCTGATGTGCAGGTAAAATAGCTCGCTCTTTAAAAGTTTATGTGGGATCAAAGCCACAAAGGAAAAAAAGAGAGGTCTGTGTAAAATAAGAACAAAGGTTCAGACTGGTTGTCATCGATTCACAAGTTTTAATTTCTGTTGCTTTTTCACTGCTGTGGAGAAGTTTGAAGATTTTATTTCTGTAGTATCAACATGATTATTTTACAGGCATGCATTGATATCAGTTCCTATATTTGATCATAATTAGTTCATGGATCCATATCTGTCATGTTTCCCTGTCATTTGAGACAGACTACATCCTTTCTATTTAGCAACAAGTGACCAACATGATCAGGTAGTGCCCAGTACAGTACACATTAAAAGGTATCTTCTGAAACGTTAAAACAGTCAAATAATATTTTTGCTAGCTATACAAAATCTGTGTGTTTAGCAAAGTTGGTGACTACTGGCATAATTTTTTGAACAAAACATGCTATGTTAAAATACTAGCAGGCAGGTGCTTCAACACATGAGCAGATTAAACAGCAGTACTCTGTCTGATATCATTGCTTGCTTCAAGAAAAAACACAGAATAAAGACTATAGAGACTATTTTGTTCAAACAGTTACATAATCAGATTTACCTAATATGTTTCATGGAAGTGTTTTTACTGTAAAGGCTTCTTAAAGTTCTCTAGAAAAATGAAAACATTTTCACAGGTTTCCTTTATGCATATTAAGAGAAAGCTAAAGGCAAGTGGCAGATACTGAGTAGAGGCCAAATTGTATGGACAATATTTCACACATACAACTGTTACGTAGCTTAGCTGATCAAATCTCAAATACTGAGTGGTTTGCAGGGTGCATCTTTTGGGGAACAAAATGTGTAGTCACTGCTTTTACTAGCCCACTTGCTATTTTGAAATTTTATTTCCCAAAAAACTCAAAAATGCTTTAATAATTTTTTCCATCTATTATAATTTCCCACTAAAGGAAAGAAGCTGCTTGTCATAAATAATAAAATAATTTAAAAATAATAGAAAAGATAATCAACATAGTTGGAGCAATAAGCACACTGAAGGGCAGATAAATAAAAGCAACCCATCCATTATGTTTAAAACAGTATATGCAGTTCTTAAAATTAAAAAAATATACAGAAGGAGAAATGATCATAGCATACAGTGTTTCACTTGTGCTTTATCTAATAAGTTTTAAAATTATATATAGAGGAGTTATAGAACTCCATAGCATAGATTACGTCATGTTAGTTATGCTCCATAAATTTTGCTTTATTTCTGGCATTCTGTTATTGCCAATGTGTTAGAAATCTCAGCTGTATTTTTCTGAAAACTTTTTTATCGATAGACTTGGGATTTTTCATCTTAGATATTTATTTTCTTGCTCTTGGCTTTGTCATTGCAATAAATTTATGTAGTTAATGATCTGGTTCTAGTTTCAAGGAGAAAAGCTTGAGTTTATGCTGGAGTTCATCAAGGAAAATCACAAATAACTGGACTTCTGTACATTCAAGTTTCATGAGTGTAGTACAAATGAGACCAGATAGATGTCTCTAATGTGAATATAAAGGGAGCTAAGTCTGAACACAAAAGGAGAATATGGGATCCATATTGCTATCAAAAAGAAAATTCTAATAAATTATTCTAGAGTAGTAAGGAAAATTAGCTGGCTTTTTACACTCATTTTAAAAACAAAAAAGTTCTGTTCAGTGATAAGTGTTTACTATAGCACAGGGTCTATAAGAGCCAGCTTCATTTTCTTTGAATACAACAGGCACTACGTTTTTTCTTTTTATATATACTTTAGGAATTCTGCCCAAGAACAGTGGAAAGGTCTGGAGTACATACAAAACCACACATTCTTGACTGGAGACCCCATGGCTAAATTAAATTGAATTCCTTTTAGTTTCTCATTGTGTAATATAAAATATTCATAACTGCAACAATGAAAGATATGCATAGATTTGTTCAATACAAATGATATCTGTTGTAGAATTTAATTGTTTTTGACAGATATGCTTGTAAAATTGGTATTAAAGCCTGAAAATTGTATGGGACAGTATGAATGCCAGCAAAATAGTTCTGTGCAGCAAGCTACTAATTCCCCTTAGCAGTACATTACCAAGGTACAAATAGTGTAACAAGTCTGTTACTGTCAGACAACCCGCACAGTAGAGCATTCAGTGATATACAGAGAAAACCACATAGTAATTCATAGATTTCTTTTACTAAAGGAAAGTGAAACTGCATCTTAGTTGTCATTGACACTTTCAGAGAAATGGCAGGCAAATAATAAATGCTACTGCAGCATTTGTGGTAGCAATAATTACTTGCAGTATAAGAGTCAAAGATTGAAAGGTGACTATTGCCCATCAAACAAAAGAGAAAGAGATCCAAAGCAGAAAAATTATTTAGGGCTCATACGTTTCCATGATCTCTGAGAAGATGCATTCTCTGTCACTAGGTCCAAGTTTCAGCTGATCTGTATAATAATCTGTTGTCTGTCCACCCAGTTCTGAGCACTCAATCTGACATTTGATACAAGAGCAACAACATCCTTTAAAATTTTCAGTTCATTTTCTAGGTGACCTACCATCATCAAGCCCTTGGTTTCTAGGGCTTGAACATGCTTCTGCTGAAGCTGATGGCAAAACACTTACTGGCTTAACTGGGATCATGATAAGGGCAACGCACCATTTAATAACAGAGGCCAGAAAATATCAGGCTGCTTTTTGCTTGTCAGATCCAGGTGCTATTCCTGCAGGCAGAAATCTCACAGCAGTTCACAAAGAGAAGAGGACTTCCAGACCTCATGTACTTTACCCACAGAGAGAGGAGGGGCAAGGGCAGGCCAGGCATGTCAAGATAAAATATTCCAGCAGCACAGCACAAATGATAGCATGGCTGGTGAGTGTGTGGCTTGGGGCAGCCGGGTGTTGTGCTGCCACAGAGTAGCCTGCCTGCATGTAGCACCATGTAGCACCTGCTGCCAGGGCCCCACTGGGGTCCTGTACTTCAAATGACAGGATCTGAAAGGAAAGCAGGTGTTAGTGATCAGATGTTACTTCAGCTCACAGTCACACTCCCTCACTGTGGCTGCTCCTCTCTATGTGATGACAAGGAAACCCAAATGGAGGTAGTTCATCTCCTACAGAAATGTTGCTGCGGGGTTGGAGGGGGAAGTGAGTTCGGCATTGCATTTAGGAGTGGGCCCAGTTCAGATGTTCTTGTTTTTAACAAAATCAGGCACCTAAGAGGTACTTATTCTTAGAAAGCTTGTCTTTGTGCTGACTCTCCTAGAGAAAAGGCCTGGGTTAAACTCCCCTAAAGCTTTACATCCCTCACCATTCACATCACCTGCTTTCCTAGGAGAGGGCACAGAACTCAGGAGCTGTTCTATACATTTCTGCAGAAATGAATTTTCAATCCCTTTTTTTCATGCATTTCTGGTCCTATAAATTTTATCAGTGGATCATTAAGTGGGGTGTTTTCATCTGGACAACTCTTCTTGCGTCTGATTTATTTCCCGTCCCTCTGTCCAACTGCTGATAGAAGTAACAGGCAAGAACTAAAAGAAATTAAAAACATATTTTTTCTGTTCACCCTGTGTGTTTGACAGCTTTTGGTATCTATTCAGCCTCATTGTTTCCTCAGTGCAATAATTTGGCTTCTTCCCATTTGTGCAGCCATAATAGAAGCTGAAAAGAGAAAACATCTTAAGGCAAGAGGAATAATACTGTAGTGTCATTAATATTAGCAGGCTAAATAGCTGAATCTCATAGGGAATCTTGATGTTATTGATTATATGGAATCAATGAAATCTTTCTCATAAATATGTAGTCTGCATACATTTTCATAGACTTAGTTAAAGCTTAAATTATACCTTACAATTAGACAATTAATTTGGGTTATTGCTCTGAACTGCTGTCTAAGTATTTATCTCTCCATATTTTAACCATACAGCCACATATTGAAGTTGTGGTACCATTTTATTACTCTTTTAGCCAATTCATCTGAAGAGGTTCACATCCTGCCACAGACACTTGTTCCTTCTAGCTCTGTGCCCAAAGTGTGCCTGGTTGTGCTGACTTGGCTTTTCCTGTGGCCACACTCCAAACCGTAGCTTTAACAAGATATTCTTTTTCAAAAACATGCAGACACAAGCTGAACAGGTGTTTTTATAAATTGCATTCTTATTTTTCTGTGCATGTGTAGTTCCATTTAATTTGCATGTTCTGTTTCACAGGTTCATTTTGAAGCACACCAGATGATAACTAGGTTGATCTAGGAAAAAAAATCTGGAACTAGGAGTAAGACTAACTTCCAATAAGAACCTCTTAAATCAGATATACATCCAGAGAAACATTAAAAAGCTTGATAAGTTTTCCTGGTCTAAATGTTGTGTCCATTCTAGATGAAAACAAGTATGAACTTGAAATGCTTTCTAACCTGGGAAACTCCCTTTCCTGGGACTGTGCACGGCAACACAGCCTTTGGTGTTTGGTGTTGCTTGAAGTTGGTTGTAGTAATACTTTGATGGATCCCTTATGTGCCTCTTGTGCAGTCAGTGCCTGCTTCTCATTCCCATGCATCCCAGACAGAATTCCGTAGATGTCCTATGTAGACACTTACTGCTTTGAATTAAACCCCTTCTCTCTGATCTGAGCATGGGGCTTTATGGATACATCTGTGCTTCAGTAAGCAAGAACAGGTATATATTTATAACAATGTAATATTGAGATTCACTTCTGATTTCTCTTGTCCTTCTAGGATCTCCTGTCTCCTGTCTCACCCAGAAACGCTGTGATGTGTGAGCAGGAACAGGCATTTGTTCATATGCACACACACATACACAGAGCTACACACACACTCTTTCACTAAGAGAGCCAGAAAAAGCAGTGATACCCCCCAAGATGCTGCCACATAGCACAGGTCAAAAAAGCCAGGGAGGACCCTAAAGAGCTCCTGGTGCCTTTCCTCACTCAGCTCATTTTCCTGCTCCATGGCCACGCACTCAGTACAATCAGTGCTCAAGCCTGGAGCTCTAGTGACAGGCTTAGGCCAGGCCACGTTCTGGTTCTAACACACTTCATGTGGGTACACAATTCTCAGTTAAGCCTTTTCAATCAGTGATTAAATTTAAAATAACAAAATCAGTAAAAGATGGATTTTGGACCAAAATGGTTGTATAGCGATGGGATTCTGAAGTAAATAAAACTGTCGACTAATAATTCTAAAATTTACACTGTTAATTTATACATGAATAATTAACAGCATCTCCCAAACTCTCACAAAGGGCTGCAATTTAGCTGCCTCATAAATACTTCAGTCTTCACCGTTTCATGCAATGTCACTGCTTTGCAAGCCAGGCCCCTGGGGGATCAATATATGTTTTTTCAGAAAAGTAGCAAAACAGTCATTTTGGCTTTTTGCCAGATGAATCCCTTTGATTCAGATATTTTTATTTCACTTATATGATCATGCTATTAACAGGAATAATAAAATGATAAATTACGCAGGTATTTGGGGAAAAAAAGAACAGGATAAGTGTTTCAAGCACCTCAGTGAAGGGTGAAGATGTGACTATGCTGAAACCTTTTTGGTTGTTAATAGGCCGTACAGTTTCCTTATAAGTCATTCCTCTGTAAAATATGGATGGCAATACTTTGCCAGGTAGCAGAAGGCTGTGTTCTTTGAGATGAAAGGCCAGAAGTTGCCCCTTTGATGTATTTGGGAAGCACTCCTGACATAAATTGAGAGAAATTACATCTGATGGTGTTCATACATGTTTCTGTCTATGCTATTCTTTCTGCATCCTCACAGAAGGGCAGACATTTCCATTGATTTACTTCTGTCAATTTGCTGATACTCTGAAGAAGTCCAGTGAAAATGACTGCACGCAGGAATCAGGGAAGGCACTTAGGGAACCTGGCTGCTAATATGCTCACTATCAAATCTCTTCTTCAACTGTGTTTTTAATTTCTTTAGATTTAACACACAAGATTATAGCAGTAGTCAAGTGTGGGCAGACTTAAAGACCTAATAAAGAATGCAGATTTGCATTAGCTTCCAAAAATTAAGGTTTTGAAATTGAAAATATATTGAAGACACACACTGCAGTTGGTGGGATTTGGCTTCAGGCTATTGTAAGGAAGTTCTTGAAAGTGCAACTCTTTAACATGTTCTACACTTAATTTCATTTTAGTTTTGAAGCACTGAGAAAGCTAGCTAGCCTGAAAAGTGCTGCATGTACCCTACTACATTTGCATGAGAAGCAAAGAGGAAAAATCCTTATACACAAGTAGCACACAGGCCTGGAAATTAACTCAAATATTTAAAACTGTATTTCAAAAGACTTTTGTTTTAGAGCTAATTTAATGGCACAATTTCTGTTTTACTGATTTCAGTTCTGGATTCTATTAACAGATATGAGGCAATCAGCTGCTATGTCTTTTTCCTTTAGCAGTGCCAATTTTATGAATATAATATGAATCTTTTTGTTCCTACCCCCTAAGGGTGAAGTAATATAATTTTTTGCTTTCACTCATGTTAAATGGTTTTAACAAGTCAGTTTAACTGTCTGTGTTCAAATGGGTTACTCTGAAATCAAAAGAGACCACATTTGAATTTTCAGGTAGTGTGCCATTAAGAATCCAATTAGGGGTAGTCAGTTGGTTGTGAAAAGATGAGATTTTCATGAAATTTCAGGCTGGAGGACTTGCACAGTTTCTAGGCATGTGTGTATGGCACCTGTGCCCCTGCTCCATGGGAATTCTGACAGAGCTGATGTGGTTGAATTATTTTCAGAGACATTGAAATCTGTGAACAGATCAAAACTGTATTGGATATAGAATAATAGAGATTCCTCCAAATAAAAGAATTTAAATAATGTTTTTATCCTTAAATTTAAGTGGTCTTATTCACACAGCTGTGATGTGTCATGAATAGAAAAATAACAATTGAGAACAGGATTCTGAACTACAGTTTCCAACACAGAAGGGGACACTGTGATTACTGTGCTAGCAGCTGTTCCCTTTAAATGAAGGACACTTTTACAGAGAAGTTGTATAGGATAAGAGAGGAATAAAATAAAAATGTGCCCAAGTGAAGGGAAGTAGGGGTCTATCTACCAAACCTGTCCTAAACCTACAAGATCAAAAGACTCAGAAATTCAACTGAGCATGGTACAGGTTGGTTTCAAAATTAAGTTTATGTCATTTTCATTTGTTTTTAACAAAAGTATATAGGTCCTTGTTCAAATCAATGGGATACTTACTAGTAGACAAAACTGGATGTAAAATTACACTGATGTTCACTTAAAAGACATAAACATGGTTCTTTCTGCTCAACCCATTGGCAGTTAAAGCTAAAACCTTGGCTCCTACTGACATGTGAGAAGTATCTGTTAAAAATTATATTCCTGAGGTTATGGAGGTAAACCAAGATGCCAAGAGAACCTGTTAGCTATTTTTCAAAAGTTCAGAACTAGGTACACACAAAATTAATGAGAATGCTTAATGAAAGTTTTAAAATACATTCTCCAAAACTGACTTGGTTTTCCTCATGTATTTTACGCATCAAAAGGAACCTGGACAAATCAAAATTATAGCAATCTTGCACCAGCTGGAGACTTTTTCTGAGGACTTTTTATAGCTTTCTTTTCTCTCTGTTAGAACAAGAATAAAACAAAAAAGTGGTGTTTCACTGGTAATGGCAGCATTAAATGAAGAACTTAGTATATTAAAAGAATAAAAGGTATTGGACAAGTCCAATATGATAGTAAGCTACAAGCAGCATATGCTTTTGAGGAAGGGAAAAAAACCAAGCATAAATCTGAACTGAGAGATCAAAGATCCTTATTTTCAGCAAGTCAGTGTTGATTCATGTAGATTAATAAGAACATGTTTATACATCATCATCTCGTAAAGTATGACATCTGGTCTGTTTAAGGAGTTAGTGATTTAGCATTTATGTGAAGCAGGTTATCTTTTGAACAGCTAAGGCACTGGTTTAAATTATTCCAAGTTTACATCGCTGTAACTAAACCTTATTCTGGAGAGCTAATTTGATTTCCCTGAGTTAGCTTGAACTAGATTGCTTATTCCCATTAAATGGTCTGTTTGCCATGTACTCTGCATACAGCGTTGTTTCACTTGCCACTGATGTGCTGCAGGGGCTAAATGTGCCTCTTCCAATACCAAAATAAGTAGTCTAGGAAAAATGTTGGAATCCATTTCTCTATGTGGTATGAAAATTTTGCTAGATACCTCAAGCAGATGAAGGCTTTCCTGTTTCCAGCCTGCAGCAAGAGGAAGGAGCAGCACTGAGATATTTAATAATTTTTTTTAAAATAGTGTTGTTATAAAAAACTGCTAAACATTCATCTGTTAACCTCTAATGCTAGCCATAAATACAAACCTTTAACATTGTGATTTATTTCTGTATTGACTCAAAGCAGTGTTTTTTATTTCATTAATAAAGTATCTGATGTGATGATTTAATTTCTGGAAGAGCGTGTATTTCTGATTTCAGTCCTTGTGCTAGGTTGACCTTGGTCAGCTGCCAGACCCCCACTCAGCCACCCTCTCATTCCCTTTCCTCCCACGATGAGGTAGGAAATAGTTTATGGAATGAGATAAAACAGGGAGGTCACTTACCAATTGCCATCATGGGCAAAACAGACCTAGCCCGGGGAAATTAACTTAATTTATTGTCAATTTAAAATAAGTTTGGATTGTGAGAAGCAAAGAAAAATGAAAACAACTCCTTTCCCCTGGCCTCTCCTTCTTTGTAGGCTGAACTTTACTCTTTTATACCTGACTCCTTGGACTCTGCCACCCCAGGCAGTGGGGAATAGGGGTTGGGGTCCATCCATAAAAGCCCCTCCCTACTGCTCCTGAAG
Organism: Eopsaltria australis; assembly: GCA_034509425.1. Taxonomy (NCBI): domain Eukaryota; kingdom Metazoa; phylum Chordata; class Aves; order Passeriformes; family Petroicidae; genus Eopsaltria; species Eopsaltria australis. Next base: position 2,038,505 of record JAVTVJ010000132.1, on the reverse strand, counting down.
ACACTTCTTCCCTGATGTGTCCTTCCATGGGCTGTAACCCTCTATGACCAACTTTCCTGTGCTTGGTGTGGCTGCTCCACCATGCCGCTCTCCACGGGCTGCTGGGGAATTTCTGCTTTGGTGACTGGAGCACCTCCTCCTCTCTGCTCTCACCTTCGTGCTTCGTTTCTTCAAGGTTTATCTCACTGATTTTTTCCTCACCACCTGTTGTGCAGCATTTTTGCCCTTCCTTACACACGCTGTCCCCGAGGTGTGCCCTGTGGTGGCGGTTGGATCCGGCTGGAACTGGCTGTATGCGGCTGGAACCAGCTGTGTCCAACTGGGACCGGCTGTGTCCAACTGGGACCGGCTGTGTGCAGCTGGGGCAGCCCCGGCCTCCCCTCACAGAGCCCCCACTGCTGCCGGAGCCTGGGCACTCACACCCTGAACAGCACTTTTTTCCTTGGAATGTTTAAAACAGAATGTTTGTAATTTCTCCGATTACGTATGGAGCAGCAGTTTAAAAAGCCCTGGGTCATATGGATGGGGTGCAGGTATGATGTGTAGGGGAACCACAAGAAAATTAAATCATGTAAGCTTTAGGACAGTGGCATCCTGCGTTTTCTCATGAGAAGGATGGAGTATAGGGCAGACCTCTCTAAAAATGGCACCTTGATCTGAAATTTCAATGTTGTCCCAAATTTCTTCTGTTTAAAACCTAATCTGTTTTTTTCTGTCTGTTTTGGAGACTGTATTACACTTATTTTTAAAAGAGTCAAGAGTCAATGAAGATTTCCAGGGGCAAAAACTCAGTTTCTTGTGAAGTATTCAAAAATAACTATATCTTGATAAATTTCATAGTGTTTTTAGTTAATGTAAATGCTTTTCAAAGTATTATTGGAAAGTCCTTCCTGTACAGTGCATCTACAGAGAGCATATTTGCTCCCATCTTCAAAGAGGTCCCATGGCAATGGCAGAACCATGCAGCTGCATGCTTTTCAGATGTCTTCTGGCAGTGACACCAGTGTAAGTCCACAAAAGTTTGCGTGTAGCCTCATGTAGCATCATAGATATATGAGAATGAACAGTGAGTTTATTTAAATGATGATTTTTATGAAACCAATTCCAAAGTAAATATCCAAGAAAATTTTATAATACCGAAAGGAAGTTAGGCACCAAGAAAGAAATGCACTTCTGTTACCTTGGGATTATCCTGATGGCAATAGTGTAGACAATACATGCAAGTGATATGTACAGTCTGTGCAGTTTGTAATACAGTTAAATTATCTCACACAGGACACAGTATGGAGTGCTCATCCTTTTAATCAGGCATACAGACATGCCTTCTAAAGAAGCATTCACCATGCTATTCACAGTGATTCATTATGCTGTGGCACTGAAGTGCAAGGTGGAAATGTGAAATATATTGTGCCTGTTTTCAGCAAATGCCTTTTCTTTGCAGGTATGTTGATTTATCTATATAAGGCTCTTTCGATCATTGCTATTAACTCAGTAATCAGCATTCAAATTCTAAGAAATGTTGGATTTTGCTGCAGATCCATCATGCAGTTTCAGTGGGACTGACCACTATTTATTAGTGCAACTTTTTAATAGGTTTTTTAAAATATCCCTTTTTCATCAATCATAGCTGCAATATTTACTAGTGTGAAGAGATAGCAGTGAGGAATACAAGTGGAGGAGGTCTGCACTAAGGTGCAGTGATGGCAGGAGATCAAGATGTTGGAGAGCTGTGGTGCACGCTAAAGGAAGCTCTGCCTTAAACAGTTCTGTCTGTAGAATACCAATACTGATTTAGAACTGATCACTTATTGGTTGGTTGATTGATTGATCTTATTCATTAGCTCTGGCTTCAGGCTTGGTCAAAAGCCTCAAACTACCATGAGTTGCCTTTTATTTATTTGACTTAATAATATTCATTTAGCCATAATGCTGCAATGAAGGAGGAAGATGTTAAGAAAAGTAACTCCTGAAGGTAGACTAATAGCTTGTATACAGACAATTAAACTTACAAGGAGTTGCATATGGTGCTGACTTACTCTTGCCAAAGTTTCACAAGCAGGCATTTCCAGATTCTGGACAAAAATGTTGCACCACGCTGTGTCAATCTGTCTGTGCCTAAGGCTGACTGTCTCTTGAATGCACAGTTATTCTTTAATACCAGGAGCTTTACTCAAGCAGAATTACTGTGCAACATATTGTGCATCGCTGTGCCTTGCTCAAAGTGCTTAGGGATAAATGCAGTTCTGGCAGGAAAATTAATGTGTTCCTTTTCTGCTTTGTTTTATTTTAATTATGGAAAGTAGCAAAGTTGTTCAAAGGAACTTGCATTACATATATACAATGTTCAAAATCCCAAAAAACCTCACTTGGATATGCTCACAGTCAATACTGTATATGCAAAGTGTAAAATAACTAGTGGAAGAATACTGCACTAGGTTGTCATGGATGGATTCGAGAAATATATTGTAAAACTTCTATATTTACAAAACCCTTTCTTCTTCTAAGTAAGATGTGTTACCTGCAAATTTTAGGGAAGCAAGTGAGCTTGCAGTGTTTATCTAAATTCACTGTGTCCCTGATGTTATCCATTGAAGAATATATATGCACATATATGTTTATATGTATACATACATAGAAGCAAATTAATGTGAACCTGTTGTACACTACAGTAACCTGCCTCAGTCATCTGAGCACATCTCTGAAGTGAGGAAAGATTATTATCCTTATTTTGAGAATTAAGCAGAGACTCTGTCAGTTCCTTCATGTCCCCAAAGAGGCCTTTGGCAAAGTATGAAATTAAACTCATTACTCACCAGTCTTGCACTACAGCCATAACCACTGACCTGAATGATGGACACACTGCAGTAGTCTTCAGTCTTTCATAACAGTTATTCATGATTTTTTTCTCCACATTCTGATAACTGTGTGTGACAAAATTCTATGACAGCCAGCATGGCCAATGTGTTTTCTCTAGTAATTGTCCTAAAACTTCATATATCCTGTGCTGACTCAGACAGCCTTGGCTACCCAGGTAAATTTAATCTCTGGAAAATTTGGGTCTATGTGCATCTATGGGGACAAAAGATCTGGCAGAGATGTTTGATCTCACTGTTCCTGGAACTGCAATTAGGAACATCCATCTGTGACCCCACTGCAATATGTGTAACATACTCCTGGGACCAAACAACTTGTAAGAGTCATTACTACAAACTCAGTATGTATTAGTAATATCAAAATCATGCTGAAGTTCCATCACTGCATGATGCAGGTATGTGCTTTTGATCTAATATCACCTAAAACAATGGGAGAATAAAGCATTTAGTCAGTGTTTGCATAGCCTCCTATAAAGTATCATAATTTGTAAAACTAAGTGTCACGCACGCTTGACAGATAGTAAAGACTTTATTGTGTAAGCTATAGCTAAATTTCTCCTGAGATAAGTTGACACCATTCCATCTAATTTAATCAGAATTTGCAGTAATATATGATCGTGGTGTATACATCAGCAACTGTGTATCAGGTGTTGTGGTGCACTCTCCTTTCTAGTGCTATTTCTCACTGTCCCTTCAGTCTGACTTTTATTAATAAGTAGCACAATAGTGAAAAACACCAGTCATTTCCCTTTCTCATTGCCTTCTTTGGGAAATGGATAAGGGGTACAGGAAAGGGGAAAAGAGAATTCAACTATTGTATTCTTTCCTCATTTTACATCAGTGTCTGTAAGGATTCAGGAGGCACAAAGCTGTGATTGCAGTGAAGGATGTGAAGCCAGACTACTTGAGATTACACAACTCTTTTGTCTTTTCCTTTAGATGATACATAGAAGAGTTTCAGAGATTCCCTGAAGGAGCAGCTTAGTATTATGTCCTTCAGAAAAACATGGTTTTGTTGGTATCTCTTATTCCTAGGTAGATTTTACTTGTGTGAGAAATGGCCTTAACATCAGCTAAGACTGATGACATGGACAAGAATGGCACATATAAGCAAATGTATAGGATAGTATTACTGTTTATCCAAAGTCCAGAAGTCAATTACAGGGCCATTACAGTCTTCGTAAGACCAAAAATAATTCCCTTTTTAATTCTTATCCTCCTTATAAAAACAATAGCAGTGTCAGATATTTTTCATCATTCTTCTGTATCTCTTTTAAAATAATTTATTTTTCCATGTGTACCCATCAATTTTAACTTTTTCTGTGCAGGGAGCACTTTGCATTTACAAAAGATAAGTGACTGAGTGCAAATTCACTGCTTTCAGCTCTGGTTCACAGATTGGAGAAACTATAGTGTAAATGAGTGCATATCAGTTCACACTTCTCTGAATTTCCATCTTTTCACATATGCTAAAAAGCACAGCTGGACATAAACATTCATAATCACTCATACTGCCATTCTTCTATTTTGTGTCAATTTTGACAATTGACTGCAAGATACCATGCTTTGTTAGTTGAAGGATTGTCTCTGATCTTAAATGCATCTGGATGCAAGTCTGTAGAGAGCTAGAGAATGAGTTTGCATCCTCTGGCAGAGCTCTAATACCTGGCTGTTTATTGTGAAGATCATACGTGATTAAAAATATGCATAATACTTAGTCTTCAGTGAGAGCTCTGATTTTTTTACTAACATGGATGCTCTGTAAAGAACTTGGTTATGTGTGACATGCACACTAAAAAACCCCTAAATAACTCTTCACTTTAACCTTTTCTTTCCTTCCCACTCATTGAGGTATCTTTTTAGAACCCTTAAGTCTTGTTTGCAGCTGAGAAGTCTCATAGTTATCATCCATTTCCTTAATCCTCATCTTCCTTATAAAGTGCTTAGTTGTTACAGAAGGGTTGGACCATCACCACGATATCATGGCATACAATGTCACCGGAAAAAGGCCTGGGTATTCTTGAAGGACCTGTTCCCTTTTGATGTCTAACATGCACTGTCTTAATATAGCCCTAAGAGAGGCTTCTCAAACTGCAGGGACTTCCAGCCGAAAGTTAATGGCAGTTCTCGACTTCAGTTCCCTTGTGTAGCACAAGTACCTCGTCTGTATCCCAGGCCATGGAGGCAGCATGACAGGCTTTCTTCTCTTTTGAGGAAATGGAGCAGACACAACTTGATGAGGAAACTGATAATTTCCACAGCATTTTTGTTTCAGTAGAAAAGGAGCTAAGAGGTACCTTCAGTACTGGGGACCTCCATGAATGAGGAGTATTTTAGGAAAAGAGCTGAGGGGGTTTGGGGTTGGTTCTGAGGTGGGAAGTCCGTCCCTGAGGCTTCAGTAGCCAGTTCAGGTCATAAAATCAGGGAACAGTAGCCCAGCCTACCTACCAGCTGGCATAGGTCCCTTGGTCCCTTGGTCACATAGGAAAAACTCTTTGCCTATAGCTTCAGGTTTAGCATATGGAGATGAGCCTTTTTTAATTCATCCTGTGTGTGGGTTCAACTTCTTAAAAATAGTTGCTGCAGCTGCACACTTTGAGTCTCTGTTCATTTGAAGTAGGAGGGATGCTGAGCAGGTTTACAGCATAGTGTCTTGAAGAAATGTCTCCCCATTGCCTTTAATTCTCCTGGGGTACCTTTTGCACCGGCCAAAAAAGTGGTTCTGCTTGTGAGCCAATATTCATATGTTTGCATAAGCACTGTCTAAAGCAAGTGTGAAAATGTTACCAAGAATTAACAACACCTTGAATAGAGCTTTCAATTATTCATTGAGAGCCTACTTATATTCCTCTTTGGCATTATACTTAGAAGTGTAACGATGCATTTTCTACAAATTTTATGGATTAGAAAATCGTAGGATTAGCCACTCCATAAATTAATCCTGATGTATGTTAAGTAACTCATCTAAAAATGGGTGCTTCCCATATAGGAAATGAATAATTAATTTTGTTTTCCTGGTTAAAAAAAAAAATCCCTCAGGTGCTTTTCTGTTTTCTGCTGAAGCTGAAATTTTTTAGTCCTCTGACAATGTCTTACACTTTCCAATATGTCTTGTTTCTATGGAGACACCAATGAGCTGCAGCTTGCATTCTTCTGCATATCACAATACAAGGTTGCTTCAGAATTTTCCCAGTGTTTCACTGTCTTCTCTTTTAATTAGAAATTAATCAATAGGCTCAGTACTCGTGTCATGCACTTGCATATACATGCACAGGCACATATGATCCCTGTGACTGTGAGCCAGCCTATAAACATAATGGATGCTTTCAAAATTTTAATTTAGAGAACAGCACATTTTATATTGAGGCTTATAAGACCAGAATTCTGAGCTGTATTGGATGGCAGTGTGGGAAGACAGATATCTTGTATGCAGTAGATGAGATGGAAGGTTTTTATACCGCATGCTTTTTAAAATAGGATGTGTAGAGTTCTGGAATGGACATAAAATATGTTGTTTGGTTCTTGTAATTCTATTAATATTATCTGATATTCATGAATTCCATTATTATTATAATCATCTTACATTTTTGTTTGGCTCCCCTCATAATTTTTATGTGAAATTTCACCCCTTATCCCTCCTACCCTGTATGATCAGTTTTTGCAGGATGGTTCTGTAGATCTGATTCTCTGAGCCATATTGTTCCTCTGCTGTGAGCACAAGGATTCCTCTTCAGGGCAGCGGGAAATAAACACTTGTGTGGCAGAACATGTGCTAGCAAACAGCCAAAGAAAGAAGCTATGTAAATTATTTTGTTTATTAATTAAAAATGTACTGTGAAGTAAACAGTATTTTTAATTATCAAGAACCAGTGAGACTGAAATGATGCCAGAAGTTGTGTGCTGCTGTTAGTGAGCACTTTGAAGTCAAGAATAAGCCTATTCTTCCTGCAAGTATTTTCCCTGGTTAAATTGAACAGGTAAAATAGAACCAGGCTGGTGCTGGTGCCCTGAGTTTTTAGGTTTTTTATTATTAGCTCATACTATGCTGAAATAAACTTCCAGTAACAATTCAAAGTAGCATTTGCAGGGGCCTCATAACAGATAAATGTTTATGTAAACCACCTGGTGATGGCAACAGATTACATCTGATGCTCAGTTTGTGTGCTAAGATGTATCCTAAGCAACTTTTTTTCTCATTTTTTCTTTGTACTACTCAGCAGACTGTATCCTCCTGCTGTCTCATACATTCATTGTGATCTCCTCTAGACAGAGGTAGAGTTGGAGTTTTTTCCATTTTTTTAAAAGACTTCTGAAGTTAATAGAAATCATTAATTGTACATAAACAACTAATAATCCAATGGAAAATAAAGGGTTTTGATGATACACTTCTGACTAATATTTATTGCCAATATGTTTGTATTTATGCTAATACATGCATATATACAGATATATGTATGTTTGCCTTTCATCACGGTTTTTGTTCTCAAACTGAAAAGGTACAAAAATACAATAAAGCCTTTTGTAGACATGATTTCAGAAAGAATGCCTTGTTTGAAGTCTGTGAACATTTATTGCATTCTCTATTTATTTCAACTGTTCAGTATTTTTGTTAACAGACAGAAAGTAAGGTTTAATCTCTAAAAGGGCCAAAGCATTACTGCTTTCTCAAGGATAATAATTGTAGCTATGCAAGCTAGCACATAACGGTTAAATATATCCTTGCTTTTGACAGAAGCTAGTGGAGTTGGAACAGGGATGAACATAGCTTATTAAATATAGCTCTTATGAAGACTGCTCTATAATTACTGTGACTTTTCTTTGTATCATTATGATCATAGGCTGATGAAAACAATGAATCGTGTGCTTTGAAGAGGCCAAGAACTATTCAGCCAAATAAAAAAGATTGTACCTAGAGTAACAGCCCTGTTAGTTTTCTTTGAGTAGTCTATGTAAATAATACACCATAAAGGTTAAATAACTTTCACCAAAGCTCTTTCTTCCACCAGTAAAAGTAAAAAACTTAGAGGAGAATGCTCCAAGGAGAATCAAGAATGCTTCATTCCATGAAATCAAATACATACCCATGAGCAAATCTTTTGATAGCCTTTTTAATTGAGACTGTTTTTTCTGTATAAAAAGATATGCTGAAATTTTTGAATGTCCAGAAGTGTTTTCTGACATGAGAACTTCAGAATTAAATGACCTATATACTCAAAATACTATGAGTATAAAAATGCCTGATTGTCCTTTTCTATCATCTCTGTCACTTCTCAGATTCAGAATAGTTCTGAGGACCTGAATTAAAATATTTTCCATCTTTTCTGAGCCATGAGATATTTTCATGCTTTTTGGCCCCAAAAGAAGAACACATTTCAAGGGTATGTTTGTTTGGTCTAGATTATATCCACTTTTCCCAGGTCTATGTTGGTACGACTGTGAAGGCAGCAGACACTGATGTAGTTGCTGTATGTTAGGAGTAGTGAACTCAAGCTTTTCAACAAAGACCTTGGTCAGTGCCAGAATCCATTTTCTTCAAGAGTGCCCTTGCTTGAGAAGCTTTCCTCCATGTGTACTTACTGAAAACTAATTTTTAACAGGCCAGAAATCTGACACTTAAAAATTCAGCAACTCCTGTCTTCTTAGTAGTGAAGGTTAATAATTGCATTTTCTTATTTTTAGATTTCATGTGGCGGTTGAGGTTCATCAAAACTGAGCAGTATTTATTCGAGACTTTCAGTACGAAGAAAACGTGAATCAGTAATTTCAAAGACAAAGTTAGGGGTTAAGAATCGTTGGTATTCTCTGTCATGCTCACAGAGCTGGAAGGAAGATAGGGCCACCATGTCTGAGATCAGGGATGGGTACGCTGCCTTTTCAAGCAACCACTTGACAGCTCCTTCTGTGAACCAAGCCAGCTTTGTATTAAAGGAATAAGGTTTGTTGCCTTGGCTACGTGTACTGGAAGATGTATCTGAAGGTTCATATTCCTGATGGTTGTTATTTACCTTACCACTTTTAGCCTAATTTATTCTCAGTTAGTGTGTTTGCAGGTCACCAGTAGCTATGTAGGTAGAACAGATCTTTTCCTTCTCTGTTTGTTTTTTGATGTTTAACAGACACCTCTCATGCTTCCCTTAGTTATGCTGGAAATTTATTTGGAATTGTTTGTGTCTGTGGTGCATTCATATATATTCTCACTATGTGTGTCTATTTATGTAAATAATATTCTATTTAATATTATTTGTTTGTTATCACATACCCTTCTGCACAGCCTTAAAGCAACCTAATTGTTTTATCAGTTGCATGGAGTTAATTCAAGGATGTCAAATCTGTAAGGGTAAACTGTGGTATGACATAGTGAGTATGAAGAGGTAAATAGAAAGGAGAACTGTAGTAAGTAGCTCAAAATCCATTCTGAAGCAAATACAAACTTTACAATAGGTTTGGTTTAGACAAAAGCAAATATATAAGCAGTCAGATTTTCTATGCTAAGGTTTCACAAATGGCTTTCTGGTAATGCCACAATTAAACATCAGTCACTTGAAAAAATAATAACTTAGTGAAACCAATTAAAAGGAATGATTTTGACAAATGGGCTTTTAGACCTTGCTGCAGAAACCTTGGCTGATGACACATTCCAGTTGTCCGATGTGCTGCTATAATGATTGGTCTCTGTTTCAGCCTTATTTAACAGTTTCATTAATAGTATTAAAGAAAGCAAGTGAACAGCATGTTAATGAAGTCAGCAGATGATGTAAACAGCAGGAAACAGAAAATAAACGCTACTTAGGGGTTAGAAACATGATCAGGAGGAGTTATCAATGCATCACATTCTGATTGAGAAAAATGAGAAGCTAATGCGTCTGTGATAAACTAGTTCAGAACTGATTTTGTATGCCTAATACATATTAATTAAATACACAGAAATATACACATTCAATTATACTAAAACATTTTATTTTCTGGTAGTGAAAGGTCCATTTTGTAGTCAGTATAATGTCTAAAAGGGAAATACTGTCTTTGGAGAAACATGCAGATAGATTGTGTAAAAGAGTAGACATGTAATTCCTGAGTTTCACACAAATAAGTGGATTGTAGGAGCAATTTGCTTTCCTTCAAGGAGGAGTAATGTAAGAGGAAAGACTGAAATGTAATGAAAGAATAAAAAAGGAATGGAGAGGAAGACTACTGTTATCCACATATCTGAAATGTGTAAGCATTTAGAAAAGATATTACTTATTTAACATTACCACAAATTTGATACCATATCGGGAAAATGTTCTTTATTAGATGACAGCAACCTCTAGCCATACTAAATCAAGATTAAAAAAATATATACACACAGGCTGTAAAGCACAATTTAGTGCCAATTAATGGACACCTAAAACAGGTCATAGGCTTCCACTCACTTGCATATAGAAATGCCAAGTCCCTCCAATACCCCTTGCTGTGAATGCATGTTGCAGAGTTCCTAAAGATATCTAACCTATACTTTTCCCCCCACTTCCCCAACAATATCCAAATTATAGGAGAGGAGACTTCCCAAGTGCTCCATTCAGCAAGCCCAATCCCACACAAGCTCTAAAATATTTCCCTTCCCTGGTGTGGTGGCATGCACACTGCAGGCAGACTGACAACTACCTCCTCCAGTTGGAACATATAATCATCAATACCCTTCTGAGCTCATTTAAAATGTGACTAACTTAAGCCTCAGCTCATACGTTGTCAAATCCCACTTGGTGAGTCTTGTTCCTGTTCCAGCTGGAGATGGGCCCACGCTGGAATTTGGGAATCTAGTTTTCACATTCCAAAATTGAACAAAGAGACTCGGACTCATTTCTAGTTTCCTAAACTGCAGTCATGTCTGTAAGTAAAATGCTGAAACATTAGTTGTCTGGGAAAAATAAATGAGTGATGATTTTAAGAGATATGCTGTGGCTACTCAGTGCAGTAGCTTCCAGCTTTTTGGTGCTGTTCCCAGAAATGCTTCAACCATGGTGAGGAGCTCAATTCTCTAATTAAAAAAAAAAATTGTATCAAATATTTTTCAGCTTTACACTCTCAAATTAAAGCTTAAAAACCTCCAAGGAAGGAAAGGAGGCCAGATTGGAGGGGGAGGAGGTGAGAGGAAGGAAACGGGTGGAGAAAACCACTATATTCCCAAGATGCAAGGAAAGTTGAAAAGTAGAAGAAAAAATATATTAAATCAGTGTAAACTAAGAGGTAAGTTTAAGGCATTTTTTTACATTGAATGTATGTTTTGTTGGAGTGTTTTTAGCATTAAAATTCTGTATACTTTACAAACATTTGAGAACATTTAAGTGAGGTAATTACTTTTTTTTCAATTTCTTCTGCTGTAAACTTGATCTATATTTTTATTAAGCCTATTAAAGGATGTGTTGTGCTGGGATTTTGCTACTTTTCTGCTGTTGCTGGGTAAAACTGTCTATTACCTTACCAATGACCTACATGAAGTGAAACAGCATCCCATGGCAGCAGACAGGTTGTTTTGTTGTAGAGTGCAGCTGCAAAAGTTAATTGTTTATGGAGATTTAATGGGCATTGTGCTCCTACTTACCTACCTCACTGCAATTCAGTGGTGTGTTAGTGTAGCTTAGGAAAAGAGCCCCTGAAGTAATAGATTTTGGTATAGTTAGGAAGATAGTTGATCTGTGTTCTTAACTTGAGGTCAGAGCAGTGTCTTACATTGTTTATTAGTGTTGTTGCTGTTACTGCTATTTGGTGTGCTGCCTGTGCTGGGGTTGTATACGTTAAGGTTTGATCAGAGACCACATGCCAGCTGCTGAATAGTAAAGGTTGGTGCACTTAAAAGCTCATTGATTACTGGGACGTTTGTCGCTATACTGCCAAGAGCCTGCTGGAGAATAAAAATATTGGTGATTAATATGACTGTGCTTGTATTACTGCACCAAAGACTTTGCACAGTTAAGTTTAGAAAGGAAGGTATTGGAAATCCGGAAAAAGTAGAGGCAGGTGTAAGGAAGATCTGAATAGCTGTACCAGCTGGGCAGAGCAGGGAGGCAGAGATGTTCCTGTAGCCCTCAGCAGTTACTGCATATATAGACCAAGTTACTTGCAGCATTTTTAGTTGAGAAGGTTGGGAACAGTGTAGGGCAAGTACAAGACAGCTGCCGAAAAGGGAGACTAAAGGTCACGCTAGCTGATAGTGAAAAACAATACAGGAGATGGGGTTTGTAGGGAATGCTGCCACCTTCCTGTCTGATACATATCCAGCTTCTGTTGTGTTTGGTCCTCTCAGGCTGGAGGTCATACTGTGTTTAAAAGCTTCTGATGTCTCAATTGTTCATGATTTTATCCAGTCTTGTTTTTTAACATGTTTACACTATTGATTTCAAAAACATTATAGAAATAGGTTATATAAATTAATTAAATTGTCTTTGGTTTAAGCCTCGTGTTTGAGTATTTTATGGATTGCCTCAAGTGTTTCAACTGTGAAAAGTGAATGCTTATCATTGCCACCTTAAGCTGTCTACTTATTAACTGAGAAATTGTGGTCTGCTTAAATTCTTCACTTCTCTAAATGTCTGGCTATCCTTGTTCCTCTCTGTACATTTCCTAGCTATGTTGTACATCTTCAGTGATTCAGGTGAAAATGTTAGTGATCTGCTGCCTTCTGAAGACGTGTATGTCTAATGACTATCTCTCTTGCTTGTGCTCACCACTTAGCCTTCCTTAACTTTTCTAAATATTTTTTTAGAGTTGAACTGAATGCCTAAATATTTCTACAGATAGCAGTTACATAAATATATGCATGGCAGCTGTGCACTTCAAGATGAATATATTATGGAAGAAGAGCTTGAATGCCAGTGTATTTGTACTATTTTTATTCAGACATATCCTGAGAATTTAGCATCAAATGGCCTAATTCTGCTCTGAATCTAAAGCCAGTGAATTAAACCAAAAACTCCTACCAGACTTCATAGGATGAAACTCTGCTCTGCCTATCAGAGAAAAGAGCTTGACATCACTTTCAGAATTGTTCTGAATCGTGCATGAAGCTAGATATTAAGAAGGGCAGTCTTTTTTAGGAAAGGAAACTTGAGAAAGAAGAAACCCCTGTTGTTTAGTGGATGCAATGGTGAGATTGAGGCAAACAAGAAGATGGAGATGCCTGAGCAACAAGAGCTGTGAGAGGTAGGCAGGGAGAGCTGACTGGCAGCTGAAGAGTGAGGGGAATGAAAACACAGCCTGGCAGGCAGGCAGCCAGCAGCTGCCATTGCAGACCCCTGAAGGTGGCAGGGGTGCTACTACATTAGTCAGATACTCTGATATCAGAATTTCTTCAAACATCCAAAAGGCCTTGGACACCTATGAGAGTGAATGGGAATTTGGCATCCCAAGGCACCTGAGCAATTTTCAGCCTTGAGGTGTCTTAACAGAAATAAAAGACAAGATAGAAATTATGCTTTAGAACAGACTGGACAGCTGATGACTCTAGCAGTCTTTATTTTGTTCTGTATAGATTAATGGAAAGCATTTTCCTCAGACATTTGGAAATAATTACTTATATTTTAAACAAATTCTTAAATAAATAATTAATATGGCTATTTAATAATAACCCCATCACCAGACAAAATTATCCAACAAAGAATTAATCATAATTATATTCTTCCCACTACTTGGCATGTGTTCTTGTTCTTTCTCATCTGTGGATGCTTTGAACAGTAAGGGAACCCTTTTAAACTGATACAGTTTAGTTTAGTATGTTTAAAATAGATTCTACATAGAAATAGAAAAAATAGTTTGGGCATTTTCTCAAAGTCAGATGCCTTTGCTCGTTGCTAATGCAACAGAAGAGAAGTAGAGGAACAATCCAGATTGCTAATAACACCATATATAAAAATTAGCCAGTCATTTAGAAACTAGCAGCAATATGTAGGAATTGATGTATTGGCATTAGTACATCATTTACCAGGTGTGTTCCATCAGTTTCACTTCACAACAGATGCATGACATTGACTGTCATGAAGAAATTCAGGCTGGAATTAATAAAGCTATGCATGGCAGCACTTCAGGAAGAAAAGCTGCCTTTGATACTGCTTATTTGAGGATTTATTCAAGTGTGCAAACAGGTTGAATCTAGCCACCTAAAAGCAAGATAGGGTAATACACAACAAAGGCAGTGCTACCATGAGCTCTGCTGTATTCTCAGATTTTCCTTTCTAGACAGGGAATACCTGTCTGACTTAAAGGGGAAAGGTCTTGGTAATGCCTCAGCAACTCATTCACTGCAGTATTTACCCAGCTGCAGCTGGATCAGATTGGATGGCAACAAAACGGTGTCAGCAATTTAAGGACTCTGACTTGAGTTTTGCCAACAGTTGTGCTGGTAACTGGAAATACTAAAGGCTTTATCATTGCTCAATACCTGTTTTGGCCAAATGCTGTACTTTTCCCTTCTTTCAGGTTGTGCCCCAGCAGAGTGTCCTTGCATTAAGCATCCCTAGATGCCTCATTTTTGCTCTTTCTGCACAGTGTTTATTCCTCCATTGTCCCTAGGTTTAGAAAATAGACGAATATGCATGAGAGTGGGCAAAAGAACTGAAGGCAAACCCTTTTCCTCTCAGAAAGTCATCTGAGCTGGCAGAGGACAGCCCAGTAGTTACTCCCCATGTCTGCCATGCAGAAGGCACAGTAGATGACACTTCACCTAAAGCAGAAATGTTTAAATGCTGAGTAAATTGGAGAAAGAAAGGCATAGTTTTTTACTATATTCCTACATCTGAGGTGCTCCATGCAGAACACCAAACAAAGGAAAAAAAAACCAACCAGAAAGGTCTTCTTTCTTCCACAATTATTTATATCCCTCTAGGGAATGTCTCCCTCTCCTAAGGAAGCTCTTCTCTCCCTAGTAGTACCTTTTTCATCAAGGACGCTCTGCATGTAGTCACAGCAACTGTTAGAAATGCAAACTTCCAGTGTGAACTTCATCCTCTTATTTTTCATCACTACTATGAACACAGACAAAAAGAGAATCAGAATCACGTAGGTTGGAAATGATCTTTGAGTTTATTGAGGCCAACTATTGACCTAACACAGCCAGGTCTACTATAAACTATGTCCCTAAGTGCCACATGTATGTGTAAATAAAATCAGGTACCTGTAATACATTCATTTTCATTTTCATTTCCAGATATATTATTTAAATATTGCTGTATAACAAAGTATATTAGAAGTGTCCAATCCTCACTAGATTTTTCTTCTTGTTCTTGAGCATTCAAATGTGTTCTTTTGCATTGTTCAAAATAAATCTCATGGGTGGTTTCCTGCCTGGCAGTTCTTGGGCCTTTTGGGTTCCATTATTGGGACTTCTTTGCTTCCTGGTTATAGGACTTTTTCTTTGAAATAATTTAAAGTACAAGGGGAAGCAAGAAATACTTAAAACTGTTTATTACCTCTTAAAATTTTATTAACCTTTTTTAAATTTTACAGAATAATTGTTTCTGAAGTCAATGAAGAAGCTGTTTTAGCACAAAATTTGAGACAAGTTTTGCCAAATTTCTCAGCAAATGAAATGATAAGTGTTTTAAATAAGAACTTTCATATATCTAAAAATGTTTATGCATTTAGATAGCCAATGACTTCCAGATTTTAGGAAAAGTACAGTTATTTTATGTATTTTGGACAGTCTAACTTACCTATCAATATTAAATAATTAATGACAAACGTTTATCCTGACTTTTATGGCCATTCAAGATTTAAGAAAAGCTCTTCATTTTCTAAGGAGTTTTCCTCACATCTGGTGCTCTCATGAGCTCTTGTGAGCGATACATGGTCAGGAAAGTCATTGGCTGTAAACTGAACTAATGGGCAAGAGAGGGATGGATCTGAAAGAAGCCCTGCTTCTTGTTTCTCTTACAACACAGGTGATCAGGTATGGTGAAAGAATTTGCTCTTGGCTTGAATCAGTGAAGCAGTATTGATTGCCTGGAATTAGGAAGGAGTTGACTTTTGGGATAGTTTCCTTCCTCTTCAGTGTGTCCACTGGTAGGCTAGACAAAAACACAAACTGCACCTGCAGAGGTAAACTGTGTAGTGCAGCATCAGAAAAATATTCTAATAGAATAGATGGAAAAACATCTTATTCACTATTAGTTTAGCATTCTATAAATGGAATAATAAATCAGTACTGAAACACGTTTCTGACCATGCAGTGGCCACTGAACTCCATGTACCAAACTGGGCTGTTTGAAAAACTTGCCATTTACCTCACTCCAGGTGGCATTCAGTAAGCAAAGGATCAGCCAAGAGAAGAGAGAGACTGAATCTTCAGTTAATAACCATCTTAAAAAGCAAATAGGCACTGGATATCAGATCGCTATATTATTACTATATTTATTTAAAGAGATTGCCTAAATGGGAACATTTTCATGCCAACATTTGCCCTGGGAATGCAATGGTAACACCAGCTTTGGCCTAGAGTAAAGTGTAAGATTATCAGGCAAGAAATACTGTACTGAACTCCAGTGTCAAAGGTGTCTTTGAGCTCCTAGCTGCTCAGTTCTCCTCTGGGAATGCAGTCATGATCTGAGCTTTTTTGCTGAAAGTGCATGTTCAGCAGATGCCTTAAGGTGGAATTATTTCATAGAATAACAGAAATAGCTGAGTTTGGAAGACATCCCTGGGGGTTTTCCAGTCAGAGCCCTCCACCTGAAAGCTGGTTGCCCATGACACTGTCCATGTCAGTTGGTTTTTGTGTGTCACCAAGAACTGGGATTGCACAAATTCTCTGGGGAATTAATCCAATGTTTTATCAATGGCACAGTGAAAAAAGTTGTTTCTAAATTTTAAGTGGAATTTCCTCTATTTCAATTTGTGCCGATTGTCTCTTATCCTGTCAGTTGATATTCTGAGAAGAGTATAACAGAGGGACAGTTATTAATTTGTAAACTGCAGAACACTGTATTGTTTACAAAACAACGGGAGGAGCAGCTAAGAAATAATATTATCATTTTTGTTGTTACTCTATACTTTAAATCTGGATCAATACTCTCTTAAAAAACATTCACACCAGACTGGAATTAACAGAAATTAGGTAGGAGGAAAAATTCGAACTTGATGTTTTGCTTACCTCTCTGTGCCTTTGAAAAGAGAGGTCACATTCTTCCCTCTCAAAGTGCTCTCTGAACAGGTTCAGTGGGTCCAGGATGCTCAGTGGAGTTCAGTGTCATTCTAAACCAACTAACTAACAAGACTGAAATTAATACTGTGTAATTTTGTACTTCAGCAGTGTTCCTCCTTTGTTTCAGAATAATTTAGAAGTGAGATAGTCACAGCAGCTTTGTTAGAAATTGACTATATCACTATCCTTTAATCAGCAGTACATCTTGCTGCAAGGGGGTGGAGTGCTCACTCTCTCTTGGAAGTACATATGGATGTGTGTATATCTATGAATACCTAAGACAAAAGCCTTCAGGTGTGGCTCGTGATCCAGGAAGTTTTCCCCATCATGATTCAGGATGATAACCAGAGAAAAGCATTAAGGCAGCCACAGAACATAATTTACACAATTTTAACATCTATAAATGAGTGGAGACTTTGTCCTCTGGTGCCCACTTGTAATATGTTTTGCTGTGGAAATCTATTCAGAATCAACTTTTATCATTACAATAATCTCTTTCTTCACCATCTATTACAAAAAACAGCTAACAGGTCTTGTTACTGTAATTCACAGTCTCGTGTCATTCTACAGGGCTATATATAGTTCAAAGGATAAATATCCCGCATGATTTCTTTTATTTCTGTGTATTTTAGAGGTTGCCAATGTTTTCATTGAAGTAGTGCTGAATATTACTTCACATATTTGTATGGCTTTTAGCCATTATATTATAATCCAGGGACCTGTGAGTATGAAACTGTATGAGTGGGTTTGATTGCTGTCTTTTGCTTTATTCAACAGATAATTTTTAAATTATTATTATTTGAATAAGAGTTTAAGGTAATCCTATTTACACAATGGGGTGAAGATAGAGATTAGCCAATATTTATTGCAGGTAACTTTCAGAGTTTTGCTTAAAGTGCAGAGGTAATAGCTGCTTTTACTGCCTCTGAGAGAGATTTACCTCTGTCTTTCTCCAATGTCTGTAGAGACAGGGAATATTTTCAGCTTCCATTTTATGGAAATATTCAAAGTTAGGTGTAAAGAACTGAAACTCTCTAAGAGATGAATATTCTTGATAACTGCAATAACCAAAATACTCATCTCACTCTACAAAACTTTCTGAATGGAGGGGTAAGGTGTGAGTTAATTAAAAAAAAAAAAAAAAAAAAAGAAGAAAAAAAATCCATTGAATGTTAATCCTCTCCTGATCTCAGGTATAAGGAAAATGAGTGTTTTTCTCTGACAGCAATTTAGAGTGGCAAAGATATATAAGGCTGTTATTGGAAAGAAATCTCTGTAAACTAGAACAGTTTTAAGATTTAAAGTTGAGGCTCTCTCTTACACTACAAATGTTGTTTTAGTTCGATTTTTAGGGACATGAGTACATTTTTATGTTGAATTTATCTCTTTGACTTCATTGCACAAGTTATGCTTCATAGTTGTGTTCATCCTGTTTTCCTGACTGTAATTTTTCTGTCACTGTGCTACTGCCAGCGATTATAATAGAAGTTCTTTTCATGTATGTCTTGTCTGACTGATTAATTACTTGGATAATATAAATGAGATCACAAGGAAGTTTTTGATATTTTTGTGGGTTTATCTTTGCAGGTGTACATGTATTAATGTCAGATGTATTCTGACTCATTCACAAACATTCTGAAAAGCTTGTTTCCTGATTAAATCAGGAATGGCAGCAAAATTGATTTTGAGCTGTTTTACAAAGCCAAGCACCTAAAATGATTGAATTAGATCAAATTATCAGAAATAAATTCTGTGAATACATCGAGTAAAATATAACTTTGAATATAATGTTTTCATATGAGAACACATTTGTTTTGAGTCTGTCATATGGAATCACTGAGCAACAGTTTATTATGGCTGTGTCCTATCAGCTATTGCATGCCAATATGGAAGTACTGACTCCAGCTGGGATTGCAATTAATTACTTAAGGCCTGGAGTTTAACTGTTCTTGGGTCTAAGTAAATGCTAAACTGCATGCTGAAGACGCAAGGGCAGGATGGCAAGGACTGCCATATCATAACAAGGTTCATTTCTCTAGACTATCATTTCTGCTGTTCATATTGGGGTAACCTACACCTTACTGTCACTTCTGAACTTTACCAAAGTAGGTGAGATGAGTAGTTGATAGACTAAAAAACAAAAACATATTGTCTTGTGTTTTTTCTGAGGAGTATCTTTATATGACCTTTTAATTATGGTTGCCACCACCAGACAGGGTGTTTTAAGTTGTTATACAGTATGTTTGAAGTCTGTAATAGAAAAAGTTTTCTTCTCCACACCCTCAGTAGCTTTCATTTTTTTCCTAAACTGCAAAGCTAATTTTCTTCAGGTGGACATTTTCCATTGGCTCCTTTATAAACGGACTTTTTAAGACAAAAAAGTTCCATGGAAACAAAACAAAAAAAAAGCTCATTCTAGCCATGAAAAAATAGGAGTTATCTGTAAGAGTGGGAAGCTTGCATATGGAGGAGGTTTTCCAATGCTTTTTAGCATATTTTGCTAAAAAGCAGATGCTTCAAATGCTTCAAAAACAGTCATATGGCAGAAACTTGAAAGAACAGTAGAAGCTGTCAAAGCTATCAAGACTGTATGAAGTATACTTATAACCATAAGACGAAGAGTTCATTCTTTTCATGCTCTCCCCGCTGTTTAAATGTGTCCTTTCTGGTCTCCTCTTAAGAATTCTTATACTATATTGGTGCAAAAATGGAAGTAGAAGACCCCTTGAACATAATGGTTAGTAAATGACTTTTAATCTGGAGATTTGTCATGTGTCATTGCAACCTTATCAGCATTTAACTACAGTATAACCAGGGCATAGCTTTAAAATAGCATCATTGTAAAATATTTTTTAAAACAACCCCAAACAAAGATGATGTCTATAACAGACATAAACCAAGTGTATCCAAGAGAGATTGCTAGCATGTAGTTAAAGGCTGATTAATGGCATCAGTAGATAAACTAACCGCATAGATTTAATGCTTCCAGATTTCTTGTAAAAATATAGACATATGGAAAGTAGGCAAAAGAATTCAGAATAAGGTTTTAAATAAAATCAAACCAAAGATGCATTACTGTATATGCTGTATAAGCATAAATGCTGCTGGGAATACAATTGCTTCATCATCATGGGTTCAGTCAGTCAATGGATATTCTAGACAGTAAATCAGTGGAGCCTGTCATTATTGAGAGCTTATTATGAAACAATTTCAGAGGTTAGATATAAAAACTAGTCATACAAGTTTAAGCAAAGAATAACTATTAGCTTTTAAATATTCATTAAAAGCAGAAAAGCTATGTTTAGGTTTTCTAATATTTATGATTAAATGACATTTTTATTAGTTATCATTCCTAAACAGCAGTGTAATAATTACCAACTGTTGATGACACTTTCTGAATACTGAACTGACCCTGCATGTTTGCATATATGTGCTCTGAAAGAATGATAGACTCACAGCTTTAGAGGAAGTGTATGCTGAGAATATGAAGATATGAGCCAAGTGATGCTAGATCTTCAGATATTAGAAGGACTCGATTTCAAAGGAGATAGACCCGCTCCAAATATCATAATTCATAGCTCAGAGAACATGCAAAGCATCCAATCTCTCTCACTACACTGTAGGAATTGTCACCCTGGTATGTTTTCATAATGCTTTATACAGTTTACTCAAAGGCATTTAAAAACTTTTCTGATTTTCTATAGAGCTTATTCTAAAACCAAATAAATCTCAGTTTGAGGTAGGGCTGCCTAATTATCTTAACTCAGCTTCTCCAAAAAGGGGAAAGCAAACAAAAAAAGCAAATTAAAAATATCAGCAGACAATTGACCTCTTATTTCCAATGGAAAAAAAAAAAAAAGGAAACACAACTTCATAGGTAATACCTCCATATACACTATTTTTCATAGAAGAACTGGCATAAAGTTGAAAAGATTGATTCCTTTCTGTCATGGTAGTGGTCCAGAAAAGGATGCATTTCTTCACTAAAATTTTAGGATATAAATATATGCACCCATATTTTTCAATGTAGCAGAATTTCACTGTACTAAATTGCATGGGTTGATGCTTTTGTGTTGTCATATGTCCAGTGTGGTGTCTGTGCTACCAATAGACTTATGTTTGTCTTTTAGTTATCAAGACAAAAAATTTGTGTCCTCATGGAACTATGCACTTTCCAGTTCCCAAAAATATGTTCTATTCTGTGTCATGTTGCCTTACAATAACCAGTTATCTTTGATGTGTAGCCTTATCAAATGCTTCTTGAAAGATGCATACCATCCACATCACTCTCTTACCTATCACAGCAGCATTATCTTCAAAGAGTTCTATCAACTTAGTTATGCAAGACATTCCTATTATACCGTCATAGTGACTGGTTTTAATGCAATTAAGCTTAACTTAGTGGTCTCTTGCCAGTTGCAACAAAATTGTTTTCAATATATATTAAGAATGTTGAGCTAGCTGGTGATTAAAGATTTTACCCTTTCTCATGAGTTATTTGAATAGTGGTAGCCTCATCTTTTTAAATCTTCAGAAGCTGGTTCTGCCATCACAGAGTATTGACTGTGAAAGCTTAGTAAATGCTTTGCTAATTGGAAAGCATTAGAAAGCAAAGCACACTTATGTACTTAAACAATAGAAGCACACAGGGAAAACAGAAAATTTCAGAGAGTGAAAGAGAGGAGTCTAAAATTCAGAAGAAAATTTCCAGTGTTAATAATCAGAAAATAACAATAATGCTAAAGAAACTTAACTTTATGATGCTGTAAATATCCCACCTCAAAGTCTCAGAGGCTTGGAGAATTTAATTTTTTTTTTTTCCAAATTGGGGGAGGAGGGGTTTGTTAGTTATAGTCATGATTTTATGCCATAGGAATGATTGCATTTTAATAATTGAATTGCATTTTTCAGCAGATTTTCAACTTAAGGACACATTTTGCAATGAAAAGCAATATACAGAAAAAAAATTACATATACTGTCTATTAATTGTATATCATCAAGGCTGTTACCAGACTAACAAATATACAATAGTAAATTGTAGAGCATAAGAAAAAATAATACAAAATGGAAAGTGAGAAGAAGGTTAAAGCCACAGTAATGATAGCAATACTCTTTCATACACCTTTATGAAGGCAGTTTACACCAATACAGGCACTGTAATGCAGGGTGAAAAGGAGTTAATGGCAGTGATATCTCGTGCAGCTGGGAAATGGAACCAGACTTTTGCATTCATGTTCATCTTGGAGGGAAGAAATAGACCATGAACAAAAAGACGTATTTTGTTGGTAGACACAGTATTAAATGAAGACCTTCTCCCAAACAATCTGAACAATCTGAAAAAAGGCATGTTTGTAGAGATTGAATTTGGTGTTTTTTCTAATATGGGAGAAATTTTCTGGTTCCCCGTGGCAACTGGGTCTTTCATAATATGCGTGAGTTTAATCTGAAAAAAAAGTAAGCAAGTCTTTAGAGGGCTTTTGATCTTGATACACTATTACATGCTTGAAGCATACAATGAAGCACTGGGAAATAATCCATTGATTATGTTGTGGGACTACACTTAGACACTAGAAGCCTAATTGATAATTTGGTGAAAAGTAGATACTGCTGTCTTGTAGAATTTTCTCAGTAGACAAATAGACACTCTGTCTCCTAAACTGAGAACAAAATCATTATTGGTAAACAGAGTGCTACAACTTGGAGCGAAGTATAGATGTTTTTTCCCTTCCCACTTAAATCAATGGGAATTCTGATCTGCTGAAGTACTGTTAGTCTTGTGCACAGAAACAGGGTATACTTAGATTATGTAGGAAGCACAATTAAGGCAAACCTAAATTTGCCACATATTCTCTTTACTTGTTGGTTTAGAATAGGAGATTTATTCTGACATTAAAGCATAGTCACTGATTCCAGCTGAAAGGCTCCATAAAATAATGCAACATGACTGTTAGCCTTTTTCTTTGCTAAAGAGGGTATGCATCAGTATCTATAACTAACAAGCAATAGGACAAGAGAAAATTGCCTCAAGTTGCACCACAAGAGGTTTAGACTTTAGGAAAAATTTCTTCACAGAAATTGAGTTGTCCAATATTGGAACAGGCTGCCCAGGAAAGTGGTTGTATCAACATCCCTGGAGGTATTTAAAAGATGTCTAGAAGTAGCACTTGGGGATCATATTTAGTGACTTAGGCTCCATGGTTTAGTGGTGGACTTGCAGTGTCAGGTTTATGGTTGGACTTAATGATCTTAAAGGTCTATTCCAACATAAATGATTCTCGGATTCTAAGTATTGATTATTTTAGGAGGTAAATATTTCCCGTAGAAATCTATCAGGTGTTAAGGAGTGGCATGCCACCTGAGGAATTTTTCTCAGATTATTATTTTTCTTGCTTTGAGTTGTCCTCTAACTGTGTTTGAGAGAAACTGCAAAAAAAAAGGGAAGGAAAGATAAAACAAGTCTTCATCTTATGCTTAAAAGTAGACTTCATACAGTCTTACTCAACATTTAAAAAATTTGAGCATATGCAATCATGAATTCTGTTTGAGTCAGCTATATGCTTTCAGACCCATATCATGTATCCCTCACACAGTGGAAAACTGTTGCAACTGAATAAATTTTTTTTCTAGAATATATTGAGGAACAGCTTCATAGATTTGTACAGTCTTTAGGGATCATATTTTTTTTCTATTAAAAGCCATCCTGTGGAGGCACCTCAGCTGTTATGTTGGTGATGACATAAAATCAATTCATTAAGTTTCTTACAAGTTTGGCTTACATAAAGAAATATATATGTTAATGCATTGTCAAAATACTTTTCAGTGAAATATTTCATTTACTGTAAAAATCCATTTTTTGCTTGTCTTTACAACCTGTGAAATGAATGGGGAAGATTAGTTGATAATAATTGTACATTCAAATCTTCCACTGGCAGGGAGAAGAATTATGCATGTTAGCACATTATGCAGTCTCAGGAGTTATCTTCTGTGTAAATGAATGTCGTGCCCCTGGAGGAAGCCAGACTGGCAGGGCTTTTTGTTCAAGTCTTCAGGTTATATGCAACACACAGATCACTTTCCCAACTATCTTTCCTTTTTCCTGCACTGAAACAATAAAAGGCCAATTCCTGTGTCCATGTTGATTTTCTTCTCTTCCATGGATTTTTTCCAGGGGTATCATTATACTTCACTTGTTGAATTATTGTGCTTTGAAACAGAAGGAAACCTAACGCAATCATTCTCTTGTGAAAGCTGATTCCTTGCTGGTTTACAGTGTTTTGTTTTATTAAAGTTAAGGTGTCACAAAGCTGGAACTGTCATTGTTCTAACCAGAGAAAGGACTCCAAATGCTCACATTTGACCAGCTACTAGGGAAATTCATACAAATTTGCTTTGTTCTGGGTATGGATTTCCCAATACCTGAAAATTTTCAAAAAGGGAGATTCTGGTTTTCATCTATGTGCATACCATGCGTTCAGATTCTGAATTGACAATGATTTTTTAAGGAAACTCTAGGCACTTATTTTAAAACATTCTTTCCCTAAAACCTTCATAGAGCTTCCTTCTGCATTGCTGTGATCATTCACGTACACACTTACACGGAGTGATTTTGCTTACCAGCTGCATTCGTCTTGGAAACAGAATGAGCCTCCAGCACTTTGCTGGATAGGAACAATAATTATAATGCATTAAAGCCATGAAAAACATTCATTTCTGGAGCGTAATAAAACATCAGTTTAAAGTATGTAAAAATTGGAGTGGTAAGATAGCTTTTTTCCATATTTTAATTCAGAAAATTTGTTTGGTTCTTACAGAAGTCCATGGGTTTTTTGCCACAATTTATTAGATATTAAGTTCCAAAACATTGTTTTGTTTAGTAAGTAAAGATAAAAAAAAAAATTACCAGAATTTTATTATTTGTTTATTGAGGAAGGCGTGAGTTCATCAAATACATCGAGGAGATTGTAAAACAAATGGGTACAATACAGTGTAAATATTTGTATGGATATTTCTATTTATTACTCACACTTTGGGTAGCCAGTAGTACCTGTAGCTGTTGATGAACTGGAAGAGTCCATTTAACTCTTCCAATAACTATTCTTTAGATGTAGATAGGCCAAAATTATTTGCCATGTAACCAGCTCCATTGCTTTTAACGTAGGGAAGTCTTTCAGTTAAAATCCTAATTGTTACAGTGATTCAGGTTGTTTTGAGTTTCTTCATGAGTGACATAAATAAACAGCTTAAAAAGCAGTCTGCACACTGCTTGTTCAGTCAGAATGCTCCCTTTGCTCCCTTATTTTTTATAGCAAATATACAATTAAACAAGCTCTTCACTCAGCTTGAATTGTTTATCTATAAACTTTGGTTATATTGGCTCTTCTTTCCTGGTTCTTTTGTCTCTTTCCACCTCTATTTCCAGGAGTGACAATTACTTATTTTTCATGTTGTTCCAGCTGTGATGTCCACCAAGTTCTTCAAGAGCATTATAAAATTCTGTTTAAATATCATAAATAGTAAGAAAATCTCAAAAGTTTCATTGAATAGATGCTGACTCTGGGGAGGAAAAGAAACCAAGCTAAAGTGAAAACCAATACACTGAAGATGTAATCAATTATTTTGAGTTTTGCCTGTGTGATGACTGGAAATGTCATTGTATGGATGTCATCATAACATTCAGGAAAGGAAATTCCACCTCTGGAATTTCTTTCTTTGATACAGTAGTGATGAAGAACATACCATCGCATTAGAAACTAGAATAGCTTTTAAGATTACATTGACAATTCTAGAAATAAGAAAAAGTTAAAAATAGCTTCAAATACTGTTAGATCAATATTCACACCTTTCCATTCATTTTAAAGGAATTTAATTTACTTGCTAACACCTTTGGTGCTGGAGAACATGTTTAAAACCAGATACCATTAGAAATATATTTTTTGCATAATTTATTTAAATTATGAAAACATAATGGCAGAAAATTGTATGGTAAGCACAATTAACAGTATTAGATATGTACAATATTTTTTGCTAGCAAGACTTTAGTAAATATATTGACATGGATTTGCATAGCATTTTAAGTCATAGTGTAAACTACAACATACTGTGAGGATGCAGTTTCAAAAATATTGAATATGCACTTTAGAAGACTTGAAGCAAAGGCAAATCAATATGAAACTGTGTATTATTCCCTCTTGCCTTCAAAGTCTTCTTGGGACTTCTGTTCACACTGTGTCTATTAGTCTTTAAGTTATCCTTATGAGAACAAGCCACACACTGCAGGCACATAACATAATCAGTAGCACTCACCATACAGCACTGTACATTTTATCTAGAAGACATAACCACCCTTAACACAGTTCTAGATACCTTTGTATTTGCACTATAAACATGATTCTTCAGAAGACTTCAGCCAGTATCTACAGCTCTGTGCCAACATGTGGGTTTGTCATTGGTTGTTTGCAGGGTTCAGACCAGTAAATGGAGCTGATTTGAACTGAACACAAGGGCCTTTGTGGCAATCAGGAACCTGATTATTAGGGTGCTGGTGCTTTTGAATACAAGGTCCTGAGTTTGACACTAAGTGCCATGATCTGTGTGATACTGGACATCGTCTCTATAATTTTCTTCTACCTGTAAACAGGACTGAAAAGAACTCAGATAATTCAGTTGCAGGTGCTTGGTATTTGCAAAATAGAAAGCAAGTACCACCTGTTATTTCTAAAGACACTTGCTGTCAAGGATTGTATTGTTTTTGGACCTGCAATTCTGCATCAAAGATTTTCAATGAAGAGTTTGAGAATTCAATACTCATCAAAAATAATAACCCTTTAGCAGTATATGATTTAATTTTTTTTTTTTTTGCTTGGTATGCTTCAAGGATTTGTAATTGTTTTAAATTATGTTATTCATTACTTTGACATATTAGCCTGCTAAAGGGGCTTTGTAAAAACTGTATGGTGTTACAATATAGTTTTCTTATAGTAGCAATCAATATCTATACATCTGCTTCAGGGCTTCACATTTCCCATTAACACACTCTTGTATTATACAGAAATACCTAAACTTTTCCATTCAGAAGTTTGCTAAACAAGTACATCTCTATCTTCTGAAGAGCCATACATCCACCATTCTTTATATGTGATGTACCTCATTGGAACCAATGCTTAGAGAATTTGTAGTGAACAAGCAGAATATGTTCTTTAGTTATAAGATTTTGGAGATAGAGTCAAAATCTTAAAGCTGTCTATTGTATTGCTTTATTTCCCTTTTTTCAAATAAGTGATCTTTAAAACAGTGGACCAAATCTTCTTTTTTCTACAACACTAATCTGACAGGAAATTTTCTATACTGAGATCAAGGGAATTTGTCTGTGAAAGGATATTTTTCTTCTCTATTTTCTGTTATCCTTGCCAGTATGTTAGTGTTGAATTGACAGCTTCCAAGAGCGTAGAATTGCACATGTGCAGCATTCTTAGGTAGTGCTTTTTATTTGCAGGACATTTTACACTAGCAGATAGTGAGAAGAGTTGTCAAATAATCATCACAGTAATACAATTCACTTACGATTTATGGTGATAATCCATACCATCTAAAGCTGATGAGGAACCCGAACTCTTTGATCATAGTAATATTCTTTAGAAAATTGATTTTTTTAAAAGTATAGTTTGGAGATTAATGCTAGCTATGAGGGAGCTTTTATTGGGTGCACTTCAAATGGTTTCAGCTTGACTTGGCTCCAAATGAAAAGTGTGAGGGTAAAGGCCAAATACTGCAAACGAAAATTCATATCAGAAAGGTACATCTGAAGCAGTAAAGTACAGTTCTAGCTGTGCAGCTTCACAGATTGCTGGCACAGTTACAGGCGTCTGTATTTAAAGGTAGCATGTTATTAGTTATCCCAGCTTGGACTCCAGCTTCAGTGCTTCACAGCTGGTTTACTGCTGACACACTTGCTATGCTTCCTCTGCCTGGACTTTTTGTATCATCAATACTACTGCACCTCTTTCATTTTTGAGAGTAATATATGAATGGAGAATCACAAGGCTGAGTAAATCAAATCCGTAGGAGATACAGAACATACTCAAGTGAGCCCTTTATATTGTACTTTCCAATGGTTCTATTCTATAGTTTGTAAAAGACATTATCTTCCTTGTGGAAAAGTATACTTTCTATTAAGCTTTCATTGAGAACTGAGAGCTGTGAGAGAGCCCAAAACTGCCAGAGCTTTGAGACAGTGAGGCCTGAACCTTTTCCTTATAAAGAGCTTTCCAAAGAGGATCCAAATGGCTTTGAAGTTCAGAAAGCCAGATTCTCTTAGGCTACAAACTAGAATAATTAATAAAAGCAATAGAAAACTCCAAGTGGCCAGATGGAGCAGAATGGAAAGACAATGTTTATAAATCAGTGACCTTCTCCCTGCAACCTTGCAGGGTGATCTTAGCTTTCAGTCATCTCCTCACTGCTGTGCTTATTGGTCCTTGGCGGTGTCTCCTGTTCTGCTCACAGCCCTTTGCTGCTCTTAGTAATCATTCAGGCTCTCTTTGAGCTGCAGGATGCAGGTGTGTTCTTTTTTTCTCTCCTGACCTTTCCGTGTCTTTGGCATGCAGAAACTGAGGCTGCTGCATTTCCCAAAGAAATGTGCAGTTTCTACCACCTCCCAGGAGATGACTATCACTCCTTTTAAAGGAATGAGGACAAATTTCACCATCTGATCAAAGAAAAAGAAGCAGTATTTCCTCTCTGCACATGTACATTGACAGTGATGGTGAAGATTCCCCTTTTGTGAGATCATACAGTATAAGAAGTCTATTAGTTGTATATGTGCATAAATAGTGTATGAAGTTCATTATGTATGACTGTATTAATCCAAGTGGGATCTAATTCATTGATGGATATATTTGTGAATTGATGTTGTTGTTCCAGGCTGCCCGTTTAAAAACAGGCATGTCTAATAAAGGTAGAATAGGTATAAAATGCCTGAAGATGTTTTTTTCAGGCTGCTGTAGGTGACATTAGTGTTCCTTTCTATAGGCATAGTTCAGGGCATGTCTCTCTTGTAATTAGTCTTTCAGGCCATTTACCTACTGCCCCTAGTGCCTGTGTGCTGTCCCAAGTAATACTGCTGTCTTTGTTTCTTCTATCTGAATTGCACAATCCATGCATTCAAATCAATAAGCTAAGCTATGTTGCAGAAACATAACAGGATGTTTTGTCTCAGGATACTAATCGAGTCATATATCCACCCAGTTGGCCAGGTTTTCCATCTGTGTGACTCAGCAGAATTGTACTGAAATTTATGAACTAAATGTATAATAATGGCTCAGAATTGCCACAATTGTTTAATCAATAAAAGTTATTTTTAAATCCTCACTACTATATTTTATTTTGTCACTTAAAAAAAAAGGAGCAGGCATTCCTGTTTCAGAACAGGAACCAGTTGTCCTAGTGCTTCATCGTCAACTGCTGTTTTGTTGTAAGCCTCATACTGGTTTAGGTAAACCTCTTCTAAGACAGGTTTCTTACTTCTAGCATGATCATTTCACTTGGAAATCAATCCTTATTTACTGAATTAGACCCAAATCCTTAGGTGCATATGAGTTGTCCCATTAAATCCAATTAAACCATTTTAGGCAGTTCCAAATGCTCATTGTTAATTTGTATGCATGAGCTCAGTCATGGCAGTGGCAATGCAGTTCCTCAGGGGCTGAGAGCCTCCTGTTCATGTGGAAGTCAGTGGAAGTGTGAAAGGACTTTCCACATTTGGAGAGTGAGTCTAGAGGTGTTATCCAGGCACACACACACATTTAAAAGTTTTACAACTTCTTGCCCTGCCTTACACTAGGTAAGGAATTTAAGGCATTTCCTGGCTTTGCTTTCTACTGTAATTCAGACATGATGAGTTTCTCCAGTGTTCTTCACCATTTGGTAATACTGTGGCAACAGTTCTGGCTGTTGCAAAGTTTGTCACTGTGGCATTATATTTATATTGTGCAACACACTGTAAACACTTTAGCATTATAAAATGCTAAAAATTATTTTTATATTGCCTTTAATTTTCACTACTAAGGTTGTCTATTCAGACTTCAAACCTTGTGTTCAGTGGTAGTACATCTTTTAGGTAGTTTCTTTAATATTTTATTAATTATATTACATATAATATTAGTATTAATATATTAATTATAAACCCTGTGCTTAATCTTTTTGCATTGCAAGTGCTGCAAAATCGAGTCTCAAGAGCAGATCTTGAGGTCTTTCTTCCTTAACTATGCTTTGTAATAGCTGTAGAAAGACTTCATAAATGTATATATTAATTTAAATTAGAAATAGTACCCAAACAGAAGAAAACCACCTTAACTTTCCAACATGTGATTCTAACCTGAGTGATTACTTCTGCAGTGTTCATTTCTGTGCTCTCCAGCCACCCTATGAATTTCCTACCACCAGCTGTTGTGTGTGGCTGAAATTGTGTTTGGAATCTTTTTCCATTGGGCTTGACTTTTCCCAGTCTTTGTGAAGCAGCAAATTTATATTTCCAAGTACTGTAAAATAAATTTGATGCATTGCTCATTTATTTGAAATAGCAACAAACTAGTATTCTTCAACTGCAAAGATGAGCTTCAGACTGATTAGTTCTGAAAATGTGAGTATTCTCTGTAAGAGAGAAAGATACATAATAAATGATTTAATAATTGGGCAGTACGCAGCAGAGATGGCAGATCATTTGGAAGAAGTGAAGTTGAATAAAAAAGCGGCTAGTAAGACTGGGTACACTAGTAGAGGGAAAGCACAGACAAAATCCAGCTTGAATAATAAAATATTTACCAAAAGGCGACAGTGTTTACTTTGGTTATGTTGCACTCCTGGTTACTCTTGAGAAAAGTCTAGCACATGTTTCAAAATGTTCAGATGTGCTCCTTGCTGCTGTCTCCAGGTGTGAAGGGTGTAGGAGCTGTCACTGGAAATCAAGGTTCTGTTTCTTAGTTCCATTCTCAAACAGTACAAAATAATCTGGTTTAAGTTAGATTCACCCTCATTTTAAAACTTTCATGGTGCCAGGATGGCACAGTGGATGTCAATGGATCTGGAAAATCAGGAATAGACTGAGCCATTCTAAGCAGGAGACTGAATCTGGAAGCACACAAACTAAAATGAAGGTCTTGTTATTTCTTTGTCAATAATGGCAAATATTTTCTTTGCTTTCTAGACCACTGTATATTACCCATCTATTGTGTAAAAATGCACTAGGAGTCCACAAAGTGTCTGCTTTCAACAAAAGTACAAATTAGATTTTAGAGTAAAGTTTTTTCCCGTTATTTTTCTTTTTTTTTGTTTTTATTTTGAAGAATGAATTAATGTAACATAGAAGGGAAAAAAGTAGGGTAAACTTGATATTTTTAAAGCAGAGAAAATAGATATTAAGAGTGGAGTCATTTGAGAGCAGTGTCCTTGGGAGAAATCATGCTAATAGGTGTTCCAGTAAGAGGAAATTTGGCCAGCCGTGAGAGAGATCATAAATAACATAATGTCTCTTTTTTATTTTCCACACAATCTTCTGCTGTATTACTTCAATATCTGTTGTGCAAATCCAAAACATATTTTCTCAGCTGGTTGTTCATGATCAGCTAAGAGAAGTCTATGTTACAAGAGAACATAAATATCACAGTCTCATCAAGGCTAAAGGTGCAGACAAATGTTTTAGGATTTCATCTTACCCTGTTGGCATGAGATTGCATTCTTGCAAATAGCCAATACAACAGAGACTAATAGTTGTACTCTTAATTTAATTATCATTTCCCTGTGGTCTTTAAGCTTGTATTTCATGTTATAAACATGAAAAAGACAATTAATTAATTGAGCAAAATGCTTTACACTATAGATTGTGAAGTGCCTGCCAGGAACATGAGGACATCTGTTAAAACCTTAATTCTAATTAACAAGAGGAATTCAATTGATTAAGGAGCAGTGTCTCTTTCAAAACGGTTTGTTTCAATGGAAGAAAAGTGGCAGCATATTCTGAAAGTATTTAGTTGCAATCTCACCTGGTAAAGTATTTACCTTTTAATATGGTAGTTAAAATTTTGCATCTGATGTTTTGAGGTAAAAAGCTAATAATTAGTTTGGAAGCAAATATCTCAAAATGCTTGAGCTTTAGTTGCCATCTGCACTGTAACTCTTGAAAGTAAATTCTAGCAAAGAAAGCAAAAATATGTAGTAGAAACTGAAATGGTAATTTTCCATTCAAGACACAATGCTTTTAGACATTTTGGAAATTCTGACACTAAAGGCACTCCCCAAAGGAATATTTTTGTTATTTCCAGTCTGTTACTTGAAAGTGTATTTTACACAATTTTTTTTTTTGTGTGTTTTGCATGTGATCTTAAGCAAGGTTTACACAGATCAGAGCAGACGCGGTCACGGTTACTCCCCACACATCATGAGCCAGCCTGATGTGTGAGGTAATTCTGGTCAGATTACTGAGTGTGTCCAGCCTGATAATCCACATTGAGTGGAAGAATGTATGTATTGGGTTGTAGCCTCACACCTTTCTCCAGTAGACATATCTACTTGTCACTTTTTACTTCAGGATAATGTGACAGTCTATACAGGATTGCAAATGTTTATAGAGAATCATGCTGAAAAAAGAAGTGCCAATAGCATGAACCTCAAAAATAGTAGCAAAGTTTACAGACAGGAAAGAGACAATAGATAACATATCTGGTATTGGTGGAAGTCCTTATAACCTGAATCTTTTGTCTGAGGTTTCCTCATTGTAGCCTCAGATATGAAGACAGACTAGCTAATATAAAATTACAGCACACTGCAATTCTAAAGTGTAGTATGGGAAAAAATTGAGACAATGTAATGAGATTATATATGTTTTTTATATGAACATCTTAACAAAGTAGACATGATACAGAGGTGATAAAGATACCAAGGGGGGTTAAACCCTCTCTGCTAAATTGCATGCTTCCAGTGTTCTGGGAGGAAAGTCAGTTCAAAGCTGTCTGGTTTATTTCAATTCAAGATGTAGAATAGGTGGAATAATGGAAACGTGAACACCGGTCTCTGCAATATTGACATATGAAGACGGTTACAAAAATGAGCTGATCTGATCCAATCAGCAATGTCTCATAATATACTAGAATCCATCATAAGTTAACTAGCACCAGAGTAACAGGAATGCATGAGATGGAGCCTGTCTCTCCTGCGATTAGCAGGCTAAATGAGTCACAAGCAAAGCTGAGCTAGATCATGTGGGAGGCAGCACACTGAAGTGCCAAACGCTATTGAAACAGCCTGCTCCTGGGCTGCATGGGCTCCTGAGTCACAGCAGGTGTCGAGGCACTTGTAGCAAAAAGACACTGCAAATTCTGCTGTTGCTCAGAGGTAAGTATGAGATAAATCTCATCCACTGCAGGTACAAGACAGTCAGCCATCCTCCTGCTCCATTGACACATTCCAAGTCATCTCTGTCCTGACTGGTTACCTGGTAAATATTTTTTTACGCAGTGAACCATTCCAGCTCTTACATTCCTGCTCCTGGGTGATAGGAGTCACAGTTCTGATGAGTTGCACTCTACCTGTCCTTGGCAGGCACTGTTAATGAGGGTGCCTTAATGAAATCTTGCTTTGATACAGTCATGCTGTGCAATAGTAGCTAGCTGTGAATCTGCCTTCAGAGTACATTTATATTGATAAACCAGTTGCCTTGAATTATGTTCTTCAGCTCTACATGTTCTGTTTGTCCTCACCTGTTTTGTTTTGTAGCCTTGTTTTTGTGGCCTTATTTCCTAAGCAGGCTGGGTTTATGTGATCACTTTGTGTAACAACCCCTTCTCTAATCATTAAGGAGCCACAGCTAAAGTTAACGGAAGAGTACCTCACTCATAATGGCAGGAGAAGATGGAGAGAATGCAAGATGGGCTGAGGCTAGGTGTATGAAGTCCAACAAGGCAAAGTGTTGGATCTTCCATTTTGGTCACAACAACCCGCTGCAGTGCTACAGGCTGGGGACAAACTAGCTGAAAAGCTGCCCCGTGGAAAGCACCTGGGGGTGCTGGTGACAGCAGCTGAACATGAGCCAGAGTGTGCCCAGGTGGCCAAGAAGGCAAATGATATCCTGGCCTGTATCTGCAATCATGTGGTCAGCAGGTCTGGAACTGTACTCGGCACTGGTGAGGTTGCACCTGAAATCCTGTGTTCAGTTTTGGGTCCCTCACTACAAGAAAGACGTTGAGGTGCTGGAGCGAGTCCAGAGAAAGGCAACAGAGCTGGTGGAGGGTCTGGAGCACAAGTCTGATGAGGAATGACTGAGGTAGCTGGGGGGTTTTAGCCTGGAGAAAAGAAGACTCAGGGAGAATCTTATCACTCTCTACCACTACCTGAAAGGAGGTGTTAGCCAGGTGGGGATCAGTCTCTTCTTCCAAGTACAAGTGATAGGAGAAGAAGAAATGGCCTCAAGTTGCACCAGGGGAGGTTCAGATTGGATATCAGGAAAAATTTCTTCATCAAGAGGGTAGTCAAGCATTGGAAGAAGCTTCCCAGGGAAGTGGTTGAGTCACCATCCCTGGAGATATTTAAAAGATTAGTAGATGTGGTACTTTGGGAAATGGCTAAGACTTGCAGTGTTAGGTTTGTGGTTAGACTCAATTGTCTTCAGGGTCTTTTCCATAAATGATTCTAAGATTCTGTGTTAGAAAGCAAAAGTGTCTCAGAATAATTTCTATATGGATACACCAAACTTGATAACCAGTATGTGTGTGCTGGCGAATATAGTGTTGAACCTTAGACTGAAGGGCAAATTTTGTAGCTAGGTAATTGTTTGGGCTTCAGATTTAAAAACAAACAACACTTGGATATCATTTCAGATATTGTATAAGATGATCTTTCTTCAGGTAGCTAATAGCAAACTAAAGAAATCAATAGATTAGTAAATAAATTGCAGAAAATATTTGAGTTTTGTAGGGTAATGCATGGAATGATATAATAATACCTGGTCTTGGATCTGTCATTCTTCATTTCTGAATATTTAACACAAGTATTTCTGATAAACAAATATAGCATTTTAATAAGGTTAGTATTGTGATCTAAATCAAATTTTAAATAAATAGGATGATTACTACTTCTTCCATAAAATTTTATTTTTAATTTAGTCAGAGATGTATCATTGTATGTGTCAGGTGCATGTACATTTTGAATACATAGCCACATGTTGTTCCAATAACTGTTTTGATTGTATGAATTAAACCTTATAGGATTTTTAAGCTTTTCATTTAGGTTATGCTTTGCTTTTACAAAACTCCCTTTACTGTTCCCTGTAATAATTTAACTTCATAATTTACTCTCTGATGACAGGGCGCATGACAAACCATGTTGTTTCCTACTTTTCACTGTCATCAGTGTGACACCTGACATGGAAATTTTCAGTCAGCATTTTCAGCGATCAAGAAGACTTCCCCTTTTCTGTCCCTGACAAAGAGAAGTTTTATCTCAGATAATCTCCAAAATTCCTTTATTCTTTCCTTGACCCCTATCCTACTTCAGCAGTTTGTGGAAAAGCGAGAGGGAGGAATCAATATCTATTGAATGTGACTGACATGAATGCTGCAACATCAAAATTTGAGTTCATTTCTGTCAATTCAGCCTGCCTTGAGTGAGAAAAGTTACACTGGAAAGTAACAATGGAGCAAAAACATTGGATTAACAGCTCAGAATAGCTGAGTCAGGCTGCGAGGGTGGGGGTGGTTGTGGTGGTTGTTTTTGTTGGGGTTTTTTTGGTGCTTTTTGTTTGGTGGTTTTTGTTTGGTTTTTTTTTTTTTCTTGGAATAGTTTTTTTGCTGGAAAAAGCAGTTTAACAGCATTCCAAACAAGGCACTAATTTGAGCAGGATGTATTTGCTGGCAGATCTCTTTGCTTTGCTTGATCCCTAATATTGCTAGGGAAGGTGAGGATGATGGTGCCAGCAATCTGATTTACCCACTTGTCCTTCTTTTAGGACAGGGAATTTCCTCCTGAGCCTGAAAGGGTCAGGTCACTTTTCATATGTCTTAATGTACCTGCCATTGAGTCATGCAGATTCCTCAGTCCTGTGATGACAGCAGTGTTGATTTCCTTGGGAACAAGGAAATACTGACCTCAACATCTTTTCTTCTGGATGGTTGTCTGAAGAGGCATTCTTCATATTTCTGTAGTCAGAGTCTTGAGGCGCAACAGGGAGAATCAGTTTACCTACTACTTATATTGGCTCCTCATTGCTTTACTAACAGGAGTAGCACTAGTATTTGAACTTTGACCCTTGCCTCCAGGTAGGACAGTTAACTAGAATTTAGAACACTGCTTCGTTGTAACTTAATGTGTGAAGAATGACAGTGAGGTGTTACACCTTAAAGAAATGCTTTGCGTTGTTGGTTATGAGCAAGCATGGGGGCAAGAAATAGAAAAAAATCACACAATGTCTTTCCTCTTTTCTCTTATTTTTCATCTGAGCTAGAAGGAAAGTTACAAGGATTTGTCTTATTCATAGTAAAGTGAAGGTTAATTAGGAGATACTTTTCAGAGCCCTATTAAAATCCTCAGATTAAAGACTCCAAATACTGCAAGTATAGAACACTCTTATTTATTATTCATTTATTTTTATCTGCTTCAGGACATATGGAAAACTCATTTCTAACTTTAGAAAACAATCAATTATAATTTGGTACCGAAGCTTTTCATCTGACTTTTTGTGGGAGGGGCAGGGAGGGTAGATCATCCTTGCCCTGAAAAAACATCCACAAAAATTACAGTGCATATTAATGAGAATAGTTTTAATGATATTCAGGGCCTCTACAGAAAAAAAAGTGTAAACATTAAAACCAATGCACTCTTAGACAGTCTAAATTGAAAAAAAAAAAAAGTAGTCTCATATTTTCTTCCTATTTTAAGGTTGTCCTCTTTATCTGGCCCCTGTTGTCTTTTCTTTGGTTGAGCTGATCAAAGCAGGATAGTGAAGAATGGTGCAATGCATGGTGCAATGCATGGTGCTTGCTTGATCTGCAGCTCTGAAGAGCTGCAAGAGTATTTCTAATGGTTGCCTGCTCTGAGCCACGCAGTGGCCTATTCCAGTGAGGACCTGGATAGTTTTCTTAGGCAGTGGCCCTGCTGAAACCCAGAGTTAAACTCTTTGTCTTGGGTGACAGCTCTCTTGTGAAATAGCAGTAGGGGAAAAGTTCTGGACCATGTTATTTTGTGTTAACTAGGTTGTGAAATGCCATTTATGACTATAATATTTATTTTTTTAAAGTTTTGCAGATCATCTTTAAACATCATTATAGAGCATCACTGTTTATTAGAGAACTGTGTGTGTTTCCAGAGTGCTCATTGCTGTGGTTTCTGAGTACTGGAGGTCCTGAAGTTACCAATTTGACTGTGAAGCTAAATTAGGCAGTAATGCCCTTGACTATGTTTTCTCCAGATCAGGCAAATATTCTCCATGATTATGGGTTCTGTTGTGTATTAATTGACCATGACTTGTTATGCATCCTACACTGAAGAGGCATAACCTGTTTCAAGGTCACTTATGTACTAGTCAAATGTCTTAACAAGGTGAATATTGATGAATTCCAGTTTTAAAGGCAGCTTTCCCTTTAGAAATGTTACACTGCTCTTACATGCTTTTATATAACATATCCAAATCTTGTCTTCATTAGGTCTTCTTAGCACAGACATTTGTAGCAAAACTACATTTTATAATTAATGGAGACAGTAAATTATTAACTTTAGAACTACGACTAAATGCCTTTGCAAGTGGTTGTTTGCAGGGAACGTGCAATTTTAATTGTGCTCTGGTTATCTCTGAAGCTGTGGAATTTTAGTTGTGGTGCCTTCTTGGAGAAGAAGAAATTGTACAGTATGAGGAAAACAAAAATTCAGAACACTTAAGAGTATTTTAATTAGTAGGCACTTGAAATCAAGCAAGTTGTTTTTGTTATAGTCTATTGTTTAATAACCATAGTTTAATAACATGGTTTAATCCATGTTAAGGACCCAGAGGTTGTAGATTTTCCTATGCTAAACCCACTGACTGAATTTGAGTAATCTGTAACAAAAGGCTGGACAGCTGGGCCCAGGTTCATGTGTAGTGCCAGAGAATCTTGAAAAAAAAAAAAAAAAAAAAAAAAAAAAAAAAAAAAGAAAAAAAAGCAGAAGAATGGAGAATTTGCTTTTGTTAATTTCTCTGAAATGAATGAAGCCATTGAAGGCATTTTCAAGATTGCCCCTAAACTGGTAATTTTATAACAGCAAATGTCTTACTTTTTATATTTCAGTGAAATTTGTTACAGAAATTTTACTTTTCTATCATTATAGGGCTTTATTAGTAGATATGATGAATAAGAAACTTATTCTATGTATGTGCATCTATTTCTGTTTTATTAAAATGACCTGCATTTCCTTAGTTTGTTTTCCGTATATCTCAGTGGTCTTTATTAAGATGATTAATGACCTAATCATTATTATCTCAAATCTTCAAAATAACAAAGTCAGCAGAAAATATTAGGTTGATGGAGACTGAAGAGGAAACCAGCAAGGATGAGCTGGCAAAGGAGCTCGGTTGTCTTATCCTCAGCCTAATGTTTCCATGCCATTGTGTCTTGGCAAAGACTTGACACTTGTGTTGCATTTTGTCACTACTTCTCAGCAGGCTCAGATATTTCATAGCTGTTTTAGTACTGATATTGATTGACATAAGAACAGTCACTGGAATAAAAGTTAATATAAAAAATCATATAAATGATAATACATACTTCTTGGAAAAGACAGGAGCCAATAAGCTTAATTAAAATAACTATGACCAGGACATAAAGTAGTATGCCAAAATTATTTTTTTCTTCTTCATTTACAGAAAGGTACTTTTGATTCAGATTATTTAGAGTTTTTTTTCTTATACTGCAGCTGAACTACAGCAAACACTGCATTATGCCTTATACTTTGTAGGCTGCATGGCACTTCTTTCTTAGAAGAAAAGGATGGCTATGAAGCTGCTTCTATGCTTTTGACAGATGAATAATATCTTACATTTGGAAAGCTTAATTTTTCATGGTTTCAGTTTCAGAACTTGTTTGATATTTGCTGTTTAAAAACTATGCCTCATGCATTCTAAGTCATTTTGTAGCAACAACACAACCCCACAACACAGGGTTCCAGCTGAACACCTGTGTTTACTAACACAGTATCCAGCTACTTCAGATCTTGCTGGTTTCTGAAATATAAACCAAAGTGAGCACGGCTAAAAGACTTTGGGTCTATATGGAGAGATGCTGTGCAATTCCCAAGCAGTGCAGGCCTCATGCTATTACTGTGTTTACTTTCCTAAACACACTTTGTGCTGCCAGCCAAGTAGTTTTAGCCAGATGCTAAATAAGACTGAAGTTGAGATTAATGCTCTAAGAGAGAAAGTGAACAAAGTAGTATTCCCTAATATTTTCTAGCATTTTGTTAAAAGAAAAAAAAATTGCAACATTATATAGATTCACAGTTTTTCTTGAATTCTACTGAGGAAGATTTCGCAAGATGGATAAAAATGTTCTTCATGATTGAAAAAAACCCAAAATGAAGAAATTCCTTAGAAAAAGTGTTTACCTTAAATGATTCAGTAGTCGGCTCATTTTGAGGTATATTGCAAATGGGAGGCAAACTGTGTATTTTTAGAGAAGGAGGTAGGAGGTAAGCCTTGTTATTATATCTGGTATGTTCCTCATCCCCCAGTTCTAAAATTAAATCCCTGGATGAGATTTAAACTAGATGCCTGAAGCTGACTATAAAGACCAGAATTTCTTAGTCCTTCTGGATGGAATTAATTTCATCCAGTATTGGTATAACAGAGATGACTGCGTATTGAACTGATCATCTCTTTCTTCTTTTATAATGAATGCTGAGAAGTAGTTGGGTTTAGGTCTGCCTTCTTTCAGGTATGTGAATCAATTGTGCCCTTAAAGTGGCTGGTTTTCTCTCTTCACTGTGAGACAACTATATTATGTGTAATTTAATGCAGTCATCTGCATCTGATTATATGAATTCCCCTCTATAGTGTTTATTGCATTATAAAAAAGGATCCCTTCACAAAGTAAATTCAAAATTCAGTGCATTAGCTCAGAAAAGCTGCTCAGTCCAAGGTCATTGCTGCATGATTTAACTTCTCATTCTATACACTGCCCGTCTCACCTAATGAATTATGTTTAGCTGTCCATTAGTCTTGCAGAATACATTGCTCCTCTCCTTTTTTCCCTTTTACATTAAACATCACATTCACAGATAATAAAAACGTCCACAGAAATATATAGCCATAGAAAAATGTTGTATTCATAATGGGGCCAGATATTTTGAGCCTAAATTATCACAGCAGGGTTTTAAAAATGGATGTGATTTCTCTTCATCAAAAGTCAGATAAATACAGCCTTAGCACAGTTATATACTCTAGGTGAGCCCTATTAGAAGGTCAATACTTTCAGACAGTTACTCTTTCCTCGAACAAAGGTGAGCTTGATGTTCGTGGTATGACTTTGGGAATACACTGGGATATTTCAGAGGTCAGTGAAATAGCTTAGGAAGTACCACTGTTTCTATCATGACTAATGCAAGTGCTCAGACTGTACGTGTGATCTTGGACAGTGGACTCCTGTGATATTGTCTTTCCTTTTTTCCTGTAATTCACCTGTGGTAAGATGAAGTATCCAAATCTCACAGCAGTGTTTGCATTTTCATCAGAGGATAATATATATAAACAAGGTGCTACAGGGGCAGAAAATTATATATTTCTGTTCCCTAAATTCCCAACCGAATATCCAGCTAACAGAAATGCAGAATTATATTTCCGCCTGTGTTTTAGATATACACCCCTGTTACTTTTTTCATTCTTTACACTCCAGCCTTTTCTCTAACCTGACAACTGGATCATATTTGTGGGAAAGGAGAGGGGTGATAGCAAAATATCTTCTGCTGAAGAAGAGTTTGGAAGAGACCTGTTTTCCTGCTTCTTGGATATAGGCAACTCCAGGCTGGTATAGAAATGATAAAAATAGTTCCCTTACTTCTTACCCATCAAGAGTGTGGCAGTTGCCATTGATGCTGAGATCACGTTGCTGAGTTAAAGGATTTTACTGTCTTAGGTAGATTCTGATCATGTCTTGCTGGGCATGTGTGCTTCTTCTTCTGAGCCTTTGAAGGGAACGTGGGTTATGAAACACTGTTTTAGAAACTCAAAATGGCAGCAGTTTCAACATGTGCACAAAAAGGGCTCTTAACAGAAATAGCTGAATCTTTCCATAATAGTTTTACAACACTGCTAATATAATGGTTACAATGTAAACAGTAGGATTTTTCAATTTTTGTCTACCAGTATTATTTCTTCCTGTATGCTTATTCCATTTTTCTAACAGAAAATCTGGTAAAGTAAGATCACTCCTATTTTCTCATGTATGGCAGGAAAATTCTTTAAATGAAAAAATTCAGGCTCAAAAATTAACTTCTTTTTAACTATAGCGTGTTTATTGTTAAAAGCAAAACCCCAGTAGTTAATACTAAAGCACCTTTCTTTTATTTCTGATAATAAAATACATTAATATCTCAGTGATGTCAATCACATTTGGATGATGAATATCAATACTCGGCACTGGCCCTGTTGTTGGACCACATGACTCCAGAGCCATCTAAGTGATGATAGTCTATAACTACTACAGAATACTTTGTCAAAACAAAATAATTTTGCCTTTCTCGATTTTTGTGTCTTTCTGTTTTTATTGAACACATGCTTCCCATCCCTTTCCCATAAAGTAGCTCTTTAAACTTGGTAGATGATTGCTTTTATTTCCAAGGCAAATTGCTGACAGCTGTTGCAGAATGATTCATGGTGTCTACATTTAAACAGTGATGCCTAATCATTATAAAATGATCCATCTGGGTTTTGATTCTACAGAGGGGACTTTCTGTGCTATGAAAAGACACGAGGCATGTGACACGGATATTTTA
Organism: Eopsaltria australis; assembly: GCA_034509425.1. Lineage (NCBI taxonomy): Eukaryota > Metazoa > Chordata > Aves > Passeriformes > Petroicidae > Eopsaltria > Eopsaltria australis. The sequence goes on along the minus strand of JAVTVJ010000132.1, from coordinate 1,996,468 downwards.
GTATGAGAACATAGCAAGTGCTCTGTCTCATAGCTTCCTAGATTCTTGATCTTCCCCTAAGCCTTAAACATCAGCCTATAAAGCTTACTTTTGGAAACTGTAAGTTGCTGATACAACTGTCCTGTTCTTTATTTAGGGTAAGATTGTGCCTATTGGCATAGCCTTCAGCAAGAGGTGGTTTGTGAACTGCATCATTGTAATGCCAGCCTGGGGAAGTATGGTGACTCACACTTTCCTCTGAATCACATTTTCTCTTCTGCTGCTTCCTTGCTCTGGGGGAATAGCAATTTACTTCTGGAAATTAGTATCTCTCTGCAGTGGCACAGCTGTTCTAGCCAACAAAGCTGGAAAAAGACTTCAATCTTGCCCCCATTCCTCCCTAGGTTCTTTCTGTTCACCTGTTTCAAAGCAGATACTGCTAGGTAAATAGTCTGCTTTAATCCTACACACTCAGGCCTAAAATTTGGGTGTTTTGCATAGGGCTCTAATTGCAGGGTTCTTCCATTCTCTTCTGCGTGGGTGCATACTTACAGACTAAACCTTACAGAGAAGACTCCAGATGTGATATGCAGCCTGGAGAAAATAAATAGCATTTTATTTTGGCTCAGTCATTCAAGTAAAAGAGGACTGATAATTTGGAAAATTGGTACCAGTCTATGAATTTAACTTTATAGTTTTGTATAGCAAACAAATTTAGTCCTAATGTAATCTGAAAGAGAATCTGTCAACCTCTAGAACTGTATCCTCCTGAATCTTACTGCTTTGAGTGGAAGTTTCTTGACATTTGGTGACATCAACCCATGGAGGCTTGTTCTGCCATTGCTGCATGTGATCGTATTAGTGCATCATATGTGGAACTGAATGGGCATCTTGCAGCTTCTAAAATTGTAAAAAGGATGGCAGGATAACTGAATTCCTTTTATCAGCACTAATTATGCTACAGAGGGATTTAAAAAAAATCTTTTTGTATTTTAACATATCTATGCTAAACTAGCTCAGGTCTAATTATGATCTACTGTTGCATCGGGGTTTATTCTGATTTGAAACTGCAGTATCAATAATGCTACTATGTAGGAGAGTGTTGCTGAATAAAACACACATGCACATGCCACTCTTTAAAACTGTCATTATAAGTATATAGTAACACATAACACTTCATACATGATCTCTAAACTGCAGAAACAAAATGTGATGAACATCAAACCAAATAGCACTTTTCCTTCACTGAAAGAGTGTGGGACATTAATCAGGTGCAGCATCCTTAACCAGGGGAGACACTGCTGGAGCATTGCTCTCCCTGCTTTTCCTTTGTGCTCATTCTTGTAGAGGCTGTTATTTTACATTCTTTCGTGTTTTCTCCCTTGAATTTTCATTACACGTATCCAGATTTATGTGTTTGGTGTGTGTTTTTTACTTTCTTTATTGAGCTCTAAAAGCAATTCTGCTGAGCTCTCCAAGTTGCACTCCTTTAGTGGCCAGGAACAGACCATATGCAACATGTGCTTCATTCCCTGGGGCCTCACTATTATACTGAGTTTGTTCTTTCAATATACCTATTATTGTTCTGTGCTTTTCTGCCCAAGGACCCCTTCTAGAGTGTAGACTTTATTCTGACCATGCTGAGCAGTTACTCTAACAAAACACTCTGTACAGCTGCTGTTTACCATAGCTGTTGTCATCATTGCCAAGATCCAACTTGTACTCCTGTTTTAATGGGGGAGTCCATCACCTTTGCAAATGCCTCAGTCTAGACCTTAATGTTTTATTGTATGGTCAATAGTGATCGTTAATATTTTTATATTTTGTTCTGATGAGGAAGCATGATGTTTGTTTTGCTACAGAAAGAAGAGAAAGCATGTGGACACTTAGAATAAGCCTGTTTTTTATGAGCTCCAGGAGGCATGGAGGGATGAAAAGCCCCTACAATACACATGCCCTGCTTAGTGTCTCCAGTAACTATAAATGTTGATAACCGTTCAAAGGATAAACAGAATGCTACAATAAATTGTAATGTACTTTCTCGTTTGTTTGCCAACTAGACATTATTCAAACCTTGTTTCAGTGGTGCAACATTTTTCTACTGAGACATCTTTTTTTCAGTTTGAGGTCTTTACCTATCGGGGTATTAGAAAGAACAGAGAATGTATTGTATTAAGGGAGTTGCTATGAAAATCTGTGTGCTTATTACAGATATTTTTTACAGAATATACCATGTTGCAGTTATCCATGAGAAGTTTACATGAAACACTATGCCATATAATATGAGTGCACTGGTAGTAAGACAACTCTTTCAATCTTGCATCCTGGTTAAACCACTTAAAATGTGCTGGGCTTGGTTGTTGGTCTTTTTTTTTTTTTTTTTTTTTTCTCTAGTTTGTAGCTTTCAGAAAAAGGGAACAGCTTTTGAAGGTGTAATAATCTCTGGAGGGCTCTACCAGCTCAGGAAGTTAAATGACTGACACCCTGTCACTATGTAGCATCTCCTACTAACATAACCCAAAAAGAATTATGCCCTTTTCCTGAAATGCCATTGGCCTTGCTGATTGCTGTGTGATCACTGTTAACACCCAGCTTCCTATCAGTCAGTTCTTCCCTGACTGTATATTCCCTGACTTTTTGTATTAGTGCACATGATCTCTCCTTTCTAATATCAGTACTTTACCTGGTCTCTGTTGAATTTTGTCCTCTGAATTTTGAACTTTATCAAAATCATTTTGAATTCCAATGCTGTCTGGCAAAATGTTTTTTACCCCTATAGTGATACGAATTCAGTTCCACTGTAGTCGTGTAAATTATTTTTGAAAATACATTGTAGTTCCAGATTTGGGCCAGCACTGAAGATGTTCTCCAAATCTGGTGACTCCAGACTTGATGACTGACAATTGATAATGGCAGGAATGTTGTGGGGTTGTTTCCCCAAAGTTGTGGTTCTGTGTAATAGTAGTTACATTCAGGTTATCATTAGCAAGATTGTTTATTAAATTTGCAGCAGTATCACTAACTGTGTTAAAGTCATTCTTACATTTGCTGGTGGCAGACAATTACATTGCCTATACTATGCTTGGCAAACTCTGATTGTCTGCTTATAGATTGTCTTATATTCTTTTTATCGCTTTCCTTTTTTGGTATTTTGCAATATTTTGACTTTCAAAGCTAGATTATTATGTTTCTGTTTCCTCAGCTTTTCCTTATCCCAGTAGATAGAGGAAGTGTGTTTGTTACTCTGCTACTTCCTTCTTATATACTTGCAGGTGATCTCTCTTTTGAGACTGCCTTGGTTGTTTAGAAACGTTCTCTAGAGTAATTAGTTCCCTGAAACTTTATATGTTCACCTTTTCTGCATATTCTTCAGCTTCTTTTATTTTCCTGAACTACTGTTTAAAATGCATTTTGTTTGATATCTGATTGTAATTAATTCTTCCATGTATGAAACCTGAAGTAGTGTGGAACATTTTAGCTATCTCTGTATATAATCCATATTTATGTCTCCTGTCCAATTAAATAGTGGTCTCTTCCTTTCTTTTGTCTTCCCATGACTGCTTAATATATTTATAGACTTTCCCCTCATTGCCTTTTGTGTCTCTAGCTAATTGAAAGACATTTTGCACCCCAGTCTTTTGATTTTTACCCATACAGGGCATGTGAGTTCTCCATTATGCTTATCATTAATTATCTGCTTTTGTTTCCACTTTTATAACTATTCTTTTTCCATTTTCAGATCATTACAAAAAATTACTGATACAGTAATGGTCTCTTCATATTTTTCCTACCTACACTTCAAAAGGGGTTTGCTGTTGTATATTCAGTGTAGTTTCTCTCAGTAGGTAGTAGCTCTCATGTGCTCATTTATCCTTTAGATAATCTTATTGAGAGATCTTACTGAGTTTTTTTCCTCTTTTAGTCTGCTTTTTAAGCCAGAACAAGAACTTCAAATCTTTTTTTTTATATAGAAAACCTCATCATTTCACAATGACCCTATATTAGCTCTGCTCTGCCACCTCTTAATTTCAAGTTAAAAACAAACCTACAGTAGCTCCTCCCCAGTAGCTTTTTTCACCTCTTGAAACTTATTGAACTTTTGCATTAAAGGTTTGAAAAATGATGTGTCCTAAAAAAAAAAAAAAAAAAAAAAAATCCCCAACACCCTTCCTTCTTCTTGGCAATGACTGTGTTTTCTCTTGCTAGATCCACCCTGACATACCCAGTAATTTTGTAGGTCTTTCTGAATTTTGGAGTAAGTCTTCTAGATAATATATGCAATTCCACACCTTCCTGTATATGCTTGTTAAAAAGCACTTTCACTGTGTCTGTCATATCTCTGATGTGTATAGATGCTTTTATGTTTTCCTTACTAGTACTGTAATATCTGACATTTACCAAAAGACTCAGATAAAAGTCTGTTATTCTCACTGTTTCTCACATATTCTTGCTACAATGTCTAATTTCTAGATTTGTATTTAATAAGTAAATTTGTGTTTTGGAAGTAGCAGTAGGCTTCTTGCAATCTCTAATTTTACTGTAGTAGAAAAACCTCATTCATCTACATACCCCAAGTAAAATGTTTTTCTGCTTCCCATCAGGTACTATCACTTATCTCTTATCTTATGGAGATTCCTAAAATTCCATTTCCCATGGGACTGAGATGGATTTTGTGTTGCTGTTGGATTTTACCAGGGCAATGTGCCATTGTTCCTAGGTTTTGAGCTTAATATGCATGTACAGTTTGTCTGTCTGTAAATCTTCCCCTTAAAAGGTTAAGTGTGTGTGGGTCCTGAGCCATTGCACATCAGACAAGATAATGACATGAGGAGCTGCAGAGTGCTCGTAGCCAAATGGGAGCAGTGCACATGACCTATCCTGTCCTTTGGTGACATTCATCAGATGGCCACAAGAGAGGCAGCAGGACACCATGGATAAAGGAAGGGAACCAACAGTTGCACAGAATGGAGAACCAAGGCAAAGAGTATGAGGACAACTATATCAGAGTCACCAAGTAAGGGTATAAAGTCAGCAAAACCAGAATCAGCGAGGTAAGGGTAAATTAGAGTGGGCAGTTTATTTATGAGGGGTTGAGGACGGTAAACAGGAATAGCTCGGGAAAAGGGGGGAAATTAAGTATAAGGTGAAGCAAGTCATTTGTTTGGAGCTTTTTGGGAATACCTGTTGAACAGCTTTTCATGATCAGTGCAGTCTGGCAGGACAGCATATCTGTTGCAGCTATGTCTGTGATGGTGTCTGACTGGCTTCAGTGCTTGGGGAAACTGGGATGCTCTCCTTAACACCAGTAATGGAACTTCCAGAAGAATGGACTGAACTTCTTAACCAAACTCTTGCAAACTCACTGATCTCAAAGATCTGAAGATTTTTAAAACTATGGAGAGAGAGACACAAATTCAATCAAATTGACAGAAAAACTTCAGTCTTGGCTCCAAAGTCATCTGCGTAAACAATGGGTTTGTGCCCATGGGCCCGTCAGGGCACAGCACTGGCACACAGCTGGGCAGAAGCTACTAAGCCTGTGAGGAAGACTAGGATGAGTTTAGGGAAATATAGATAAGAAAAGAATGGAAGAAAACTGGAATTACTACATGAGGAACTGCATGCATCCGGAGAACCTAAAATACAGAAAAAGGTATGTCAGGAGTCAGAACATAATTGAAAACAAATAACAAAAAAACCCCAACCAACCTACCAACTCAGCAACCAACCAAAAACACAAATGAAAAATGCCGTTTTAGCCCCTGCTTATGAAACAATGTATTTCAAATCGCCATGGATTTCCTCTGACACATTTTTGGGTGAAGACAAATTATTTATTTAGCTTCCTTTTTCCGCAGTGAATCATCCTAATCTTTCAGGAAAGTAGTCATCACAAACTTTAGACTTTATCTGTGATAAAAATACCATTTTCCCCCTTGCTTTTCTTTCAAACTTTATGTGCAAATTATTTCTATTGTTCTGACTCTGCACTGATAAAATAACACTCTTATTCTCACAGAACTAACATCATCTGCAAATTATCTCCTTTGTTCTGATGTCTTTTCCATGTAATGTTCACTGACTTCACTTATGACAGGCAATCTTTGTGTCATTCATTTGGGCAAAGAATGTAGTACGAGTATATCACAGCTCTAAAGCTGTTATTGTGCAGATCCCAGAGGAAACTTTCTACTGTCCTCTAGTGTGCTGTGTTCACAAAAATAAAAACAATGAGTTAAATAAAATTTTCTTGTCTAATCAAACGTGTACGACTTAACATTCAAATCATCTTATAAATGTAGGTAATTTGGTTGAGATTCAGAGGTTTCTTGTCATGGAAATCTCAGTTTTTGTCTTCATAATTACTTGCTGCCATAAGATGAAGTACTGGTGACCCCATCTACACCAGGAAAATAAGGAGTTAGGGGCCAGAGGCTTTAATTTTAAAGGTTTTGGCACTGCTGAGGTTGTGAATGGTACCTTGGCCCAACCTACTGGCCTTGGTAGCCTTTTCACCTGCATCTCTTTTCTCTTGTGACCTCAGGTACTGCAAGAGCCTGTTTGTTTTCAGTTTGTGTCCCTCAGTTCAGAAAGATTAGGATTAGAAGACCAAGAAAGTTCAAAGCCTTAATGTACCATCCAAGCAACTTGACACAGTAGGGGACATTAAATTGACTTCAAATCATTGTCTTTTAGCTCTTAAAAAAATACACTCAACATCCCTTCTCATACACTGCTATAGTTGCTTTTTTCTTTTTACCCCTTAAAGACTTCTTTATCTGTTTGGCTCTAAACAATGTTCAGCACGGATAAATCACTGATAATATCCCAAGTAACAGTAGGTATTCAAGTTATTCTCCTGGTTTTCTTCACAATTTGATAAAGCAAATTCTGCTGTTACAGGTGTAAGTTGCTGAAATTTATTAGTGAAGTAGAAAAATAAAAGAGAGGACGTCATAAAATAAGACATAGGACATAGTTTATCTTAAACAAAGTTGCCTTTTTAGTGCTCAGTAACCATTTTTTACTTTGTCTTTGCTATCTCCAAGTGCTCTACAGTTAAGCACAACAGTTCCATATACCATTGCCTTTTCAGTGAACAAAAATGGATTTGATATCTTTACATGTGTGGTTTCTCGTATCTCTATTAACATATTCTTTTTGCCTGTTAATTTCCTATGATATATGGTAAAATATGAGAAAAAATAGGTGTTATATTACAAATAAAATATCTGAATATTTATGTCAGCCTTTATGTGGAAAGATTAGTACAGATTTGCTTGGAATACTTGTACCATAAATATTATGTTACACTCCTTTGTAGATGATATATGCAAAAAAAACCCCTTCTTTAAAATTATTTGTAACATATTGATTAAGCTTATTAGGATTTTTAAAAATACTTCTTTGACCTTATAACTGAAATTACTGAGATATGATTTAAAATTATGTAAACTGGAATTCTGTATAGCAGTAGAAAAAAAAATCTCAATTTCAAGTGCAGTTTGTGAGACATATGCTGGGATCCTCTGAGGAATGTTCACTTCCCAGTAACATGAAGTACCATTTGCTATCTCAGTGGGAATTGCCAGATATTGAATGTCAGGGCTGCCACTGGTTCATTTGTACGTTTTGGACCTTAGGATTTTGTCATATGGGGGAGGAATGAAAGTGAGAGAATGGCAGAAAAATGCACTTGCAGGAAGGAAAAATATATTTCTCTGGAGACACTGGTATATTTTTAATTGCAGCTGTTAAAAGCACTTGTCTGGCATGATAGGTTTGGCATGATGCCTTGTTCCAAGAAGACTGGTTGTACTATATCCTCTGTGACCTGAGAGACACAGTGGTGGCTGCTGTCATAGTCTTTTCAATCTTCATGCCCTCCAAGCTTCAGTGACTCAATTGCTTTGTGTAGCTCCTTGCCACCTCTATAAATATATCAGCAACAAAAGGAAGCCTGAGGAGAATTTCCATTCCTTACTTCATGCAGGGGGAAACAGTGACAAAGGATGAGGAAAAGGCTGAGGCACTTACTGCATTCTTTGCCTCAGTCTTGAACAGTAAGATGGTCTCTGGGTAGCAGCCCCCTGAGCTGGAAAACAGGAACAGGGAGCAGAATGAAGACAACATATTCCAAGGGGAAATGGCTGGTGAGCTGTTGCATCACCTCCACACACGCAAGTCTATGGAGCTGGATGGGATCCACCCCAGAGTACTGAGGGAGATGGCTGAACAACTCACAAAGCATCTTTCCATCATTTACCAGCAGCTCTGGCAAACCAGGGAGGCCCCAGTTGGTTGGAAGTTTGCAAATGTGACACCCATCTGTAAGAAGGGTTGGAAGGAGAATCTTGGAACCTACAGGCCTGTCCGTCTTACCTTGGTTCTGGGTAAGGGCATGCAGCAGATCATATTGAGACTGGACCTTAGTAAAGCCTTTGATACCACTTCCCACAGTATTCTAGAGAAACTGGCTACTCACGCCTTGAGCAGGTGCACTGTTCAACAGGTAAAAGAAAATGAGTAGATGTCTGAGCCCAGAGAGTGGTGGTGGAGTTACATCCACCTGGCAATGATCATGAATGGTGTTCCCCAGGACTCAGTATTGGGGGCAGTCCTGTTTACCAGTGATCCAGACAAGGGGATCAATGTGCCCTCAGTCAGTTTGCAGATGACACCAAGCTATGTAGGATTTGATCTCCTGGAGAGTAGGGAGGCTCTGCTGGGGGATCTGGGCAGCTGGATCAGTGGGACGAGGCCAGTTCTATGAGGTCCAACAAGGCAAAGTGCCAGGTCCTGCCCCTGTGTCACAACAACCCCAGGCAACTCTGCAAGCTGGCAATGGAGTGGCTGGAAAGCTGCCCAGTGGAAAAGGACCTGAAGGTGCTGATGACATTGGCTGAACACGTGTGCCCAGGTGGCCAAGAAGACCAATGGCATCCTGGCCTGTATCTGCAATAGTGTGGCCAGCAGGACCAGGTTAGGGATTTTTCCCCCTGTACTCGGCACTGGTGAGGCTGCACCTGGAACACTTTGTTCAGTTTTGGGCCTCTCACTACAAGAAAGACACTGAGGGGCTGGACTGTGTCCACAGAAGGGCAGTGGAGCTATTGAAGGGTCTGGAGCACAAGTCTGATGGGAGCTGGGATTGCTTAGCCCAGAAAAAATGAGGCTCAGGGAGAACATTACTGCTCTCTACCACTGTCTGAAAGGAGATTGGAGTGAGGTGGGGGTCAGTTTCTACTTCCAAGCAACAAGCAATAGGGAAAGAGGAAATGGCCTCAAGTTGCACCAGGGGAGGTTTAAATTGGATATTAGAAATTTTTTTTTTTACCTAAATGGTCTTCAGGCATTGGAAGAGGCTTCCCAGGGAAGCGGTGGAGTCACCATCTTTGTTTATTTAAAAGATGTGTATATGTGACACATAGGAAAATGGCTAGGGACTTGGTAGTGCTGGTTTAACTGTTGAAATCCATGATCATAAAGGTAATTTCCAACCTGAATGATTCTATGATTCTGTGATGGGAGGCTAGCACATCTCAGAATAATTTCTGTATGGAAAACCCAAACTCAATTACCAGCATGTGTGTGCTGGCAAACAGTCTTGACCTTAGAACAAGAGACAGATTGTGTAGTGCTGGGTTAATGGTTGGACTCGATAATCTGAGAGATGTTTTCAAACATAAGTGATCCTATGATTCTGTGATTTTGTGTGCACAGTGCAAACACTGGAAAGCAGAAATTTGCCTTGCCTATGCTCTCATCTCTAGGTATTTCCATAACTACCTTCTTACTCTAGATAGCATGAACAGTGAATTGAAGATCATTACATGAATACTTAACTTCAGATGAGCAGAAAGTGAGTAAGTTATATTAGAGTTGAAATATTTTGCATGGAGAGATGTTTTGTCCAGTATTGCTCTCGTAACTAGTGGGAATCAAAGGTAAAGGTTATGAAACTTCCACAACAGCACCTATTAATTTTCCTAGAAAGTGCAGTATAATTTAATGACCATTCTCTATGCCATTTTAACAAAACTTGAATATTGTGGTTCCTGTTTTATAAAATCCTTCTTTATTGCTCAGCTCCTGAAATCTAATATATTAAAATTATCTCAGATGATTTTTACCAGTATTGTTTTAACTTTTATAATGGTAGATTAAACAAATAAATTTACTAAGATTACTCTTGTAGGACAGTGTGATTCTTTGGCAAATAGGATTGTGAAGCTAATTTTTTGGAACTCATCCTCCTGACCACGGCACATCAGCTTTCCTCATGCCCCTTCAGAAAAGCAAACATGGCACTAAAGACAGAGGAAAGGTAGGTAGAGTGAGACCTAGCCTGTATTCAAGCAGTAAGAAGCCCTTATGCAGCTTTAATAATAATAATAATAATAATAATAATAATAATAATAATAATAATAATATAATTATTATTCATTATTACTTTGCTTCCCTGTGCAAAGTTACGGGTTGGAAGAGCATTTGTTTCTTGCACCTTGACTCTGGTTTTGACCTTATTCAGTCTAAAAATTTATAAATGAGTAGCCAAAACTGGTAACAGGAAGGTAAGGGAGGAATTTTTCTTTCCAGTACTCCCCTTAAGATGTTGTCACACCCTACCTAGCTCAGTTACAGGTTTTCAGTGAAGTATCACTTACTGAAAGATTCTATTTTTTTGGTCCTCTATGAAAATGTATGTTAGGGCATTCTGACCCATAAGTATGTGAACAAAACATTTGTATCCCCCAATGGGCACTTGTTCAGAAAAATCAGTTCTTTTTCTAGCTACCTGTTGAACAGTAAACTGTCAACATAAAAAAAAAAAAAACCTCTTGATGGTACCCACTGGAGACAAAACAGTGGAAAGCACTTATATGAACCTTTGAGCACAAGCCATTGTTTTATGATTAGATTTTAAATGCACCAGAATTTTGTAAACCATACCTAATTCTTCACACACAGTTCGCTTTTCTTCACCTTCTGAGAGAAAGGAAAATGCAGACACTTTTTATGTGAACCTTTTATATTAAGCCAGCCTGGCTGGATGCTGTTTTGTGAGGGAAGGAGTTACAGCTTAGAAATGACTAGCAGAAAAATAGCCAGCACTGATTATCCAGACTAAAGGCCAAAGGGGGAGACATAACAGGTTGCAGCAACCTTTTGCAGTTTATTTTTTTGTTAAAGTGGCACAAGTCCATTTCCTGCTCCTCATTTTCTACCTGAGAAAATTCTTTGCAAAGGTGACAGGACAAGCTTTTAACAGAAACAGTAATAAAATTATCTCTGATATATAGGAACCTTCTTGTTGGATGCTAAAAACATGCATTTGCTTTAATAAAATTTAACATATTACAGGTTTCATTATGCCTGTGACACACTTTTAGTAAAAGTTGATTTTTGTGAATGTTTATTCTATATTCAATGACCAGGGAAAATTTTCCTGCAAAATAAAAGACTACCAGATTTTGTTGACTATTACATAATGAAAAGGAATATTATATCTGTATCAGGCTGGATCAGCTATGTTCCAGAGTTGTGCTGTGCCGGAATGCTTTTCTTTGTAATAGATGCTGAACTGCACCACTGGTATGGTTTGAATAATTTTAGAGTCCTTCCTTGTGTCCATGCTCATTTTATAGAACAAGTTACCTGAGTGGGACTTTTTCCCATGGTATACATGTTCTTATCAGAGAGTCATAGAATGGTTTGTGTTGGAAGGGACCTTAAAGATCATCTAGTTCCAACTCCCCTTCCATGGGCAGACATCCACAAGACTGGGTTGCTCAGAACCCCATCCAGCCTGGCCTTGAACACTTTCAGTAATGAGACATCTACAGCTTCTCTGGCCAATCTCTTTCAGTGCCTTACCAATCTCATAGTGAAAAATTTATTCCTAATATCTAATCTAAACCTACTCTCTTTCAAGGGTAAATTTTTCAAACGGTCTCTTTTCCAGGCTAAACAATCTCAACTCTCTCAGCCTGTCTTAATAGAAGAGATGCTCCAGACCTCTGATTGTCTTTGTTGCCCCCTCTTGATCCACATGTCCCTGTCTTTCCCATATTGGAGGCCCCAGAACTGGACACAGTACTTCAGGTAGGGTGTCATGAGAGTGGAGTAGAGGAAGAGAATCACTTCCTCTGACCTACAGGCCACGATTCTTTTGATGCAGTCCAGGATACAGTTGGCCTTTGGTGCTGCAAGTGGATATTGCTAGATCATGCTAGATCATTGCTTCTTATCCACCAACTAGCCATTCCTCATGGCTAGTCTCAATCCATTCTCTACCCCACCTGCATTTGTACTTGGGATTCCCCTGACCCAGCTGCGGAACCTTGCACTTGGCCTTGTTGATCTTCATGAGGTTCACATAGGCCCAACTTTCAAGTCTGTGAAGGTCCCTCTGGATGACATTTCTTCCCCCCAGAGTGTCAACTACACCACACCCCGTGTGTTTAGTGTCACCCATATGCTTCACAGATTTCAACAGACTATTCCAAGTTGGAAGGGACCTACAAGGATCACTGAGTTCAACTCTTAAGTGAATGGTTCGCACAAGGATCAAACCTGTTACCTTGGTGTTAGCCCCATGCTATAACTGACTGAGCAAATCTCAGGGTCCAGACTTGCTAGGGTGCACTCAATTTCATTGTCCACATCCCAAGAGAGATACTAAAACATCACCAGTCCCAATGCCAACTCCTGAAGAACATCACTTGTCACTGATTTACACTTGAACATTAAACCATTGACTATGGCTCCTTGACTGTAACCATCCAGTCAACTCCTTATGGGCCCTAAATGAAGCTGACTTACTGGCCAAAATGGCTGGATTATGTTTTCTGAGGAACTATGAACTACCACTGATTAGAAGTTATGATTTGTGTTAACTAACCTACTTTGTAAGTGATACTAAGTACATAGCATATCAGTGAATTACAATGTTACTTTAAAAGTAGTCTTAATTTTTACAGTAAACATGTTATTTTTTCTCAAAGATAAATGGCAATATGATTCGATGTTAGTATATGAATCCAGAAGCATCCTGGGGATGGAAGCTGTGTCAGAGGCAGTTTTGTTCCCATTGCTCCAGTGAAGTACTAATCAGATGACTGACAATAACAGAAGCAAAGTACCACTTTACTCAGTACAGTTAAATTATGGTTATATTGTTATAGGAAGATAAAACTGCATGTTTCCCGCCTACCAGGTAGAAAAGAGGAAGCAGGTAAAAGAACAAGAAATAAATAGTTTGCATACAAAAATGTACAGAAAAAGTCTTATTCTTTCTTGTAGATATGGGTTGAAAGTACTCCAAAGGACAGTCAAGCTTTAGGGAAATGTTCTAAGAACAGGAATTTAGAGATTCTCTGTTCAGTTAAAAAATTTACTGTGCTTTTTCAATACTCGTTGAAAAGTACTTTGAGATCACTAATTCTCTGCAAACTTAAGGGACACAATCAAAGAAAACATTAATGTGTTCTATTTTTTGATCAAACTGTAATTAATACCTGGTATAAATAGCCATTATATTAAAATTCTTCTTAATATATTGGCTTTGATGATTGCTAATTTAGTAGTTCAAAATCAGGTTTATACTGAACATTTCAATGGCACATTGTATTTGGAAAGCAACGAAGTTGTTTGATTAATGCTGGAATTAATGAAACTATCTTACAAATTCATGACCTACGTTCCTATGTTACAGTAGCCTGGTCCTCTCCTCTTGTTCCTTATGAATAACCTTCCTCCCACTCCAAGTAATATCTTTACTTCCTCGATAACATCTGCTAGGCTTTCCTATTCATGGTATGCTTGGCTCTCTCCCATGTTCCCTAAATTCCAGCTGCTGGGGAAGGAGCAGCTTGTATAAGAGCTGATTTCAACATAATACGTGTGCTGATTGAGAGATTGAACAAATCTGGTTGTTGCTGAGCTTGTATGGCTGCCTTTCCAATGGGGGTCTTGTGCTGAGTTTCTGTTTGCCCTTTTCAGATGCCAATATTCTCAAATCTCTTAGCAACTTGTCTTCTAGGTGTCAAGCTCCCTGTTGACATACAGAAGAGGGGGTAAAGGTGGTGGGAATAGTGCATAGAAGAGTAAGAGAACTGCCAAAGGGATGGACAGTGAGATATCTTTAATATCCTTATCAAAGCAAAATTTAAAAGGAGAATCAAGAGGCAGGAAGGGAGCAGCTTATACGTGTGTGTTCTGGTCCACAAATGGAGTCCAAATTAGTGACACCAACACTGCCCTAAGAACCTTACCAGTTTTTCTTAATTTTCTCTAAAGCAGCACCATTCCTTCCAGACCCTCTGGAGCTACCTACAATACACCCCTCACTGAACGCTCCAGTGTCTTCCCCTACCCATGACCCATAGTCACATATCCTCTCTCCCATAGTGACTATACTCCCTCCAAGCCTTGCCCACAGCCTTTGTCCTAGTTTCTATCCCAGAATCCCTCTTCCCAATTCCCTGGTCCCAATCCTTTCCACCTCCACTTCTCCTGTGGGTCACACCTAAGCTCAGTGCCCCATATGGGTCTACCTATTTTCTCAGCCAGGTCTAATGGAGAGGATAGCTCTGAGCTGACGGATTGCCCTTACCTTCTGGATTTGTTCCCAATAGTCACGTGGACCAGCTTGTTGTTGGTCACTCTGACAGCTAAGAATGTCCCTTGCCTTGGGCTGCTTGCTTGCTGTGTTGGTTTTGCACAGCCTGGTTTTTGGTAACAGGGGGGGCATAGAGGTGGCTTCTGTGAGCAGCTTCTAGAAGCTTCCACCATGGCCGGTAGAGCCAATCCCTGATGGCTCTGAAGATGGACATGCTGCTGGCCAAGGCTGGGCCAATTAGAGGTGTTGGTTATGCCTCTGTGATGACATATATAAGAAGAAAATCAAAACAATAGAGGCACAGATTTTTTCCTAGCCAGAGAAGGAGGTGAGACCTTGTGAGGGAAAACAACATGGAGACACCAAGGTCAGTGGAGAAGGAGAGGCAGGAGGTGCTCCAAGCACCAGACCTGAGATTCCTCTGCAGGCCATGGTGAGGACCATGGTGAAGCAGCTGTGCCCCTGCAGCCCATGGGGATCCATGGGGGATGCAGAGATCCACCCATAGCCCGTGGGGGAGGTGCCCATGCTGGAGTGGGTGGATGCCTGGAGGAGGCTGTGATCCAGTGGAAAACCTGGAGGAGAGAGGGTCCTGCTCCCAGTCTGGAGCAGCCTGTCCTTGGAGGACTGTACCCTGTGGAAGAGTGACCCATGTGTCAGCAGTTTTTGGAGGACTGCTGCTTGTCAGAGTGGACCCACACTGGAGAAGTTCACGGACAACTGTCTCCTGTGGGAGGGATCCCATAGTGCAGCAGGGGAAGGACTCCTCTCCCTGAGCAGCAGAAGAAAATCTTGGTGATGAACTGACCAAACCCCCATACTCTGTCTCCCTGCACTGTTGGTGGGAAGGAGGGAGGGGTTAGGGGAAGAAAGGTGGTCTTTGAAGGGCTTATTTTACTTCTCATTATCCTCCTTTGACTCTGTTAGTAATAAATTCACTTTGTACCACTAAGCTGAGCCTGTTTTTCCCTTAGAGTGTTTTCTTCTGGTTCTTATCTCAACTCATGAGCCCTTCATTAATTTTTTCTCTCCTCTGCCCAGCTGTGGCAGAGGGTGAGCAAGCAACTTTTGTGGGTGCCTGGCAGTGGGTCAGAGTCAAACCGTGACATTTGCTAACAGAGATATTGATGTTGGAAGTGATTTTTGCAAGCTCAGAGACCAGTTCACAGAGCAGAAATTTGGACTGGAATAGAAGTGAGCAGTTGAGCTGATAGGGCTTCTGTGGTGATCAAGAGAGAGGACTGTTTACTTTACACGAGAAAATATTAGTGGTTGACAAGTTTTACACACCAAGGGGAAGGCCAAGAAGGGATATGATTGCTCTCTATAAATATTTCAAGATGGTAAACAGCAGGAATAAAGATAAGTGTTATAGACTAAATTATATTGCCAGCAGAAGGATGGCCATGAATTAATGTCAGTGCCAATTTAGTTGGATGGTTTTAATCCTCCAAGACTGAGGCTCCTGAAACAGTGTTGTAAGGGCAGCAAAAATATCCTACCTATGTTTGGGTGAAATTTGTCACAGCATGAATGAGACTGGGAGAGGCTCACTCTCAATGGCACTGGGAGTCAGGTGCTTGGGGAGTACCACTAGCACACCAATTTTTGTCAGTAGTGCACTGCCTTGCTGCATGCTCCCATGCCTGCCAGAGCTGGAATATTCTAGATGGTTTTTAATAAATGCCTAGAACACTAATAATATTGCTTTACTTTGTGGTGTATCTATTTATTAATGTAACCTGCTATCATCTTTGCCTTCTTTTCCAGCAGCTGTGAAATGATTTGATGGTTTTAATTATTTTTCATAATAACCCCCAAATTCCTCTCTTGATTAGCTTCCTAGATGAGATCTCCATTTAGTATATATTCTCTAACTTGGTCTTTGGTTTCCCTGCTAATTATCTCACATTTTTTTTTCTGTGTTAAGCTGCATTTGCCATCTGCTCATCCAGTCAAAAAATAATGGAAAACCTTTTGAAGCCGATTGCATTCTCCTAATTACTGGTTCTGTCTCCAGTTGTGTTATTGCCCACAGACTGAAAGATCTTGGGCCAGATAATTAATAAAAAACCTGAGATTCCTTTGATTTGGGCTGAGCCATGTTGATACATACCAAAATCCTGATCTTTCACTTCCTAGTGTTCTAAGGTCCCTATCTTTCAAAATATAAACATGTGAGTCCCACTTCTGTCAATTTTCATATACAGTATTGATGCTGCATTTCCCACACTTAGACCAAGCTCCCACTGTGAATGAGTATTTCATTTAGCTGTACTCGGCAAGTACTCCCTCCAGGGAATTCACATGAAGTTAGTAGCACTTCCAATGAGCTTCGATGTTTCAATAAACATGAACTGAACCTTCATTTGTGGCTATACATATGTGAACATTTGCAGATATTTGGCAGTATCAATGCTTACAGCATTAAAAAACAACCCAAACCAACAACATTTTAAGTTCTCATATGTATCTTTTCTTCTTTCTCATTATCCACTGACTTTTTTCCAGCTTTCTCTGTGTTTCTGTATGCCATTTTGGTGTAGGTACTTTTTAAGCGTTGCACTTGGATTCTGTGATGCTGTTACCTCCTGATACTTGTTACCTTACTGTACTGATTGACCCTGTCTGGATTCCAGGCACCCACCAAAGCCTGTCTATCACTTACCTCTGCAGCTGGATGGGGGAGAGAAAATACAATGAAGGGTTCATGAATTGAGATAAGGACACAGGGAGATCACTCACCAAATGCTGTCACGGGCTAAACTGGCTAGCATTAGAGATATTAATTAAATTTATTACTAACAAAATCAGAGCGGGATAATGAAGTAAAATAAAACCTTAAAAACAACTCCCTCCACTCCTCCCTCCTTCCCAGCTCTACCTCCTCCCCCAGCAGTTCAGGGAGATGGGAATGGGGGTTTATGGCCATTATAGGTTGTTTCTGCTGCTGCTCAGGGAGAGGAGTCCTTCCCCTGCTCCAGCATGGGGTGCTCTCACTGGAAAAAGATCTCCATGAACTTCTCCAACATGAGTTCCTCTCATGGGCAGCAGTCCTCCTCAAACTGCTGCAGTGTGGGTCACTCTTACACAGGGTGCAGTCCTTCAAGCACAGGCTGCTGTGTAGTGAGTGTCTCCATGGGCCTCCCACGGGGCCACAGCCTCCTCTCAGGCATTCACCTGCCCTGATGTGGGTCTCCTCCATGGGCTGCAGGTGGATCTCTGCATCCCCGTGATCCTTGATGGGCTGCAGGGGCATAGCTGCCTCACCGTGGGCTGCAGCATGGGCTGCAGGGGAATCTCAGCTCTGGCAGCTGGAGCACCTCCTGCCTCTTCTGCACTGACCTTGGTGTCTGCAGAGTTGTTCCTCTCAGATTCTCACCCCGCTTTTCTCTGGCCACAATTACACCTGCACAATCACTTTTCTTTTGCTTCTTCTTAACTGTGTAATCCCATAGGTGTTTGCACCATTTCTGATTGGCACAGCCTTGGCCAGCAGCACATCCATCCTGGAGCTGGCTGGCATTGGCTCTGCTGGACACGGAGGAAGCTTCTGGCAGCTGCTCACAGATGCCACCCCTGTAGCCCCCCTGCTACCAAAACCAGACCATGCAAATCCAATACACTTATTTGGTGAAAAGTTTGGTATTTTGTGAGTTGCTCTCTTCAGTTCTAGATTCTTGTTACCAAGTTCTTTCTCACAAAGACCATTCCTGTCTTTTTTCCCTGTTTGTATATTTATGTATCTTTTCCTAGAGTCTGTATAGGAAAAAAATTTTTTTCATGATAGACTCTTACTTCTAAATCAGCTGAATTGGATTTTGGAGTAATTAAGCTATTAAAATAAGGAGATCTACCATGCCAACTACACAAAACCATTTAATTCCACTGTGGAAAATAAATGTTTCATATAAACAGAACTCCAGTAAGTTGTTAGTTTGAACAGTGTCACTAAAATATTGTGGCAAGGACATGAAGCCATAGGGTACAGGTTTATTGCAACATTTGATCTTGTGCATTACCAATACTATTATTCTTTTAAAAGACCTTCTTAAAAGCAGAGTTTCGGCTTCTAGTTAGCTGGGCAAGCAAGCTGAAGGACAGTTTAAAAACCATGTGAATTTACTCCAGGCTACCTGTTGTTTTATATTCCTAATTATTTTTTCAATAGTAAGGTGCTATTTATCTCCATTTTTCTGCTTACCTAAAAGAAATACCAGTTGAATGGGAATTGTAAGCGTTTCATTCAGTGCCTGCAACTTGAGACAATGCTAGCTTGGGTATTTACCTGGGGCTTTGTTTGAGGGATTATTTCTTCTCCCATCTCAAATATAATTTAACTTTTTCCCATAAATATTAGTATTTTATGATTTTTTTACTTTATTCATGCTGCAAATTATTATTGCATTACCATAGTCAAAAATCATCAGAGAGAGAGAAAAATTCCTCTTAATTGACAGAAAATTGGGTAAAGAGGAGGAGGGAATAGATATTCTTAAATTTCCTTTCCTTTATTATAAGAGTATTTAAGGATCTCCTTATCTGGGCCAATTCAAAGCAGGCACATTTTAGAAAAACGTAGAAAACGTTACTTTGTTCTGCTGAAATCAGTGTAAATATTTAGGTGTTTGCTATGTAGGTTTTGCATCACATGTAATTATGTGAAAGCATGTGATTTCCCATCCAGAATTTTATTTTATTGTTTTGAAAAATAATTTGATTAATTATTTTAATCCTATGGAATGAGATGGAACCAAAATTACAGCCCTAGAGAAAATAATTTATGCCTTCAGAGCATGAAAAAATAAAAAATATGTGTCAAAAACTTTTATGAATATTCTCAAAGCAATTCAATTCCTTTGGGTAGTTTAGATATTAGACAAATTTTTGCTGGATTGTTATGGAAATAATAAAGCTATGCTAGACAATTTATATTGTAAAACTTCACGTAAGACAAAGCATTTGTAAATCTAATAGATAGAATTACGTCATTGCTAGAACATCATACAATTAGTTCATGAAGTCTGTACAGTTGTTTAAAGGGCCTGAAATATTAATGAAAAATTACATGTATTGGGAAACTTGTTTATGTTTAAACTCCATCTTAGCCAATATTGTGTTTACTGCTTTTCACCCACACCTGAGCTACAATAGTTTTTGAAGCCAAACAGCAATTGTCTAATTATATCGTCCAATAATTAAAACGTTTTAAATAAGAAAACTTAGATAAATAGTCCTGAAAAATTGCTATGATTAATTATGTTTTTTGGTTTTTTGGGGTTTTTTTTAAGGAGGAAGTATTAAATCTGAATGACAACTAATTTCACATGTGTGTATATCTGTTTTCTGTTGATTAGTAATTCAGGGGTATTTCTGTGATTAGGAAAATTTATAATGCTAAATTCTTCAACATTATAAAATACTCATTTGTGGCATTTATTTATGAGTAACTTGTGTATTATTTATAGTTTGACTATTGAAAGATGGATCATAACTTTTTCATTACTTGTCTCCTGCCAGTAATTCAATATTATCTTCTTGTTAAAAATAATCTCCTTAGTTTTAAATTATCAGGAATATTCCCCTTAGTTGCACCTTGCAAATAGTTTGATGTACGCCAGTAAAGTCATGGTAATCAGGTGTATGTTTATTTCTAAATTCGTGGCCAGTCGTGCAGATAATGTCTCTTAGGTGACTGTTTAGGGGTCAGTCAGAAGTGTCTTAGTATGGTTATCTAAAAGAAAAGCCTGCATTAACAACAAATTTCTCATGATTGAAAAAAATTTTTGCCCTTTAAATATTCTGTCAGAAAAACAGAATGAGGGTGGCAGTTTCTTGGCGTGACTTTGAACACTGGATCATAAGGAGAAACTACTCCATCAATCTGATTTTTCATTTTTGTTTGTAAACCTGCTTCCAGTATCTTTTTAGAAAGTAGAGAACAGTGGCTATCATTATCCTAAAATTGAAAGAGGTAGTTTCAGTAGATATTTTATTTAATGCATCTGGAAAGGAGAAAAGAAAAGGGAGAAACTGGTACAGCTTTAAACTCAGTTGACTTATCTGAGAAATTATGGGCATTTAATATGGACTAGTTTTTTTCTGGACTTCTGCTTTTGTCTCTCTCTCAAAAGTGAAGAGCAATTATGCAACTCCATTTTATGTTTGACGCAACAAAATGTTTATTTTCCTAATGGCAGTAACATTCAGATGGGACTATTAGTAGTATCCTGTCCTTAGGCTAAATTGGTCAGTGGAAGTTTGCTCCAGTGATGATAATGCCAGTGATTTGTACTTAATTAGCTGAGTATATTATACATTAATTTAATCTTGAAAGTTTTATGAGGGTTTCAATGTATCAATACCAATGTCTAAAATACTTGCAAGGTTTGTGCTGAGATTCTAATTTTGGTGCTGTTTTAAAATCAGACAAAAGCATCCCACGTGAGTTTTGTATGTTTATAGTTCAGGTTCCCTCAAGTTTCTACATGACATACAGAGACCTGTGATACTTAGCAGTTACAACTATGGCATAGTGCTTGTTAACAATCTGTATTTTGACCTTTCAATGATTGTGCTCTGTACATAGACTCCTAATACTGCAGATTTGGACTTCCTCGTAGCTAGCTATTAAAGCAATCACCAGACCATTGCAAAGGCATAAAGAAAGTGAAGGTCAAATCACTGGCAGTGAATTCTAGCTTGCTGCAGTAATCTAAAAGGTAATGCTGGCTGGAAGAGGCACCACTTGCTGTGTACATGATGCACTGAAGAAAGCAAGGCACTCAAACAGTTGAAAAGATACAGTAGATTTTAAATCTGCTGTTACAACTTTGCTTTTGGCTATTTAAATTTGAATTAATTAGCGTTTTGACAAAAAGATCAGACTGTTTTTCAGTCATTGAATTCCATAACTCAATTTAGTTTAAAATATTTTTTGCACCCTCAACTCCTATTTCTTTATTGCAATTCTACGTCTTTTTGTCAAAGGATTTATCTAGTTATTAATGTTCATTTAGTTGTAACTGGAATTTTCGGTTGGTTTTGTTTATGACTGCTCCTAAGGATTGTTCGCTATAGAAAACCATGCATAAAAAGTTTCAAGGTGTGCTCAGTTTTACACTTTGTTTCAGCATAGGGGCTTTGTGCAAGTGTGGGTGAATATTACATGAGAAAAAAGGTAGGAGCTTGAAGTTGATGCTTTTTACAGAAAAAAGCAAACTTTTTTTTCCCCTGTTTAACTCACTGGAAAGTTTCTATAACCCCAAATAAATCTTTAGTTTCTATTGTAAAAGCTAAAATTAAGCACTCATTTTTTTTTTTTTTTAGCTAGGTCTGAGTCCTGCAGTGAGCTCTTCATGCCTTTGTAATGGTTAAGATAAAGGTCACATTTATGTATTCAGTGAGATGGAAGTGTTTTAAATCATCATCACAATAGACTCTTTTTTTTGTTGTTGTTGTTTCTGGGAAAGTTTAAGATGGAAAAGTAAGGATATTTTCTGTAAGTCTGCTTTCAAATTTTTCCAGATTAGCTGCATTAATGCTTATTTCTTCAGCAGCAAATGCTTTCTAGCATAAACGGATTTTGGTTTAATTTCTTAAAATCAGTTTTAGTGCTTCACACTAAATTTGTGCTTCTGTGTTTGCTCTTCAGAAGATAATGTTTCTAATAGTGAGCAGAGACTATATGGAAGCTCTCCTCCTGAGATATGCAGATATATTTAGAAATATCATCAATGACTTGTCAATGCAGACGTCATAACAGTTTCAGCTCAATGCTCTTGTAAACTTAGTTCCCTTCAGCCTGTATTTGATAAGGAGCCCATAGTTGATTCTTTCTCAGGACAGTGGAAAAGTCTTATACAACCAATCAGACCTTGCACTATGGTCTCTAGTTGTTGGTAGACACTACCTGGCACATCAAAATTCACTGCTGTAAACATCCTCAAGTAGTCATTTAGCATGTGAGGTCACTGCATATTTGGGACTGGATCAGGTCAAACCTTTAAAGTTGGATATCACAGTCCTTCTGTGTTTGAATTAGGACCTTGAATTGTAGGACTTTTATGAGGACCTCAGAAGTGTATCTGCAGCAGTGAAGGCTGACTGCACACTGGGCAGCATCAGCACTGCTAGCAGGTTAAATTGGGTGATTGTTCCCCTTTTTGGCACTTCAGATGCTGCAATTGGAGCAGGGCCCAGTTCTAGCCCTTACCCACCCCCGCTCCAGTATAAGAAACACAGACAAATTGGACCATGTCCAGTGGATGGCTACCAGGATGGGCAGGGTACTGAAGTATATGATTGATGCACAAGGAGACACTGAAGAGACCTGAATTTGTTCTGCCTGAGGCTGAGGAAGCTAAGAGGAGAACAGAGCTAATTGCTGTCCTCAGCTGCTTAATGGGTCATTACAGCCAGATGGAGCCAGACTGTTAATGGACATGCACAGTGTAAGGACAGGAGGGAACAGATAGATGTTGCAGCAAGGGAAATTTCAATTAGATTTGAGGTATAAACTCTTCATTGTGAGGGTAGTCAAACACTGGAACAGTTGCCCAGAGCGACTGTTAATTCTCCTTCCTGGTGGATTTTCAAAACTTGAGCAGGCAATGCCTTGAGAAACGTAAGGTTACTTTGAAGTTGGCAGTGCTCTGCTTTGAGGAGTAAACTCTAACAACCTCAGAATGTCTCTTCCAATCCATACTGTTCTGAGTTGGTAAGCATTACTGATTTTATGTGAAGGACATCATTCAAGTCTTGCCCAGATATGGATACATCCCCTTACATATTTTTATAGACCGCTTGTATTTCAAATTACCTCCTTAAATTTGTTTTTAAAGTCCAATCCCCACTCCATTTAGATGCTTTCAAAATCTGATTCCTATATGAGAGCAAAAAAGGAGAAAGGAGTGAAAAAATCAATTTAAATTTCAGTGTACCAGAGTAACAGAGTATGTGATATACTCTATACTTGTGCTGTCCTATCCTGTATTTTTTGCTATCTGTCTTTTTGGTTCTTTGTTATATCATGCTCAGCATGGATTTGTACCATTTTTATTTGTTCTTACGTGGCTCTGAAATTATTGGTGAAATCTCTTAAAAAGACCAAAGTGAAAAAAAGATAGAGAAAAAATGACAGAAAATAGAGGAATGATTATATATAGCCTGGGTAGTTTTCCATTAGCATACTATTGACCCTGACTTGAACTCCAATTACACTTGTGTTGGCTCCAGAGGGCTTTTGGAGCAAGCCAGATGCAGATTGACTTCAGTTTTGTATTTCACAGCACTCTCATGGGTCATCACTCCTACAATTTTTGATCATCACCCTTACCCTTCTTGGTATTTTTTAAAAACATGCTACAACATGATTGGGGGTTGCAAGTTTCTTAACCTTGTCCATGAGGAACATGACTCACTTTAACCTTCAACATCACTAGAAAACAAGGATAAATGAGAAGAAATACCTATAGACTTGCTCTTTGTAAACCTATCACCTGGTCTTTTTTGGGCTTGTTTGGGATATTTAGAATCGCCACTTGAATACTGTGCATTTCAAATGTGTATCAGAAGTGTGCTAAAACACATCCTTTTTATTACTGTGTTTATGGCTGCTCCTCTGAAAAGAAAGCATTTGTGTCCAGATCACCAAGAGAAACATTACATGCTTTTTTATTTCTTGAGTGGCTAATATTTTGCTTTTTATTCCTTCAGTTATTTTTGTTTTCCTCTGAAAATATCTGATTGATCCCATAATATTTTTTTCTGAAATCTCTTTTGGCTTGGTTAGTGCATGTGTAATGTGTAAACTTCATATGAAGAAGGATCTGATGTACAAATACTGTGAACAGGTTCTGGCATTGCTTTGAGAATGAACCTTATATTTTTATCTGGGGAAAATAATGGTATCTTAGTGGTTGCTTTATGCATTTGTTGGATGTCAGTTCATTTGCTCAAAAACATACAAAGTTTGCTGCCAGGTTGGTTGATTTTCTTCAGCTTTAGGCTCACTCTATTTTAATAATGGCTATTCTGCATTCTGTTTATATTTAAAGTTTTTTCAGTATCTTCACTTCTCAGGACAACTCATTTCCCTTGCTCTGTCTTTCCCAGTATAGCCCAGCTGCTAGTCTCTCACAGGTAGCTGGGTTATTTCCTATTGTATTTTTCCTATTCTCCAAAACTTCAGTACCTATTTCATTTTCCTAACCTCAAGGCCCAGTCCTAGGTAGTAAAAGGGCTTTAGTTATAAATACCACAGTTGAAAAGAAGTATTCAATAAAGCTGAAATTGCAAATGCAAGGGAATCACATCTTGAGAATGGTCATACAATGATCAGCAGTGAGACACAGGCAGGAAAGTAGCTCTTACACTCAGCAAGAACTGCTTGTAGAAATCGTTTCAAAGGAATTAAATACATTTATTTTCTATATCCACAACAACTCTAAACAATTGTTGTGATTATTTTTTTCAGCATGTTCTGCATGATGAAGTGACTTATTTTTCTGAGCAAAAAAAGAACCACAGAAAAACAAAACAATGTTTAAGATGGACAGATATGTTTACCTATAGGCATACAAATGTAAATATGTGGATTTTTTGATTGAAGTTATTTTTATTTCCTCTGTGACTGTTCATGGAAATGGGCCCAAACAATATCTAAGTGCAAAAGTTCAAGTTGCTTTCTCTTCCTGTTGTGCCATTTGTCAGCACTCAAAATATTATAATGCAGTGTTTTGGTGTAGTGTCATTTTCATTATTTTTACCACTTCATAGTTTCAAACAAGTTGTAAAAAGCACTTCAAGTGCTTTGTGGATTTGGTTTACGTGGATTACCTTAATAGGGCTTGTATTGCGAAAGTGCATCAACAAAGTATCTTTGGCTTAATTTCATTCTTATGACAGCAGCTGATCCAGGTACCTCCAGTCAAATTTCTGTCCAAAAGAAGGAGTGTCATATTATTTGAGCAAAGAAAATAGTGCTGCCCTAAATTAGGTCAATAGCATCCTTAGAAATAGAAGAGATTTTCAGAGGGTAAATATTTTGCTGTACCAGGCAGTTGAAGGTTTTTGGTCATGAACTGTATTCAGTGTGGAGCACTTTTAACTTTAGGATATGGCTAAGCTGGAGAACGGCAAAGATGAGTATTACACAACATGACTGAGAGAAAAACTGAGGAATTAGAATAGAGGGAAAAAAACCCTTAAGGAAATGAGTATCAATTAGATATTATTATTTCGTCCCCTGAGTGCATTAAACATTTTATTGTCCATCTGCATATAGAGGGTTTTATTCCCTGTCTTTGGAGGCTTTAGAGCACATTTTAGAAAAAAAAATCTGTAGGTAGAATGGGCTTTGTAGAAGAAAAGGTTAGTTGGTTTTTTAGATGTCTCTCAATATCTTACCTAAATGGGTGACTGAACACAGAGCAGGATACCTCCAAAGGATTTGCTGTAGCATCAGTGTGGAACAAAGAGGATATTGTGAATGGATAATCTTGGTGGACATGATAAAATCTTGCAGTTTATCCTGCAGGTCTGTCACATTGATGTTTCAGCAGATAATACTGTGCAATGGTAAGATCCCAACAGCAGGAAAAAGCTACAGATAAAGCAAAAGGTGTAGGAGAAAAAATACACGTGAGGAGAGAGAATGGCAAACATAGTTCATAATACTGTCAGCTTTTATTGGTGCTATTATGGCCATGTTTAGATACAAATATTGGAATAAACTCCTTAAAATTCTTGGTTTCACAGTTGAGCCTTATATTATGCTTTTCTTCTCAGCTGGACTAAATCTCAATATAATGCATGGCTACTCTCTCTCTTTGAGTGTCACACAGCTCTGTTTCATTTGCATCAGTAAAATTATGTAAAGAGACATGGGGTGATGACATGGAGGATGACATGGGGTGCTGATGAAAATGATGAAACAGTTGTGTTTCTTGCCTTTACAACAAAAATCCAAAGAATCTGCTAAATTTCCTCTGGGAAATGGATTTTTTTCTTTGTTTTTTAAATAGTTGTTTTTATTATTTTGCATAAAGGAATGGGGCAGGGGAAAGGAAACAGTTTTTTTTTTTTTTTCTGTGAGGCAAACAATATTTCCATATTTCTCTGTGAAACAAAAATAATTTCTATTATTCTTGTGATACATGTAACTCTGGATTCAAATAGGCAGTGATATTCAGTAATTATACAGTGCTATCTGCTTTTTTTGGCCAGTTGGTAAATAGATCTAGTGGGGGAGAAAAGGAAAAGCAAATATAGAAATGTAAGCAATAGAGAACATACGGGTTTCTAATTGAAATTTAAAATAATATAGACAGCAGAGAAGAGCTGTGAAGGGTATCTGGAAGTATCAGACGAAAAGAGAGACAGAAAGGCCTGTTACACAATTGAAGGGGAGATACAGAACTGGATATGTGGTATATTATTCAAAGGGTAGTCAGAAGTGCTGACCTCATGCATTTTCTGAATGCAGTGCTGAGGTGACAAGTTATCCCCAGCACTGCTTCTCACCTTTGCATATTATTTCTCACTATATTGTCACTTCCATAAAACCGGTCAAAACTCATCCAGATTGGACTCCATAATCTGGATAAACCCCTGCTGAGTGCATAATGCAAAGTGTAGTGTAAAATGCCATCCACTATTTTCTTTAATTAAAAATATTGCTGATATGTGGTGTCTTAATCCCATTCCATTATATAGCTTGCATGGGTATTTTGAATTGCAATTTTTTTAATAGCTATTCTGTATATTTCACCTGGCCCCTAAGTTGCTTTCCTTACTGTACGTCTTTATAGTAGATTTGACTGTAGTTGCACCAGCCATACAAGAAAAGTGTATACAAAGAATGAAAGGTTAGTGTGTCTAGCAGAATTATTTATTTTCACTCTGATTTAAAACTGAATGTTGAACTCAGCTTTTTTTGAGAAATAATGTTGGCATTTATATGTCTGGGTTTATTATTTTCAGTTATTCTTATCATTTAGGTTAGACAATAAAAACTATAAAAATGAAATATGTTTCATAATATTTGGAGGGAAAAAAGATATTGTGTCTTCATGATAAATTTGTTTCTTCAAAGGATTTTTCTTACGACCTATTTTGTCAGCACATTCTTGTATCTGGGAAGATTATTTCTGTTGGTTAGACAACTTCAAAATGACAGAGTGAGATTAATAATATAAATACAGGTTTTCCTTGTTCTATTGATTTATTGGGTCCTAAATCTCTGAACACTCACCTATATTAGTCATTTTACTATTGGGAGCTATGAGAAAAAGTTACTCAGATGTTTAAGTGTTTGCAAGAAGGAGCATCTTTGTTAAGTGCAATTGATTAGCAACATACTACAAAGAAAGAATATCTTCTGTGAAAATATCACTATAATACTTTGGATGGATCAGATATGTACAGACATAATCCTTTACTAGGAATTGTGCAAGGGAGAGGCTTAAGAAATATCTTTGTCTGAAATGTGGTCATGTCCCTGCTTCTTTTCCACCCACTTCGACATTGCATCCAGCATGGGTGTAGAAAAGTGACTTGCCTGATACCGTAATTTCACATACATTAGCACTGCTATAATAGGTGGGAGACTTGGATCAGGGGACTCATCTTATTAAGACTTGATATACTAGTTTATTTGTTTCTGGATGAACACAAATACCAAGCTGCACATGAGTGAATAGACAGGATTCTCATTGCAAACAGGTAAAGTGTGTGCTGGGCTATGTCAGCCTGAGTATGATTAGCAAATTGACGAGGTTATTACTTCCTCTGCTGCTGGGGAGGGTGGTGGCACACGGAATACTGTGTTCAATGGTTGGGGTTCCCTGCTTCCACAAGTGTAGGGAGAAAAGGGAGGGAGTCTAGCAGAGGCCCTCTGGTCAGAGTAGTTGAAAGAAATGGGCTTATTTAGTCTGTTGCTTGTTTAGATCCATAGTGGGCTACATGAAGGAAGGTTACAAATAGGATGGAGCAAAAGTCACTTTGGCAATGCTGAGTGATGTAACAAGGAAGAATGGCCACAAACTGCAGATCTGCAGATTCAAATACAGCTTAATGAGGCTGATGCAGCACTGGTGCAGGCTGCTCATTGAGGTTGTGGAATCTCCATCCTTGGTGACTTTCAGGACTTGACTATTAAGCCCCAGCAGAGTTGAACTTGTGTTGGCAAAAGCTCTTTGCTCGCAGTGGGAGGCTGAACTAGTTCATCTCCAGAGGTCATCTATAAGAAACACTCCTCTTTTGCAGTGAATGTTATTAGGAAGTCTGAGACCTTTTACAATATTAAAAAAAAAAAGGAATGGGTAATTTTAAAAAAAGGTGACTTCTTCATTTTGATTTCATGCTACATAAGATTCTAAGGCAAATTAGGTGGCTGTTTCTTTCCTCTCATTGGTAAATTTTTTTAGACCAGTTTAGATTTTGAACACTAATGCTGATACACTCAACTGTGGGTGAGATGGATCTAAGCCTAAATGTAATTTCACCATGGAGTGGTAACTTTTTGCACTGTTTTCATGTCCTGCATTGTTGTCATCTGCCCCCAGAACTGAAATTAAAATTAGAAAAAAGTTAAATTAATACAGGTGTTTGGTATTGAACCATCTTCCAGAAAGATCTTCTCTACCAAGATACAATAACTTCTCTACAGAGAAAAGAAGTTAAAATAAGTGTCAAATCATAGCTTCTTAACAGAATTTTCAGATTTCTGTATTTCCCTATAATGTAACTCTACAAATAATTCAGTGCCATGTGTATGTTTTATGTGTTGCGGTTTTGAAAACTGAGGGCATGCAGTCTCTCAACAATAGCCACATAATGTACAGATCTAAACAGACTATACAGAGAAATAATTATTTCTGTCTCACACACACACAGGCTCTGTGGAAAACAGGGCTCTGTACAACCTCCCTGTTGTGTTGTTTACATGCCTACTAGATGTGGTTCTGTTTTTATTTGTCACTCAATCTGCATGTGTCAAGCACAACGACAAAGGTATCTAGTCTCCCCACCCCAGTGGCAAACTACAGCAGAGAAATTCATAAACAGAAGCTTACTGGTGAATTATCCACATCCACAAAGTCTGTTTCTTACCAGTGTAGAGAGAGATGTGGTGCTGTCAGTTTGAAATGATTCCCAGCTGCTAGAAGGCACAAACACAAAATCCCCCCATGAAGTCTTCCCAGGCATTCTGAGACAGGGGGACATCCGGGTTGCCCATAGATATGGGACCTTAAATAAACATCTGAAAAAAGTCCAAAAAAGAGTAGTCTGGCAGGGATAGTGCTGACACCTCTCTAGCTTTTGACAACTTCCTGGCACTGCAAGACTTATTTTGTGGGTGGACTATCTAGCCTGCTGCAGACTTGTAATATTGGCACTAATTTATGGTTATAAGGAAAAAGAGGGAAGCTAGTAATTTGTACTGTTGAGTGGGGACCTTTGCAAGATGGTATTTGAAGGTGCAAAATATGTCAGGCAGACTCCTTGGATTGTAAAAAACTGGTGAAGCAGTTGTTAGCAGAACAGAGAGGATCAAAAAAAGTCAGAAGTTCAGAAACCAAGTCTCGACTTGCTCTTCCTTATCAATCAGGATAACAAACTACACACAGGCAGACAGCCCATCTCAGTAAAACCTCAGAAAGTCTTTGAATTACATGTGAAAAAAAGATCTTCTGAGCTGCTTCCTCTGCATCACTTCATCTTGTGGCAAGTGCATTTTCCATTGTGCAGTGAAAGAAACTGGCCTGACTTACCTGTGACCAAGCTTTTCATGCTCTTCACTGGAGGTTTTCTCAAGCCTGCTTTGGCTATGTGTTTCATGTTGCTGAACTGCTTTAAATTTCATTCCTTTCTATCATGCAAATTCATGGTGTTATAAAACTTGTGATCTACCTATCATCAGCAGAGCTGCCTGGAAAGACTTGTATTTTTTCTCATTCATTTCCCACATGCATGCCACAGTCTCTAACAGTAGTAAAACCCCAACGATTAACATGTTTAACATGTTTAAAATATATGAAAGATGTAGGGTCAAGTGTCATTACAACGTGGGTTACTGTGAGACAGCTTCTTATCTGTATGG
This sequence comes from Eopsaltria australis, assembly GCA_034509425.1. Classification (NCBI taxonomy): domain Eukaryota; kingdom Metazoa; phylum Chordata; class Aves; order Passeriformes; family Petroicidae; genus Eopsaltria; species Eopsaltria australis. The sequence continues at coordinate 1,965,761 of JAVTVJ010000132.1, read as the reverse complement.
AGAAAGTACTCCTAAATAACTGGTAGTGTCACAGCGGCGCTGCAAAGGTCAATCTGCTCAGTGCACGTGTTTCATATTGTATTTTTCTGTCTTTTTTGCCTTTGAGTGAAGATCACAGCTAAAGTCAAATCTTCTATTTGTTATTCAAGGTGGAGATAATTTCAGCAAGCTTTTGTAGTGGGCTTTTATTTGCCAGGCATGTTAAACTGCTTTTTGTACTGATTTTATATTATAATGTATACACACACACATGTGTGTGTTTGTGTGTGTGTGTGCCTGCATATATATATATTTACTTTATCATACTTGTCACTGTTGGAGATGTCATTTTTCACCTGAGGGTTAAAATGCAGATTTCAGAGATTTGTGATATGAAAAATACCATGCTTTCTTGTTCTAGTAGGACTTTCACCAGTATATCAGAATTATCTGCCAACATGATTACATTCCCTGGGATTTCAATTGATTTTGGTATTTGGATTTTAAATAGTAGCTTTGTTCTACAGCTTGATACTGATTCCTGAAGCAGCTTAGTCTCAAGAGATACTTCAAAATCTTTCCTCCATATGTCCATGTATTTGCACATTATGCAAAATAGATTTTAAGACAACCAACTTCCAAATAGTGGTGTGTGGATAAAAGAGTAACTGCACATTTAGAGATTGTATGTTTATTATGATGGAGTTTTATTTCCTTCATTTCTATACTTGAATATTTTGCAGAGTATAAGTGTACATTTGAATGACTGTTTGACTTCTCTTGCCTGGGAGGGTTTGGGAGTCTTTTATGAGAAAGGAATATAACTCTGTCACTAGTAATGTTTGCTACCTCCAATAGTAAAATATTAGCAGGCTTAAACTTTTTATTTGAGTGACTGTTGTCACTGCAGTATTGTACATATCAAAATACAAAAGAGTCATGTGGAAGCAAAATGTCCTGCTGTATGAATGCAATCATCTGAAGTCTTTGAAGGTGATAGTTATATAAATGTAACTAAACATTTATATAGTTCTATTTTAAAATTCTTACTGCAAAAATCCTTTTTTTTAGAAATTATTTTGCAGCTGTTAAGAAATGTGTGCTGAAAATAGAACTGCATTTTTTTGTGCTTTGAGTTCTCTAAGTTTTGTTATATTTGGATATAATTATGACATCTTAAAATAAAGGAATTGTAATTTTCTCTTTTTCTTTGCAGAGTCACAGTGTACACTCTGTGGGGAGCCTGAAGGTGAGTTGTTTTCCTACTAATATTTTTCAAAGCAGCTAGAGGTGAGCACTTGACTCTAATAATAATTGTGTACAATAGATTGGAAATAGTACATGAATGATGGAAACCAATGAAAGACATTCTACCTGATGTTAGATACAAAAAATGATTTGGATTAAACTGAGCACATGCTCCAGGCAGGAAATACCTTAAAAGACAAATATTCCATTAGAACAAAAATTGAAATATTTGCTTCTTATCCTTTTGCGTGTTTGTCAAACTAATTTGTCAGCAAGTGAGAGTAAAAAGAGACATTTAAGGGTATCAATTTGAGAATGGAAAACAAAGAGATTAGGCATAAAGAGAAATGAAAAATATTTTTTAGATTTGATATTACATTTACAGGGAGCCTAACACGTTTTAGCAGGTGAAGTGAATAAATACTGCTTCTGAAATAAAGATAATTAAACAGTTACTTATGCAATTCAAATACTCATGTGACAGTGTTTGTTGATATGTTTTGTTAGGGTTTTTCCCAAGTGACTGAATACCAAGATGAGACCCACATTTTTCTTAAATGAATGCTCAAGCAATGAGATTATAATGTTTAAAGTATGCCATTATTGAAGAAAATATCTCTAATTTATTTATTTATTAACATAGGTGTTGTTATAAAGAGCATATTAAAAGGTTGACCTTAATTTGAAATCAACCACCTGGAGTCTTTCTAAGTCTTTCTAAAAATAGTCAATGTAAATGCTGGAGCAAAGTATATGAACTAAAAAATAAAATTATAGATTCTAGGCTGTTCCCAAAGACATTCAGCTTTATGTCTTGAATAGTTGCTGAAAAAAAAGTTTCCGCTCCTATATAAATTTAGGAGGGACAAGTTAGTAAGATATGAAGCCTGGAAGTGGAAGGTTTTGAGACCTTGCATCTGGTGAAATAGCTCAGTAAATTAAATAATAATTATCTCCTTCTCCTTTGTTATCTGCAAGCAAATAATTATTTTAGAAATTTGTTTTCACTGCATTCCTTTAATAAACAGTCAATTGTTGATTTTTAAATTTTCTTTGTCATTTATTTGATAAATTTATTTGATAAATTTATAATAATACAGATACATGTATGAAAAAGAAAAATGAGATTGGTGTTTGTTCGCCTTTCATGAGATATTTCTCTCCTGATAAGATTGGTCAGCTTTAAAGTTATGCATTGGATTAGTTCTATTTTATTATATGCTATGCCTGCTTCATAACAATAGTTCTCCTATCTTTTCATTACTGCTCTTTCATACCTTTTCAGCTTTGTAAATATTAATAAACATTTATGGACTTCGTAAAAAAGGCATTAAAAAAAGGGTAATATATTTTTTAACATTTATATTACAAAAAACCCACATTCAAAAGATACACATTCAAGAGATAAATATAGGTATTACTGTAGGAACAGGCCTCAAGAACATAGCATTCAGTTTTTAGCGACATAGAAATGAACTTTCCCAGGAGTGAATGTCTCCTGGATCACCAGTCTCTTCTCTAAAACACAGTATTAGTGGAATGCTAATTAATAATTTTCTGTCTCAATCTTAAAAATATTGACCTAAGTGTCACCTTGGATTAGTGACAAGACCTAGAATCTGAAGTCTTTCCATTGCCAGATTAGCACAAATTCTTATCTAATACTGATCATTCACAGGAGTTTGATATGTGATTTTGTGATGAAGAAGCAGTTGCTCTGGGGATATGACTTTAGTTTTTAGAAGGCCATTCTAAGAGAAACTTCACATCTCTGTTGTATAAACCAAAACGAAAAAACAAACCCTCAAAAATATCCTTTTCCTATTCAGTTTTCTATAAAACTTGCTATGGTTCCATAGTATGCTAAGAGAAGGGAAGAACTAACAAATCAAGTTTTTGCAGTGTTCTAAGAGTAACTTCTGACTTCCCTCTGTAGACTTCTTCAGAAATTTGTGATACTTTGTGGCTTTTAGTTTGCAGTTTTGAAATCTGAGGAAAATTCAGAGTATCAGTTAAAGTTAGATACTGTTTGTGTCCAAGTTCCTTTTTTCTTCCTTCTTTTCAGATAAAACAAAGTTCATTAAGTGCTTTAAAGTAGTTTAGTATATCAAGGTGAATTTGCAGAATTATAGGACAGACATGTCACAGTGTAGTCATCCTATGCTAGTTTCCAAAGTGTTAAGCAGAGATTGATCTGAGAATTAGTAGATATAGGGAAAACTCTCTGGCTTTGGTGAGTGGAAGACAGTGTTTCACATCTTATGTCTTCGAGCTCCTCCGGAGTTGTTTATGCCATTTCTTGAAAGACCTGCAGGCTGCTGGGTGTGTTCTGATCATGTTCGGCCGTCTGTAACAGCGGCAACAGAATGGAAGCATTTTGCAAGACTCAAATTCTGATTGTCAAATTGGTCAGCTGCAGTCTCACTGTTCCCATTACTGTTCATCCTTTGTCTAACCATCACCCCCTTTCAAAACCAGCAGTTTTTTCCTGGATTATCTAAGTGTCATAAAAATTACTGCATAAAACAGAGCTCTTTGCGGGGGGCACTTTGCCAAGTTTTTAGCAGTTAGTGCTGCACTGCAGGAAGTAAGTGCATTTATCTGCATACACGTTGTAGCACAGGTGTGGAACAATGTGCGTGCATCATGCATATTTTGTAGAGTGAAAACATATCAGATGTTGAAAGGAGATATAAATTATGAAAGTACAGATTTTTCATTTTCGTGTTTTGCCTGGGAGTTTGTGGTTCTGCAGTTAAATGTGCATCTTAGCTGAAGAGAATGGGTTAGACAAAACCGAGGTCTCTGTTTGAGAATAACTCTTCTGTATGAGCTGCAAAGACTTGTGTGTTCTGTTTCAAAAATTGTGGGCTTGATCTGTTATTGATGGTGTGCCAGCCACCCATTCCTGTCAGTGTGAGATATTTGAAGACCGTCAGGTTTGTTTGTACTGGGAGGAAGCAAAAGTTGCAGAATCCCATTAGCATGGCCACTTCAAGCAGATCCATCTTCTGGAAACGCAAGAGCAGCCATGACATGTTTTCAGAGAGGTGACAACAGCTACCTTTGGGGAAGTGATCTGCAGCTGACAGGTTATGTTGTCATGATAAACATTCCGGGGTTGTTCTTTGCTATATTCCTGCTCAGATTTTAAGTGAGGATGGCATGTTATAGACACATGTCTAGCTCAGTCTTTGTGACAGCTGAAGTACTCAGACACACTGGTGTAGTCATGAGAAGTTTCAGGAACAGTTATCCCCTAGCAGATATTTCTGTTCTTTCTAATCCTTTGTATTTATTCACAGAAGGTTTTGAAAGGACTGTATGATCAAGTATAATTTTCTATGTTATCAAAGCAGAAAACAAGTACTTTTGGTGACAGCTAAGATTTCAGTAGACCACTCTGTCTCCTCAAAGCCTATGCAAATGAAAGCTTTTCTTTCAGGCATTTTTGATATCCTTCATAACTCCAGTAGCGTCTTAGTCTTTCTATAATTTGTCCAGATAATTCAGATTCTTCCTCAGAATCTCTTTTGGGCTGTGGTATATACCTCCAGTTTGAATTAAGTTCACCCGTTACTTTTTGCCAGTAACTGGCACAAGAACTGGTTGGTGTTGTTAGGCTTGCTAGGTTTGTGGTAGCAAACTTTAAATAGTGAGTCTTTTAATTAGTAAAATAAATAATCTGTGCAAAAGGAGAGCTTAGAGGAGACCTATTTCTTAATGTATCTCACACTGCACATCAGGGGTTTTTTCCTAAACTTGTTCTTCTGTTTAATTTATCAGTTAATAGTTCATACAGCCAGTGCATAGATACTGCATGACTCCAAGTGTCAAAAGATTCAGAAATTTCTCACAATTACATTTTATCTGATAATAAATCCAATTGTCAGAAGATTAAGATTTTTTTTATTGTTTATTTAAATTTCTGAGCTCAGACACCCACATAATTTTGTCTTTCTCTGAGAAAAAATAAGTTTGTGCAAAATTTTTAGCAGTTACAAGAATGCTAGCATATATCACAGATTTACCCATAGGGAAGTTTATGTCAGTTACTTGTAGGAGTATTTTTAATATGATTAATAGTGGTGGATGAATTTAATTTATTTTAATTATATTTTTATTTAGTAAAAGAAGTTTTGAATGTTCTGAAATAAAAACAATTGTACTATCTTATTTGCTCACAAGATGCATAAAATATTCAGTATGTTTTAGGAAATAGAAGAAACATAAATAGTTGACAGTAACAACAAAAAACTCTATATTCCTTGATGAAAAAAATGTCTTTTTCAGATATGTCCATGTTAGAGAGATGTATTTATTTCAGGTGCTATCAGCTATGGTGCCTTCTGTGCTCTGGTTAATGCTAGTGTGTTGGAGTTAGGGGGGAAATAAGTCTGGGTTTTGGGGGTTTTTTTTTTGTCTGATTTATTTTGTTTGATTGGGGTTTTTTGTTTGGTTTTGGTTTTGTTTTTCTTCTTTAAATAAGGAATCTGGAGAGTAGGTAGTTAAAAAAAATGCCCTAAACTTGGCAATATGTCTTAATATTGATGATGTTCCATCTGTGTCGTTCTGGCTCTGAATAGAAACATTTCCCTTGGTATCTCGTGGAAAACTATTGCAGGAATATTAATAACTCCAGAGAATTTCCTTAATCTTCATTTTACTAATCTTAACATTTAGTAATCCATGCTGAGAGCTGACAGTTTTGCCACTATTAGCTATGACTTTCAAGAGTCCTATAGTCTTCACTTTTTATACTTCTGCTGTATTTACTAGACCAACAATTACCAGTAATAAAATAAAAGTTGTCTGAGGAAGCAAAGTACATTTCACAACACATAATCCTGACATTTTGAGGAAACAATAATAGATAATAAAATATACTTTGCCTAATTTTAGTATTTCTTCTTTTCCTGCTACTTATGAAAAATCAGAATTGTTTCTTCACTTGAGAAGGTTTCTTGCTCTGTATATATTCCATGAAATACTTAAATAGATTTTGGCTCCTGCTATGAACATAATAATCATTAATAATTATTACCTGAAGTAATTGAGATAATGCTGAGTTTATTCAGTCATGTATGAAAAATTTTCTGTAAATATAGGTTCAAGGTCTTCAATCTTTCTGCTTTGCTCTATTTGTACACCAACCCCTTGGTTTTCATGAACAGACACATTTGTGTGCCTGGGTGAACTTCCTTCCTAGCATTTAAATAATCATAAATAAAATCACTGGTAGTATGAAACTTCCTCCTGGTCCAAGTATTGTTAATAAACATTTTTTAACACTTTAGTTACTACTCTCAAAGTGATTTGATTCATCATTTTTATAGAAACTTTTTCAAGTTTCACAGAATTGTATTGCTGTCATACTCCATTGGGTAGTCTGTAAATATTGAACTTTTTTACAAAAACATGCAAGTTAGTTACACTGAATGTTTTTTAAAATAACATGCAAAATTTGGAGATTATATGAACCTAAGTATTTTTTAATCTCTTTCTCACTGGGCTAATAGGTGAGATTCTACCAATAAATTTCTTTAGGATGCCAGCTTAGAGTATATTCACAATGGGCGTTATTCTTGGACTGTGATGGGCTTTTATATAAAGTGAATAGATGTGATGTATATCATGATTTTTGGGAAAGAGTTATAATATTTTTTTTCTTCAAACAATATTGAACCACAGGTTGCTGCTGTATTTTCATGTTGCTTGCAAATAGGCAGACAGCAAAAGTTGTCTACACTATGTCTGCTAAAGATTTAATTGCTGAAAAAGTTCTCACTGTCTGGCTATACTTGAAATATTTGAAGGTTCAGTTTTGAACCTTCATATCTATATAGTTTGAAAAGTTATATGTGACATTATTAAAATGAATACTTGTGTCTATAATGAGTAATAAAGCTCCCCATTTTATCTAGTTGAATTGAAATGGAGAATGGTATATTCAAAAGCTCAGGGCCTAAGAAAACTGAGTGTGAGATATGGTGATACTAATTTTGGTTTTTTTTCAGTCTATCTTGTGATTACTTAAGATAGAAATAATTAAAGAAACAAATCTCATTTTATTTAAAAAAATAAATTATTTTCTTTAATAAAGTGTGTTCTAGGCATTTACTTAATTTATATTTGGAATAAATTAAATCAATTCTTCATGTCCTTTTACTTCTCATATGTACAGGAAACAGCTGTACTCAAAACTACATTGTTATTCCTATTTTTTTCATCTACTGATCCACTTCCCCTGAGTTTTGCAAACCAAAAAAAGAAAAAAAAAACTGATTTAATTTAGATAAATAGGATGTAATCCCAAATGCACATTCATTTCACATTGTTGTGATTAAACAAACAAACAAAACCAAAGACAAGGACCATCTTATCTCTTTTGCTCCAATATGAATGAATAAGTGAAAAGCTGATTAGATTTCTGGGGATGAAAAAAGAAAAGTTTGCCTCAAAGGCTATAGTCAGCACACACTTAAGGCCTCATGCAGCATTAGAAATGTGAATATTTTCTCTGCCAACAGTGGACAAAGTTGCAAATGTAATTTAGTCCTGTAGGAGAATAAATTGTCGCAAGTCTGCAGTGTTTGCTGGAGTGGAGGCCAGTGTGAGTAAGGCTGGTGCAGCCTAGAAGATGCTGATATTTTAAATTAACCTTTGCATAGAAGTAAATATGTATATATGCACACTTCTTGCTTCCATTTTTCTTCTTTTGTTAACTGTTTAGCGCATTTTCATATTACATGAAATGTCCTTTTTTGAGTAGTTGTTCTTATATGTCAGATTTGTCTGCTGAATGTTAATTTCTGCAGGACAACATTCCTCTTAAAGATGTTTTAGAAGTATGTCTCTTAAATGAAAACATTTCTTTTGTAGTGTGAACTGTCTGTGCTTTCCCTTAGTTTCTAATTTTCATGCTCTGCAATTCAACTGTAATACTTCTTTGTATGTATACATAGCAGAACTCTTTCTGTTCAACAATGATGTCTACAGAATATTGCCTACATCTTCTACCATACTTTATGGTTTAGAAACATACTTCTGCATCTTTGTAGGATAAGAAACATGGTGAATTTCTACCTAAACATAGAGATTTTTTTTTTTTTTTAAAGATTGCACATTTCAACATTCATTTCTTATTTAATTTACTATGTATTTGACCCAGTAAAGCCGAAATAGCTGATATTATGGTCCAGGTTTTGTTGTAAAGCAGTGTATAGATTGGGGTGGACAGTTTGCAAATTTGATTTGATTTTCACCATATCACTCCTTGGACCTGTCCTTTAGTCCCAGGCTCAGGGCAGGCTCAGATGGTCAGCCTGGCCTCTGCAGACCCCTGCTTATAAGGAAACCTAGGCCTGCCTTAGCTTGCAGTTTTGTATCTAACAGGAGCCTTGTGCTACTGGGCAATTGTCAGTATCTTTGTCCTTTTCTAAGAAAAGATGAGGCTAATTCTAGATGTAAAGTTGAACATGAGTGATATGCAAAATGCTCTAAGTGCCACTGGATCTTCTGTATGCAAGATTAAATTATTGTTTCTCAATCAGTGTTTAATTCTTCTGGGTAGAGGGAGAGTCTTAAAAAAATCTGTGATTGTAAAGTTTGAGAAGCACAGATGTAACAGAAAGCAAAGATAAACTTCCATTCCTATCGCCATATACTGTGACCTTCAAGACTGAATATTTCCAATCCATCTTCTGAAACCTATGCACAAATAAACTACATGATTATTATTGCACACATGTACACATTTCATTCTCACTGAGAAGATCATGAATGATTTTTACTTTAATTCTAGATCATCAGTCTGAAAAGGTTAAGAAACAGTGTGCTAGCAAAAGAAACACAGTGTTGAAGCCAAAACCTGCATTAATTTAAAAGAGATTTCTATGCAGAAAGAATGCTGGTTTCTCCTAGAGTGTACATTTGCATGAATCTTAGAAAACTTCTGGGTACATTCTTCTTAACAATGTTTGAAAATCCTGAGCTTTTACTTAGTGCAGAGCTACAATTGATATTAGTGGAAATATTACGTGGAAAAAGAACTAGGACTTTCACAGCAAAGAACTTCAAGCAGATTGATTTAGTCTTCTGTACCTGCTGATTATTTTCCATAAGCTTTCATCACAGTTTTAGTCACTGGAATCATCTCATGCCTTATAAAATATTAAAGGCAACATTTTTCTGTTATAATATGTGACAGAGAAGTAGCTTTGGGCATGTGATTGGAAATATTTTTTTGGGTCTACTGACTGTTCATGAAAATGAAAAATATGATGGCAGCAACAGTGTTAATAACAATTAGCTTGTGCAGATGAACATTAAACAAGCTTTTCTGTGCTGGTCTCTGAAAAATATTTCAGAAAAATTTTGACATGGTATTGTTTCAGTTACCAGAAAAATGCATTCCAAGGTGCATCAAGAGTTAGCATGTCCTTCACAGTGCAGTTCCTACCCCAGAGCTGGTTTTAGAAATTTTAACCCCACACAATATAGCAGAAACTTAGGTCAGTGTGTTTTTTCCCCACAGTTTATTTTTCTTGGTGATATGAATGGAGTACCACTGAATGCCTCAGAATGCTTAGCAAAAGGAATAAACCCTTACATTAATGCTTCACAAAGGTCATGGTTCACTCTTTATTTGTTTTTCTTAACGTAGCCCATGAAAAGATAATGGGATAAATGTATTCTGTCAGATGTAGGGCTTTGTACATGGTCCAGCAAGTTATGTAGAAGAAAAAGATAACAATTTTGTTCACTGTTTAGAATAGATTTACTGTTTAATTAGAAACTTTGAATGTTGAACTTGGTTACACTAATGTCCATTATCAGCATTCCTTTTGAGACAGACTAATTATTAAAACATGGAAATAATTTATCTTTCAGTGTATACAGAGACAGTAATCTCTTGGGAGTTTTTAGCTTGTGTTGAATTTTCATTATGCCATTAAATTTTTTGTTTGTCAACAATAACAGTATCCTTCTTAAGAACTGAATGTCTGTGTTTGCAAATCAGACTCCATTCTGAAGAGAAACTCTTAAGATAATTCCATCTGAACAGACTCTGTCCCTTACCAAGAGCATCCAAAACTAGTGATGGAACAACATTCCTCTTTGATGAACTGAAATAAGACTTTAAGTTAATGCTGTGAATGGCACCATGGATATTTTATTTTTGCCTTTTCCTCAATAACCTTCAGTTCATTATATTGATACAGAAGAAAATTAATTCCTTTACTGATGAAGAACATGTCTTCCTTTGTATTTACTGTGTATAAACTATGTTAAAAATAATTTTGTGCTAGACATAGTGATTTTCACTTTTCTAGTGGTGAAGCACCTAATTAAGTGATTGTTTAACCACTGCAATATTTGCCTTTTACCACAGAAACAACAGGGAGGATCTGGAGGATATTCCTAAAGACAAGCCAAAAATGTTCTTTATTTGGTCTATGCAAGCAGGCTAGACACTTTATCGTCAAGAAAAGTCCATGCAGTTCAAATTCTGGCCTTTTCTTCTGTAAGCTAAGTCTGATTCTTGATACCATAAGGTATATGCATGTGTTATGTTTCCTAGTTAGCCAGTTGCTGAGAGTTTAAACCCAGCTTGAGAGAGGGTTTTTTGGAATGATTTACTTCATGTTGTAAAAGTGCTCTTAAAAAAGAGCATGTTATTACCATCTCTACCATGAGAAACTCTTTGCAATCAATATGTAATTTAGGAATCCTGCTTGGTACCACAGGTTCTCTGCCTGCAAAGGCTGGATCTGAGTGCACTCTGTTTTAAGTATGGGGCTTTTTTATAATCTGTTTATGAATGTCTTCATATTGATTTAAAACCTGTTAAAGGTAAAAGGAAAAATTCTTGTTATAGGAAAAACTAGCAGTGTAGGGTTTCTAAGCTTCAACAACCATAGATATAAATGCAGCCACCACAAGACACAGGACAAGGACAAACTCAGCTTTCAAGGTTGAATTCCAGATATTTGGTAAACAAGCAACAGATTCACTGACTGATGGAGGACTTCAGGTAGAAAAGAGACCAAATTCCACTAAAAGGAGAAACCAGAATTGTGGAAGAGATGTAAAGCTTTACATGGTGGGACTTACATGAGAGCAGAATTGGGAAAACATAAAGAACTTCTGAACTATCACCAACAGTCATATTCAAGAGCAGCAAGGAACAAAGAAAGGGAGATCCCTCTCTGTGTTTTATTTTTAGGACACACTGTAAGCTGTTTTTCTTGTTCTGGATCATGGCGTAGGTCACAATAAGATAAATGTGATTTATTTGCAGAATCTTTATAAATATAATTTGTTTGTTGGTGTTCAGTGTCTTTAACCTTGAAAAGGTGACCTCAGATTACCCATAACCTGAGGGGAGACAGACACATTTATGATCTCCTAAACCAATATAGCTGAGCTTCGAGTTCTCATTCTGTGACATGAGAATAGGGAGACCATGGAAGGAGATTAAACACATCCATTTCTCTTACTGGGAAAACCAAATACAGAAGCAACATCTAGCACAAAAGATCAGCTGTGGATATGATAGAAAATGTAACAGAAGAGGGACAAAGACCAACTTTGTAACTGGAATTCTTGCTCTAATCCATTGATGCATGATTTTTTTTTCCAGTGTCATAGCCTCTAAAGGATGGTGGTTTTAACACCTGCAGTGTATTTAGCCCTTTTTAGGATTTTAATATGTCTGTGGAAAACATTTGTACTTTGTTAAACCACGTAGTGCCTTTCTGCCACAATTATTTAAACATAGCAAGCTCAGGACTTGAAGTATTTGACTGAGCAGGCAACACAAACGGAAATGATTAATGTGTTTGAAATGGGACAGTTAAGAAAATTTTGCACTAAGTTTTTTCTACAAGACAGATGAGGTTGAATACTTTGTGCCTGCATCTGTGCTCTATTCCTAACATTATCTTTTAGAAAGATCAGCCTCCGAATATGAAGACATATAAAGACTTGTACATTTTAACTAGACATTGACAAATCAATCATTCCAACTCACAGCAGAAAGAAATAGGCAATTTGTTACTGTCTCCAAGAATGATGGAGATAACACGAAGAAGAGTTGGAGAAGAATCCAAAGTGGAACATTGACAGAAGCAGAAACAAAATACAGCCCTAGCTGACTGTGTAGTTGCCTTCTATCCCCGCTGACTGATTGCAAGATCTTGCAGTAAAAGTACACTTACTAGTTGGTTCTGAACAACTGGCATTCTGTAGCAAACCTCTGTTACCCTCACAACTGAAAATGAGATTACTCATTAACGTGATAAATTAAATTTACAGTTGAAACTTCAGAAACAACGAACCCTGGAGCTTTAAATTCAGTACTTGGAATGAAAAAGAATAATGTCCCATATCGCATTCTGGGATACTGCTACAAACACATTTTTTACACATTAGGTCATATTAAATAATATGTTATTATGGCTAAATTAAAAAAAATACAGTCACTCTATATGGTTTTCAGTATATTTTTTTTTTTTGTCAGAGACTATTTTCTCCAGAAAAATATGCTGCCAGAGAATTAAGTGCTTCCAACAGAGAATTAGAAAAAAACAACAAATCAACATTTGGATTACTTTTAAGGTTTAAAAGACGTAGTAATAAACAGCACAATTATGTAGTAAGAGAACAGTGTTCCATTATAATCTGTTGTGTCTAAGTGACCACAGCTTTAGAAGGCTCTGAGACAGAACATAACAAAGAGTTTTAAATAGAATCACAGAATGGTTTGGATTGGAAGGGAACTTTAGATCACCCAGTTCCAACCCCATTCTACCATAGGCAGGGACACCTTCCACTAGACCAGGTTGCTCAGAGTCCCATCCAAACTGGTCTTGAACACTTTCAAGGAAGGATCATCCATGACTGCTCTGGGCAGCCTGCTCCAGTGCCTCACCACCCTCATAATGGAGAATTTTTTCCTAACTTCGAATCTAAGTCTCTCTGTTTTCAGTATAGTAAATACATAAGGTGTAAACTCTGGTCAGAATGTCTATGCTTGTTTTGTAGTGACTGGTTGCTTACTAAATTTTAAATTTCAAGTAACATCTAGTATGTTTTGCTTGAGTCCACAGAGACCTTCTCAATAAGCTGTATGATATAAAAAGTGATCAAATGTACAGTGAAGACAAAGGGAATTTATGGAGCAAAAGTGACACTATTTAACAGAAGCAACATTTTAATATAATTTGTAGAGATGAATTATAATTGTTTTCAAACTAAAATGTGGGAACACAGCAGGGCAATTCCAAAAAATGTCAGGATCTTTCTCTCTGACTGGCTTAGAAAGAGATAAATGCATTGTAAATATTCACAGCTTTGATGTTCTCTTCAACTCACCAATTCCTTATGGAACATTTTTCACTCTGTGGCAAACATCTCTCCTGTCTCACCCTGGATTTAGTGCCCTAACTCCCTCCATTCTTCTTTCTGTTTCCTTGCAGCATCATGTATCATACTCCATCTACTAAAATATGCACAGTAGAGAATTTTGTTTCTTGTTTGAACAGGTAATACATTGATTAATAAATGCTGCATAATTTATGGAAGAAGTAATTGCTCACACAGTGGTAAATTAAGCTCCCTAGCTATACTGAACTTCTGGAAAGCTTTTTTCTGGCTCTAATTTCTGGTTGAATAACATTGATACAGTGTCTTTCCCCAGGAGAAGTGACTGTAATGAATATTAATTTAAAGGAGTGATCTAAAAGTTTAGGATGAGGTTAATTTTTGAAGAAAAGGTCAGACCTATTGAAAAGAAAACACATCTTGGAAATGTAGAAATTAAGATGACAATGTGCTTACTAATGTTTCATAAAAATAAATATACTCCATAGCTGATGGACAAGCTCTCCTTCAGATGGGAGTCCCTGTTCCACTTAGTTCAGAACAGGAACATTGAAGCTGAGTCTGTTTTCCAGATAAATGCTCTGGTCTGGATTAAAGTCTAATGTAGAACAGAACTTACAAGTGGCCTATATAATCATTCTTTCTTTAAAAGAGGAGATGGTTATTTATCCATAATGGTACAAGAGAAATAGACAAACACATGAACCATGAAAAGTTCGGTCATCTATTCTGGTTCTGTTTTTAAGGAACAAAAATGAAACAAAGGAAGTGCATGGAGACAAAAGCTCTGTTCAGTAATAACTCCATTTGCATAACATCAATTTGTCTGGTATTTCCTAAGGTTTAAATTTTTACAGTTTGAGAAATGTTAATGTGGCTAATCAGATCTAAAGTATGGCATCTTGGTATATATCCTAACATGTTTAAGAGATCTTTGTAGTAACACCACATTTTGGAGAAACCATGCACTGGATTACTAGGCTGAAAATCTCACTTTTAGAAACATTAATTTTGCCGAAACGTATTGGAACACTAAAAGGAGAAGCTTACTATGCTAGCTGCCAGTAGGTTTCTTGGTGATGTTTAGGATGCTGACATCAGCCTCTTGGATTCATTGAAGTGCTTGAGCTTACAGCTCTGGCTAAAGCAATGGGATTGCTGGCTCCTGGACAGCAACTGCACTGACCTTGCTTGGTCCTACCTTCATCAGCTCCCAGGGATTGATTTCAAAATGAGTGTAAAAGAAGTACCTTCTTCAATGACTCAATAATCCAAGTCTGGCCACTTAATATGTGATTTTTGTGGTTTTATTGTGTTTTAGAAACAAAAAGACGAAGTAATATTCTGTTTATCAATATGGTTTTTTATCCTCAAGTCAATTTGTGTCTCTTGCCATTTTACTGCAGTGATCAGGGAAAGAGCCTTGATCCTCGAATGACATCTGGATGTTTACATCAAGTAACAAAGGCAAACTCAAGGGCTGCTCTCTGAGTACATATCAAAGCTTCAATGAGTGGGTTGTTTTCTAGTTTAGGTTTTAATGAGAAAAAGAAAAGGTGTTAATGCAAAGAAGTAAAGTTTGTTGTTTAGCATATAGTAGAAATTAAACATAATCCTGAAACAGAATATCTCAGTTTCTTTCGTAAGCCTGATATCCAAATCCATTCTGTCCTTTGTCTCATTTCTCAAACTGATGCACAAGTCAAGGTTGACTAAACTGATCTCCAAATTATTTCCCTCTCTTCTTGCTGTGATTTCTTTTCTTTTGTCTTACTTCAATCAAGTAGGCTTGTAAAAGTCTAAATCAAACAGTTGAATGCTACCACTTATGACTGTTTTGATTACTAACTTTTTTTTCTAGAGCTGCATGTTTAACATACAAGATAGCTGAATGTGTGGTCAGAGAGGCAACTTAGAACCTGAGTATGAATAAATTAAGACCAATACATAATTCCTATTTCTTGTATAGAAAAGCATTAAATATTTTGAAAAGTCCTTCAAATCATTCTTTGCTTCCACTGCCACTTGTCCCTGAATGTCCATGGAGTGCACTTATAACACAGCACAAGTGTATGCTAGAAAGGATGATGATCAATAGAATTGCCTTGGAGGGTATGTGATGATGAATGAAAACTGCTGCAACTCTCAGAAGGTCTGCAGCAGGGTGGCAATTGTTTGATTAGCTATGGCATCCCTACTAAAGCTCTAGTGAGACTGGAGCCTTTCAGTCTATCAGAATTCAGGCATGTCAGAGCTTTGGCTGTTCCCAGAGCACAGCAATGCTGTGAAGATGGACAGAAAGTCACTCACAGAATTGTAGCTCTGCACTCTGTGTCTTGAATGCATGTAAGTCTCAGACTCTCAGATACATATTTCAGTAGCTGAGGGTGAGCAAGTTACCTGCTGGCACCTTTACTAGAAGAAGCTGAAATAATCTATACTTGGAGGAAATTCAGAACTGGAGAGGTGATTTAAAAAAAAACCCACTAAGGAACAGGAAATAGGGTAGAAGAAGGAGGTGCCATGGGAGCAGCAAAAATATTGCTGATGCAGCATTGTGTAGAAGTTAGGCTTGTGAGTGAGACAAAGGGTCGTTATCACAAGACACGTGTACATTTTACTCTTGATCTCCTGGGTCATGAGAACAATGACAGAAATCTTCCACAGGATCTCAGGAGACATTCTGAAGTACAGATGCCAGGCCTTAGACCAAGAACAGTGTATGCACTTTTAAATATAAAATCCAGCTGTGAAATTGCTGGTCAATTAACAACCTAAGAAAGAATAATACATTATCTGTTTAGTTGTCTCTTAGCTGCTCAATTGAGCACACACTTTGTCTTAAGCAGTCAAATTTAAATATTACATTATATGTTAGTAATAATCAACTTAAGCCTGTGCTGACATTTTTTGTTGAATTATCTGTAGAAACAAGCTGTTTGACAGCTGTAGAAAAAGAGAAGGTATTTGTTTTGTAGGTCAATAGGGCTGCCCCACCTACCATTGAATTCGCATTGAAAACTAAACATCCTCTGGCTTATATTTATCAAGTCAGCCTTAATTGTCAAGAATGTAAAGCTGAATACTACACTGAAGCAATGTTAAATGGCATGGGGAAAAAATGGGAATTAAGGGCTATATATTAAGAATTTCAAGGATGAATGTAAGCATTTCTGCTGTGCTGTACTTGCATAGTCATGTTATCAAAAATACAAAGTTGAAATAAAGAATTACTTAAAATGATAAAACCCTGAAATATCTGAAATGGGAATTTCAGATAATCATTCTGATTATTTCAGATAATCAGATAATCATCTGATAATTTCAGATAATCATTCTGATTATGAATACTTTCTGTATGCAAACCCAAATTTTAAAAGCCTACTTTCCATGAGAACATTGCTGCTGTTATTAACTGACAGGACGCTTAAGTCTATTTTATCAACCTAGTGCATTTTTGTTATACAGATATCCCATAATACCTGCAGCAGTTAACTTATCCCTTGTAAACACAGGATGAAGTTTGATTTGCTGTTGAACGAAGTCTCCTGTCAGGTGTCTTTGCTCACACAAAAGCAGCACAAGGCTGTTTTTCTTGCAAAAGACATTCAGGCAGAAGCATATATGTATTCAAAAGGAGGTCTTTTATAATTTTAATCAATTTTGAGCTTAATATGTTTAATATAATTTATTTACTATTTAACGTAGTGCCCCTTTGGTGAGAAACATAAGTAGTTAATGACCTGCAAAATGTTTCTATGTAGCTAAATTCTAAAAGCATTTGACAATTAATTGAATTAACTATGTCTTGAAACCTGCAATTCTGGGAATATTCTAGCACTTGATAAAAAGCAGATTTTTCTCTGCCTACATGTCCGTGATTTTCACTATGAATCAGGGTAAAGCAGATTTTTCTCTGCCTACATGTCCATGATTTTCACTATGAATCAGGGTTCATACACGTAAACAGTCATAAGAAAAATGGCCTTAAACTTAATAGTTTTAATAAAAAAACTTACACTCTCATTTTAGATAAAAAACACGTCACAATTGTTCCTACTAGATCACTTGAACATTTGAGCTGTGTATTTACTTTTTTACCTGTAGAAAGAGGGTGAAATATCTGGGGAAAAGTATTTTGATGAGCCATCCTACCTCTTGCTCCCAAGTGCTATTTTAGCCTAGTTTCTTACCAAGATTTTTATTTACTTATTGGTCAATCTAAAGGAAAATATGAGGGAAAACAAGTGCTCTGGAAGTGGCACTTTCCAGGATGATCACTTCTGTAATGTTAGTTATGAATGAAGATTTTAAATTTGTTTTCCAGTTTGCACATGTTTTGTAATTCCTTGCATCATGTTGTCCTCTGCACTGCAAGTCCCAGCCTGCAGAATTCCTGGGGAACAAGGCTGAAGAACTTTTTTTGTTACTAATCTCTACAGATATAAACTTAATCCTAAACTTATTTCCAAAAATAAGAGTATCTGTTGATTACTCAGCTGCTCCACAATTAACCAGTTACAGTATTAAAAAATAGAGGGACCAACTTGCTTTAAGTGCAAAATGTGGCCAGTGACTCATAATGGAGTCTTCAAAATTCAGAAGAATATTTTGTTAATCTATGTCTGGGGTAAAAATAAGGATTAGAAAAACATATGAAGTGTGAGCACCATTCCTATGTATGGGGTGAGTTATGTATGTCAGCCACATACTGACAAGTAAAACCATCTCTGCTGCAGCCTGTACACCCAGCATCTGTCTCTGCTGTGGGCTATTCATCATCTTGCAGATACAGTTACTGTCCTTCTTTCTCCCCCAGACAAATTATCCCACACTTCTCTCTTTGTTATCTTTTCTCCTTCTTCAGCAGCTTCAGACTTCCTCAGACTCACCTTCAAACTCGGTATGTCAAGCTTGCCTGTGGCTTGACTCACACTTAGCCCTGCTGTGGCTTGTTTACTTTGATTTAATTAAAATGCACCCATCCAGAACTCTGGGCACTACCGACTGCTCGCCTTGCAGAACCTTACATTTCTGCAGTATTTTCACATTACTTTCTCTATAAGCCTGGAACAACCTCTTTCTTCAATTACAGCAAGCAGTGTAAATTATTTCCCTCAAAACCACCCTTTGAATCCTTGCTCAACTACCAAACCTCTATTTTTACCTTTTTAGCCAGTCAGAAATTTAATTTGTTTCAGTTACCGAAGAAATAAACTACTGTGGTTAGGAAGGTCAACCTTAAAGTCATTGTTTATTTGTGTATTCTTTTTTTCCTGGTGCTTTTAAGATTTTCGTATTAATGTCAGGACAGTAGCTTCATCATGTGAACACTAATTCCTTTACTGTGGCTGAAAAAAAATCCAGTGTATTTTCCTATGTTACCCAAGTACTTTTGGATGGGAAGAATTAGGAAATGGAAAAGTGTTTCTTCCTAAGTTAGCCAGTAGTAAGAAAATAAAAAGAAAAAAAAAAAAGAAAGAAAAACAGTAAGTTGTGAGTTGCTCATATATGGAGCATCAGCTTTATTCTTAAGTGCTGAGAACATCAATAACATTTTTAAAAATAAATAATTCAAGCAACTAAGAACCTGAATAAATATAATTTATTAACCTTTTGGATTATGTTTTTGGGTTTTTTTTTTTCAAGCAAGGGAACTTTAGTATTCGTCTCTTCTTTTTCTTTTCTTATTCCTGTTTCTGTTCCCAGTTCTGTTCTCCAAAGTTCATTCTCATCCTTTCTTTCTGCTCCATTTTCTTACTGCTCCTTTCCTCTGTATATTGCTCATGAGTTCAGTTTTTGGTATGGCAATGGCTCTTTTCACTCCCTTTAGCCATAGTAACATCCAGCACCTACCCCCCAGTACAAGCAACAGAGAGAAATAACAGTGTGCGTGTGTCAGGATAGACAGGACACAACTACAAACACAAAGCCATGGATGAAATGCAAAGTGTGAATGCATTTTCTTTAACCTTACCAGCTGGGGCATCCCCCAAGCAGCACCTGGGCAGTGGCACACAGGCAGGGCCACGGGCACCACAGGGATTGCTCCATGCTGGAGGGTGGCTGGACCTGCTGTTCACACAAGCTCTGTGTGGATTCACTTAACCACTGGGCTTTGATCTTCCCCACAGCAGGGCAGGAGTCTCAGGCAGGTTCGATAGGATGCCTCTGAGTATCACAGGTCTGTGTTATCCAAACACAGATGTTCTGCTTGTCAAGCACACAAGAAAGACTAAAGTATTGTTAGTGTGACATGTATGTTTTTCTACACCCCATCTGCAAGTCACTTAAGGGTGTTTGCAATAATCCTTGCCATTCTTCCACTATTTTTTCACACCATGCCTCAAGTCTGCTCATCTGACTTTTTTTATTAAAGACCTCTATAATATCAGATGAATCTTTGCTGACTGTAAAATCAGTGACAGAAGCAGATGGTACAGAATACTGCAGATATCAGCTCTTGGTCAGATGAATCCCACCCTCACTGACTGCTCCAGTTTTCTTTGAAATGCATTCTTGGAAGGCCTGAATCATTTGATCAGCAGTCAGTCATGATACTGGATTGCCTGGTTCTGCCACCATAGCAGCCACGGGGACTCCTAAAACTAATTTTTGTGCTTAGAGAGGGGCAAACATTTCTTGCTTATTCATTGCTGGTGAAGAAAGTCATCACTTGGTATTGGAAGCAGGATTAAGTGGGTTAGTACTTACAAGCACACTGGGACTTTTTATCAGCAATTTGGGAATAATAAAGTGTGCGTGGGAGGAGTGCAGAAGAACAGCAGAGGGGCTGCATTTGGTGCTCTGCTGCTCCTGGACCATGCTTGTTTGCTAGACACATTACAGAGCTGCTCAGGTTTCTTCTAGAAACACATTGTGATTGGTGCACTTCTAAAACTGTACATTTCTAAAACTTTTCTGTTCCTGAGGAACCACTTTTGAGAAATATCCCTTCTGCTTTGCCATTGTGATACAAAAAGCGTAGGTATTATGGTATTTAGAACAAGATATTTATCAAAAAGTGTTACACAGGCAACAAAGACCTTGAGAGATCTGAAGTCCTTATTTGCATTTTCAAATCAAAAGGGGTTTTTGGCTAAATATTTTTTTATTTCTTTCATTTGCATTTTCAAATCAGAAGGTTTTTTAGCTAAATATTTTTCATTTCTTTCATTAGTCTAACTTTAGTTTTGGTTTCCATTTTTTTTAACTTTCTTTTTCCCAATGTTAGCTGCAAAAGATTTGTCAATGTATCAGTGCAGCAGTGAAATAGTTAATAGTTTCTTTAATCAGCATTTCACTTGAATATTTTATTGCTTGTTATTAAGCAAGGTATTGTTCTCTCAGCTTCAAATTACAAATTTGTGTTTTTCACTCTGTTTTTGTGGCAACTTCATCCCCAGAAAATCAAAATTACTAAAATTTCTTCTGACTCTAAAGGCGGTTAAAACTGGTATAATATTCTGTTGAGGAAAAAAATGGCTATACTACACAAATACAAATTTTTGTTAATGATTCTTTTGCCATGGAAGTCTATAGAGTATGCTTCTAAGGTCTCTAATAAGAAATGCTAAAAGGTGTTTAATGGTTTTAGTTTTACTTAATTTAAGAAGACTTTAATTCATGATTGAACTGTTTGGTTATCCTCAACAACCTTGGCTCATTTTTTTCCCGGTGGGTATTATATTTATTCTATTTTTTAAAGTATGACCTTATTTTTTGTGGTTTAAGAAGGTTTCTGTGGTCTTTTCTTTCGTAATGTTTTTATTATAATGATGGAATTGTACAGTGGTTTTGGTTTTAGAAGGAACCCCAAAGATCATCCAGTTCCAACCCTGCTGCCACGGGCAAGGACACTTTCCACAAGACCAGGCTGCTCAAAGCCCCATCCAGCCTGGGCTTCAACACTTTAAAGGAAGGAGCACCCATAACTGCTCTGGGCAACTGTTCCATTGCCTCTTCACCCTCATAGTGAAGAATTTTTTCCTAATATCTAATCTACACCTGCCCTATTTCAGTTTTAAGCCAATCCCCCTTGTCCTGTATCTCCATGCCCTTGTAAAAATCCCCTCTCCAGCTCCTTTGTATGCCCCCTTCAGGTAGAACACCCTTTGTTTAGATCACCCAGAAGCCTTTTCTCCAGGCTGAACAACCCCGACTCTCCTCCCAGGAGACCTGCTCCAGCCCTCTGATCATTGTCATGGCCTGCTTTGAACCCACCCCAACAGGTCCTTGTCCTTCTTCGTGGCCTGCTTTGGACTCGCCCCAACAGGTCCTTGTCCTTCATCTTTTGGGGATGCCAGAGCTCACAACAGTCCTCCAGCTGGGGTGTCACCAGAGCAGAATAGAGGGGTACAATCACCTTTAAAATAAGTGACTGAAAAATTCTGCTTTCCTGTACGTTGGAGTATATAATATATTCCTGGTGACATAGCCTGTAGAAATCCAGCTACAGTGATTAGATCAAACAAGGGAAGCTTGTTTATAGTAGTGGTTTCATGAAAGGCCAAATTTTCATCAATTCTGCACTATTTGCACTGTGTTTTCCTGTGTTGTAAATGTGCACAATTTCATTAAAAGTAGTTCTGACCTTCTTAGTGCACAGACTTTCCTATTGAGATTATAAAACCTTGTTTTGATTTGTTCTTGACCTAAAAGAAAAAGAATAACTTTTTGTTCAAATGTTTTCTAATTATTTTGTTATTTGTGCACAAGGGCTAATGAAAGTAATTCTAGAGAAATTGAAAGAATTTATTTCAAAAGCAAGAGCTGCACTGCCCATTTCAGACTTAAAAAATCTGTTTCCTCATACAAAACTCTAGCTGCTTCCAATTCCACCACACCAGTAGATTCTGACATTCAAAACTACAGGAGCAAATTCAGAGAACAAAAAGCATTTGAGTTATTGAAATCACAGAGTATTTAATATGCTTCTGTGTGTTTGCTCTATCAGCCTAGATTATATTTACCTTCGCAAAGGCTTTATCACATGAGCACAGCTATTCATTTCAATAAGTTGCTCATGTCCGTTCTCTTTTCATCTGCAAATTCAGTGGAAAGTTTGTTCAAAGTAATAAAGAAAAAATTTATACCAGCTTTACAAGAAGTATAAGTAGCAGCCATTTACGTTTTTAAGATCTTAAAAAAATAGATTGATCTAAATAAATAGAGTATCTTCTGAAATAATTTCTCTGTATGCAATTTAGAATTTACATTATTGTATGCTATGGTAAATATAGTTGGTTTTAACTCCATGAGATCAGTCAAGGTTATTTCATTTTAATGTCTTGTTTCTGGATGTGACTTTGAAGATGAGTAAGACTCAAAACCTGCTAGGCAGGATCTGCAGTTTGGTTTGGATTAACTGTGTCGGTTGGTATAGATGAATTACTCTGCTAGGCAATAACTCTTGCTGCTCTAGCAGTGCTAGTGACAGTGAAAGCCCTCTCACTCTACAGCCTGGACATGATTGAACTGCTTTGTTCTGTACCATTGTGAAGACCTTTTATGTTCCTCAGTCTACCTCAGTAATCTAGAAAATATGTTTGTACCAAAAGCACATTCAGGATCATATTCCTTTATTTGTCCCATAAATCTCAACGTAATATCCAGCCTAGTGTGAGACTTTGGTAATTAAACTCTACACTAAAAAAAAAAAAAAAGCTATGTGCTTCATGGATCATTAGATATGCTAATTACCTTTTACTAGGACTGTCACCTGTATTTATGTTGTGGTAAGCAATAGAAGAATTTCATGTACTCGGCAAAATTGTTAGTTATGAAGGTATTTTAACTGTTGTGGATTTTTTAAGATAAAACATGGAAATATGATGCTTCTTTTTCCCCTGTACTCTGGCTAAATGAAACTGAACATCTTAATCTAAGTAGGTCTGTTGAGGGTTTTTTTCACTTCATGAAGTGTATTTGCAATGTATTTTGTGTTTTCTATTGCACTCGGGTTTACATGTCCTTTTACCTTTCTCTAAATTGGAGCAAATTGTTCAGGGTTTGAGTTGGATAAGTAGATCTATTCTGTGTAATTCAATAACTGCTTCATATTGCATAAATGGGAGGTTATCAATATCTTTTTCTCCTCTTTTCCATGATACAAGAGCACTAATGCGGTGTCAGGAAAACGCAGAGTAGTTTTCTCATTTACAACAGTGGTGTTCAGGTTATTCTTTAATTTTATGTCAAATTTTATTTTTTATTTATTTTTGGCTATTAGATCTGATCAGGGAAGAGAAGCAATCGAGTAAATACATATGCATATCCACTTCAAATATAGCCAAATTCTTGTTTATATTTTATCTGAAAATTGTGTAATAACAAGTGTGACTTCCTTAATTAGGAAATAGAGGTAGAATTAAGCTTTTTGCAATATTAATACAGGAAAACCACAGGAAAATGTGTAATGTCTTGTAAAGCAAGAGACTATACCTGTCTGATCTCTTTATGAAAATTAGCTGACGTTTATAAACAACAAAAATACTAGAACAAACAGAAACTAGTACTATTGTATTTTCCCCCTGGAAGACTTTGGCATTTCAAGATAAGGAATCAAGTTCCCAAATAAAAGGTATTGTTTATTTTACGTGAAATTTTGATATTTTGTAACACATTAATGTGACAAATATTTGTTTGTATAGAAGTTCCTGGTGATGTACAAGCTATACTCAAATAGCTGGAGTTTTTGGTTCTCTGTTGGGTTACCAAAGAGTCAACACCAAAAACTGTCTAACAAAATCTGCCCCCAAATTTTGAGTGAGCTCACGGAGGATACAAATCACAGAAAGTGTAAAAGAGCAAACTAATGCTTTTCAGTAGAAAACAATATGAAAATAATAAAGGTACATATAATGACATTCTGACTACCTGAGTCTATTTCAAATGTCATTCTAGAAATCACAAGGCTCCTTTTCCAGTGTAGCACAGTAATAGCTTCACTGCTCTGTCTCTGAAACCTGCAGGTGTTCTCATGTTCTTGAGCACTTAGAGTTGTGTGGTTTGTTTATCTGCACAGACACAGGTACCAAGGCAAAGTCTGAACCAGAGTAAAATTCCTTAAGGAATCACTCCCCTAAGAGTTGAAATACGGCTTCAGAAGGACATAATTTAAAAATTAAATCCCACTTTATTTATATGAAAAGAAATGTCTCTGGTCATTTTCCTGGGTGCAATAATGAACTTATAGCTCCACTAAATCCACTGCTACATAAATTTGAGCACTTCGAGTATCTTTCAGATTTTTTATCTTTTTATGTTATTTTAGATGATTTTTTCCTTTAATTTCTTGTTCCATCATGTATTTACCATTAGGCTCCATTTTGTTTAAGGTTTATTTTTTCCTGGTAAATATTTGTTCATGCAGAAATGTCGCACCTGTAGTGAAACTCACAGTAGTTCCATTTTTTTAGCTTGAGATGATTGCTTTAAATCTGGTTCCAGATCAACAGGAATTTTCCCCCTATTAAGTGCTACTGTGTGCTTAGGGGAAAAAAAATTTAAAGTGTGATTCTTGGACTGGATATCCACATAATACTTTAGAATAATCAGTATCATGCTTGCCCACACAGTCTGAACACCAAAGCAGAACTCACTTTATTCAGAATTGTTGTGGAAGTATCTGGAGCAACCTGATTCAACTTTGCACGTACCTCCTAAGTGATAAATTTGTTTTCCTAATTATCTCAGAAATTCAGGTAAAAGATTAAGTCTGGATCTCTGTGATAGTTTAATAAGATGGGTTTCACAGTCCATTCAATATTCTAATGGTTCCTTTAATATCAGCCTTGTCAACAGGGTATTTCAATGACAAATTTACCATTATATTCCTCACAGTCATTAACTGTCCATTTGTTTAAATATATATTTTTACTTATATATTTGAAAGTCTACAGCTCCTAAGTTTGCATCTCCTGCTCTAATGAATTCATCCCATTGATTCAAATAAGTTAAAAGCCTGAGGTGGCTTCATCAGCAATTATTAGTTTAGAAGTCTCTGATATTGGAAGTGGCATATATTACTTGCTTATACTTGATTCATCTATAGTGGTAAATATCAAATGACAGATTCAAATAGTTGACATCAAAGAAGAAAAGTCAAGTAATTTAGTTGCTTCTCTGAGCTCCATCAGTACCAACTAGACCTAAACAAATTGGACCAGCAATATATCTGTACTTAAAAACTTTCAAATAAATGGTTCAGTAATATTCCTAATTTCTTTCTTTTTCTTTTTCTTTCTTTCTTTCTTTCTTTCTTTCTTTCTTTCTTTCTTTCTTTCTTTCTTTCTTTCTTTCTTTCTTTCTTTCTTTCTTTCTCTCTCTCTCTTGATCTCTTGGTCTCTTGCTCTGCAATGTTTATAGTCCTTTCTATGCAAATTACACTGGTTCCTTCTCTACCCTACCATGGCCACTGATCACCCTTTTGTTTATAACACATTTGTGCATGTTGGCAGAATATTACTGTGTCATACTCAGTCTTCTTACCTTCAAACTAATTTTTACTTGAAGTACAGATTACTTGAACCTTTGCTTGCAAGTTATATATTCTGTTTTTTCTAATCCCTTTTACTGTTCCCTGCATTTTTCTTTATGTTATCTCCACCTTCCTTGAAGTGTTGCTCTGTAAAGAGGATACTGCATTACTTGGAGCTCACTGGTGCTGAATTGTGCACAATTATTGCATCTTTATCTGCTCAGCTGCTGCTTATCTTTTTACTTCCTCTATTATGACTGATTGCTGATTTCCAAGTATAACACTGTGCTTGCCACCAGGAATTCCAACCAGTGGCTGAAATTTTAGAATGCTAAAAAGAATTTATATATATATATATAGTCTAAAAAGAGTTTTTATTCCCGTTTCCAATATGCTTAGAACCCCTCTACCCTTAGTCTAACAATCAAATTTGGTCTTGTTTTTGCCATTATAAGTGCAACTGGTGAGTCTCAAGTGATGCTTGGTAAGTCTTAGCCCTTCCAGTCCCTGATCCAGTCCTGCTTGAAATCCTCTCCCTCTCTGACAGCAAATCATTGGTAATTGCTTGCTGAGAGAAATTTCTCAACTGATTATCCACCCATCTGATGATGATTTCATCTCCTGCCTTAGCCCTTTTATGAGAATATTATATGGAATAGTGTCAGAAGCTTTAATTAAAAGTCAGAATATATCATATCTGCAACTTCTCTTTTATCCAGGTGACTTGTCATAGAAGTAAAGTAGACTGGCTTGACATGAGTTCTTTCTGACAGATGTACATATGTTCTTTTACTGCCTTGTCTTCTATGACCTTGCAGATATCATGGTTAATACTTTTCCTTAAAGTTATTAATTTAATTAGATGTTTCTTTGGGCATGAGAATTTTTCATTGGTTATTTTGGGCTTTTTTTTCTCCTACAGGTCCTTTATAAATACCTAGATTAATACTTAGTAATATACAGAATTTCAGTGGCTAATTTCTTAAAAACTTCAAAGTAATGTTTTCAATCTCTGCCCCATTGCTCACATTTAACTGACCTTCATCTTTTTTATCATGGTTTCTTTATCTGTGCATTTAATTATGATTGTTAAATTAATTCTGTTAAATTGATCTTCCTTATTTGTCATTCATGTAAAGATTTAACGAAAAAGGCAATGGAATAGGTTACACTTCTTTTTTATAATTTGGTCTCTGTTCTCTTTTACATTCTTTTGTTTTCATTGTTCAAATATAGCTATGGATCCCTTCTGTTGCCTTCTCTTCCTTGTTCCAATAAGAACTTTTCTGGGTTTTTTCACACTAGTCTTTTTTATTTATTTTTGTATGAACATAAAGTACTCCCATGTGTTTCTAAGATTTCTTTTCTGCTTTCAGATCATTAAAGAGCTCCCAGTTCAGCCAGAAATATCTGTAGCTTTCCCTCCTCTATTTTCTTCACATATGTACAATTTGTCTTTGTACATTTGGTAACAAAAAGTACAGTCTTTCTAATGGGAATATTTTCAAACCACATGCTCAGATTAGTTGAAATGTGTCTTGCTGCTTTTCTGTACTTACTAGGATGTGTTTTTTGAATAAGCTGCTAAATATGCTACTTTGTTTTTTCAGACTGAGAAAAGGTATGACAGAGTTTGAAGTGTACACACAAAGATGAAAAGCATCTCACGGCACTGATGATATCAGAAACAGCTAAAAATTCAGCTTCCAGCAAACCAATGCACTTAGATTAGCAAGTTCTTAGTTGTTTGAGATTTTCTGGAGCAGTTTACAAAAACAATAGACTCTTCTGCCCTTGTTGTTTTGGTCAGGACAGTGTCAAGAGTACGTAGCCAATTGGATTGCAATTTTTCCCCTAAAGGCTAAGTCTCAGCAGGAACTGGAAGATATTGTCTCTTAAGGAGACAGATGCTGTCAATCTCATTATGATATTGCATTTTTTTAATCCAAGATAAAAACTCTTGCCAATTGCAGAGCTTGGGATTCAGTAGGAACCAGCTGCAGGGAGATGTCCTCATTGATGCCTCTGATGATGCTGTCACTCTATCTACAGCTACTGTGTCCAGCATCTCTACCTTAGCTTGCTTACTTTAACTTAGATTTACTTTTCAAGAGACACTTGAGGTTTTTGAAGTCTATTACCACTATTTATTTTACTCAACTCTCCAATTAATTAAAATATTAACTATAATAACTGTTTTCCCAGTTAATTTTCTCCCTCTAGATTCTCACTGAATTCCTCATGACAAATTAAAATTAAATCTGATATAGCTGCTCATTGGATGAATAAAAGGAAATACTTGTACATCTGCTCTTTCTTCTCAGACCTCCTGTTATGACATTGAATAAACTGGACTCTTCCTTCTTCTTGAATTCAGAGGAAAATAACTTCTTAGGGAGCTATGCCTGCCCTTAAAAAATTAATTGTACCATTCCTGTCAATATTGCAGTTCTGTGATTTGTCTCACAAAGAAATGGTGGAAACAATCTTCTGTAACTTCAGTTATTTAGTAAGACAGATAAAATGTCCTGTCTCAATAGAAAATTATTTTATGAAGAATTCCAGAGTAGAATTCTTTCTATATCAGAGTCTAACAGAGCTTTAAAATACAAGAAGCAACTTGCTTGACTCAGAAAATAATTTGAAAGCTGCAGAGTGTGAGTATCAGTTATTTTTTAGCCAGCTGAAATGTACTTTTCTCTAGGAAAAATGTTATCATTCAGAAGCAGACACCAATCCTCTTCACTTGAGAATCTTTGCCAGATAGTGTCACATGGATTTCCAAAGATTTTATGTTATCTCCCCATTTATCATGATGCTGTTTGAAAATGCAGTAAAGTCATAAAGCAACCCTACAGTATTTTGTGTGAATTTATTCTTGTTCTTTCATACTCTTTTTTGAGGTCTAATCAAGAAGTGTGACTGTCCCTACTCTGATTGCATAAAGCCAATTTACTGTTGTTCTCACAAGTGACAGTGTTTAAATTGGACATGACAGATAACATGCAGATGTTTCTTCATAAGAAATCATCAAAAGGGTTTGATTCTGCTAGCCTTAACCCTATACATTTATATATACTAGGAACCTCTTTGGCTCTATTCATGTAAGTGAGATATATATGGATATATATTATTTATATATATATATATATACACACACAGGGTAGTTGACTTGTAACCTTACCAAAGAAAAGATGATGTTTAATCTAATTAAGTTTCAAAAGCATAAGACAATAATGTTGGAGATTTCATGTTTGAGAAAGGAAAATTTTTTAACCCCCAGGGGTCTGCTGAATCCCTGGGGAAAAACACTGGAGCAAACATAAACTCTTGCAGTTCCTAGATGATGTCTTTTTACCATCCTTCCTGCAATGGGTCACAAACGCAGTGTTTCCTCTTTATTGATATCTAAATTGATACAGTGGGGTCTGCTATGGAGAAGTTTTTATCTTCCTCAGCTGGGACAGAGGCTGCTTTGAGTATTAGAGGGGATATATAAAAGAAAATTCTCTGTAAGATTGAATCCTTGACAGTTCAGAATGGACATTGAATGTTAGTTGTCTGACATCTTTTCTGAGTATTCCTCAATTATTCATACACCGTATGGGGCATAAAGAAAGTAAATCAGTTTATGAAATGCTGCTAATCTCTAGAGTTGAATAATCTGTAAGGCTAATATCTACAGCTATTGTTTGACTGCTCACTAAGACAACAGAATATTGTAGAAATGCATGTTAAGGGTGAACCCACCATCATGAGTTCTGAGTGAAGCCAGAACCCTGTGCAAAATAGAATCAGACCATGTAATTAAGGCCACTCAATATAGGGTGGCAAATTGAAGTACCCCAGTAAACTAATTCTTGCACTTCCTCAGTATTGAAATGCTCATTTTTGAAAATAATGTTCTTTATTGCATTTTTTTGTTTGTGTGTATAATACGTATTTGTAGTTGTTGGTTGTTTGTCATTGAAAGTCCAATTAATTGTAATGTTGCCTACTGCTTTTCAATGGAAATAGTGGGAGTTTTATTTTTACTTCTTATGAGGAAGTGTATCTTTTAGAACCTTTCCAGAATATCAAGCAGCTTGTCCTAATTTTCACTGCAAGCAATAGATGCTGTCCAAAGGGGAAAAAAAGGAAACAACACAACTGATATTTCAGTAGGAGCTGCAAGCAGCAGCTACAATCTGTGGACATGTACTTCAGCCTGAACACTACAATTTATTGGCCTGGGAATACATATAAACTTTCTTCTGAGGAAATGCTGGATACAGAAAGGCATGTCTTCCCTTATTGCCCTCTCCAAAGAGGGCTGCTGCAGTGCATGTGCCAGCTCAGGAAGTTTGGCTGACAGAGTACAGCTGGCTGGGTCACAGGACTGTATAGAGGAAAATAAGAATCTCTCTACCACTTCAGTTAGAAGCATGGGCCATTTCCTTGTCATCTCTTTACCCTATGGGGAATCCTGCACACCATAATCAAAAAGCAAGGAGAAGAGCACCACAGAAACCCTGTCAAAATGAAATAGTAGAACCAACAAATGTTCTTATAGCAACCTGCCCATGATGTGTTGTACAAACCTAAACCCAAGTAGTGGTTGCACATAAGATAGCAGAAGGACTCAGAGCAGAGCTTCAGAGGGCGGAGTTCATTGTGTCTGTTGCCTCTGACAGACTGAATATCCCTCTCCTCATAGCCATATTGGAAACAATCTGCAAGACTGAAATAGAGATCAGTGAAACCAACTGCTCCCTCCCATAAAGCAGTGAAGAGCCTTCAACAAATTCTAATGAAACTTCATGCTAGAAATGCATTTCTTACTGGACTGTGTGGGAAGGATGAGTAATAGGCTCTCATTGTGTTTCACTTTTCCTTCAGAATAGATATACAGTAATTTTCTGAAATCTCAGCAGTCGACCACTTGCTTTGCAATTCATCAAAATTGGCTATTCTTTATTTAAGTAAGCATTAACATTTATTTATGGTACTGCTGACATATGTCTTTAAATATTTACGAGAACTTTCATATATGTTTTAAAATATTTAGGATATGTCAAATGGAAAGAAGCTAGAAACTGTGGCTTCAGAACCTAGGAATAGTATGTACTATTTTGGAAAAGCATAGTTTATCAAAAACTTGGGTGCTAAGTAGTTCAGGTGCTAAGTTAGTCTGTCTTTATGACTGATAATTTGAAACACAAAGTGAAGAACTGTGGAAAACCCCATGTAGTTATATACTCTTTGATTAGTTATATACTCTTTGAGAAGAATTAGCTATGAAGATCATTTTCTTGAGGGAATCCCATTTTTCTGTCATTATTGATGGTTTTCTCTTTCAGATATTTTTACTTCCTCCTATCTCATCACAGTAGATAATTTCACACTGCCCTCATCATGCCTGATTATTTCCACCTTTTCATTGGCCATTCTAGATAGGTAAGGTGTTATCTCTCCCACATATCAAAGGTGTTGCATCTAGTCTTCCATTTCTGTTTCCCCAGATGTTCCATAGACCTCTTCATCGGTTCTCATTCTTTTTTTTCTCTTCATCAGTCCTTGCACAGTTCTGCTTCTGTCTGAATATTTTTGCCTTTTTTTCCTCCCTTATTTTCTCAGTTCCACATAAACACTGTCTAGTTTGCTCCTTTTATTGTTTTCAAATTTTGGCTTTCTCAACACACATGACCACTCCAGTTACTAAAAGATTCTGTTTTCAAAGCCTTTTATTTTTTGGATATATCTTTCTCTTTTCCAACTCAGACACTGAATACATGTATGTTAATGTTTGTGAATGCCAGCATTTTAGGTTTACAACCATTGAATATTTAGTTTTGATGCTGCCTGAGGTTGCAGAGTCTGGTAGCCCATTGCACTGTGACTCTTATGTATCCCCAGGCTCAGAAAGGCTGAGCACCCATTTGTGAGAGGCATTTATACATATGTTCATAGATATATATACACACACAAACACATATATCACTATTCGTGCACGGGTATCCATATATATATGTGTGTGTGTGTTTATATACACACTTATGAACTTCAGAGCACTCTAGAAGCTGGTCTTAGACTGTCAGCCTGCCTAGAAACTCGCCACTGACTGCTGAGTCTCTCTAGTTGCTGGCACATAGACACAGAAGCCTTGGAGGCCCACAGCCCAGCGCTGGTTGCTGATGTTGGGATCTCTCATCCTGTTTGCCATGTAGTCCAGCTTGATGCTCACTAGCATTCACCTCTGCCCACTCAGAACAGAAGTGCATCCAAACAGAAGGTTTACATAATAGGCTTAAATATGTAAGTAGAATACATGTGTGGTGCAAGCACAGGGCATAGTCACACAGGTATAATGTGCTATTGCCTGTTTCCACTTGATTAACCCCATTTATTTGATTGACCTCTGTATTTTCACTCCTCTTCCTGTCTGAGCCACCTAGGTACCTCCCTACTCCACCTTGAGTCCTTCCACTAAACATCCCATCATAAATTCCACACATTTGCAAAATTTCTTTAAAATATTCCTTCTGAAAGTTTTACACAGTCTCCAAAAATGGTCTTTCCCTTCATCCCACAAGGAGTCTCAAACCTCTGAGGACAGCTACCTCCTCCAGTGGAATGTGGCCATGCAGGAGAGTTTCTTTCACTGCGTCACCTTGGGGTATTTCACCCAGGAACCATCGTGTAACAGATCCCCTTTCTGGTCTTAGGGGGCAGCTGATTTAGTGAGTCACTTTTCACTGATTAGGTTCCTCTGCCTGTCACTGCTCTTCCAGACCTCACTGGACTTTTTGTGTTGGTGATCATCAGCCTTTAATAAAACAAAATAATCTAACACACTGGGAAAAGATCCACCCCAGCCATAAGAAATAAATTATCCTGCTTTGTGGAAAAGTTCTGGCTTTTTCCATGTTTGAAAGATATAATCAGTATGCTTCTGGGTTGGGATTTTTACTACAATCTTGTCTTGAGGTGATTTTATAAAATACTGTATCCCCTATCATCTCCTTTATGCCCAGAAATGGGTCCTATGGCTTTAAGCTAGGCCTGGGGA
Source organism: Eopsaltria australis (assembly GCA_034509425.1). Classification (NCBI taxonomy): domain Eukaryota; kingdom Metazoa; phylum Chordata; class Aves; order Passeriformes; family Petroicidae; genus Eopsaltria; species Eopsaltria australis. The sequence continues at coordinate 1,932,618 of JAVTVJ010000132.1, read as the reverse complement.
AAGGGGGAGAAGCCGGGGAAATTCTTTTGGCAGTTTGTGTTCAGACTTCATATACTCCTTCATTTTTCTCAGCTCTGCAGCTGAGAGTAGGAGTACATTTTTGCTTTTAACTAAGTTCTTTTTGTTAGCTGAGGCAAGAAGTTTTTTCCCGGTTCTTTTGGAACTTCTCGGCTTAGCTTTGGTCCAAGAACCAGACCATCAGTGGGAGCCAGACGCCATGAGTCCCGGTGGGGAGGCTGCAGCGATGCCACATCCCGGCTCCAGACCCCAGGAGAAGTCGAGCAGAACTCTAAAAGCCGCCAGCTTTCTCCAGAGCAAGAAGGCTCAATATTAACAGTTATTCTTTTTTCCCATGCTTGCAGACACTCTGCTTGTTAAATAAACAATTTTTCTCACTTTCCTTCAAGAAATTCCTTTCGTATCGGTGAGGGAGGGAGTGCCGAAATCTGCCTTCTTTAGAGGAGATGTTTATTTCAGGACATTTCCTCCTAAATTTGTCTCAAACTGAGACAAATCTAGTACTGAAGACTAACTTTCTAGCACAGACAGGATTTTGCAGAAGTATGTTAGCAATTGATACTCGATAAGAAGTGTAAGAGACTCTTCTCATTTGGTTTGAAGTCTTCTGTAGTGGTCCAGTATTTCATTCAGGTGCAAATCCATTGTATTCTGCCTAATTTCTTATTCCTTAGCACTCATAAAGACCATGGTGCAGAATCATTCAATGTCCATGATTAACCCTTGAAATCTAAGTTGCATTTAAGCTGTATCACCTTATCTCGCAATGACATTTCAAGGCCCTTTGCTCAAGGCATTTGTTCATTGAATTCTGTGTTGTTTGCTGCCAATCAAAAAGACTGAGAGCACAATGGGGAAATGGGTGGGCTCTCAGGTCTGATTTAGGGCAAGGGAGACAGTATCCTTGGAAGAGCTGGGCACAGTGCGCTAGGAAGACTTGGATACCTGGAGAAGAAATGGCACTAAATCTGTCCACACGTACTCTCAAAGAATGCATAGTACAGTCAGGTCTATTCAAACTACACTGGAGTGTTGAAAGTGGATCTTATGGAAAAAACTAATCAGAATAATCCTGAAAACGTGGGAAAGCAAATAGTGTGTGTGTGTCACATTCAAGATAAAAAGACGCTTGAGCAGCTATTCTAACCATGGCAACAGTAGTCATATATAAAACATGGTGAAAGCTTGAAAATTTGTGAGAAGTTTAGATAGTCTGAAATTGTCCTTCTGAATTCTGAAGAAGCTAAAAATTTCTATCATTTCATTTGAAATGCATGTATAGGAAGTATTTTGATCTTGTTCTGTTTACTGGTTCTTTAAAAAATACACCTCTCCTGGGGTGAAAGTAGAGACACTTGCATACACATAAACTGCTTATAACTACTTATGTGTATTCTGATATTAATTAAGACATTTTCAATATGCATCAGATGATGAGTTTTATTTCAGAACAGGAGCACTTACTGAGAACACTGTTAGAACAAAGGGCTCCAAGATTCAAGATTAGGACATCTGGGGGTGGGGGGTTTATACTTTAAATATTCAAATTCTGTTATATTGAAATATTTGTCTTTTCCAAAATACATTATTAACCTGAAAATATTGTATCACTAAAATATCAATGTATGAAAATATGAAGTGGTGCAAAGCTTTTTTTAACTTATTTGATCTATTAATGGTGGTTCCTGAGGCAATGAGGTAAATACGGTTAGAGTAACAGCAGCATAGAATGGGAGCAGTATGATTTTAGTTACACATATATGTTAGTACATATTTGTGCTACGCTGTCTCAAATCCCTGTAGAGTTGAGTTCTTTGTGTTTGCTGTGATTGAAATCCAAACCTAATACATCTATGAGAAACAAGAGGAAGATTTTATTTGCTGACTGTTTGCAGGGTTTTACTTGTTTTTCATGGACAAACTTCTGTCAGAATCTTTAATGTTTGCTCAAAAATATTGCTTTGTATTCAGCATTCATGCTTGATTAGTGAACTAATACAAAAAGTCAAAGTATCTCTCAAACATTTCTTTACTTCATAGGAGAGGAATATCCATTCTATAAAGAAATGCCATTACTTTACAAACCGTCCTTCACAGGAAACTTTATCATAAGATGCTCGACACAGAGATTCATAAACTGAAGCAGATGAAGATGAATTTCTCTGGTTTATAGAAAAGCGTGAACCTATATCAGTTTTATGGGATGGAGAAAACATAAATCTACAGCAAAGAAAGGGTAGTAAAAAGACCAAGTGTTGTAAATAGGTAGGATTTATCTTTAGATGTGATTATGAAGCAGGCAACAAGTCAGTAAAGTCAGAGGTGAGAAGCTTTTTGTTTTAGGAATGAGCAATTTCTGAGCACTCAGGAAAGGAAGCTGGGAGGGACAGAGTCCAGAGAACTATGGTAGATGACAGATTAAAGGTATAAAGACTGAATTTTTAAGGATGAATTCTGCAATTATTTGGTACCATTTACTAGGTTTATGTATGAGACAGATGAAAGGAGAAAATTTAAAAAAAAACTAAAAGTTCTGATCTGAGTCAAAAGGTAAGTATGTGTGCTGGCATTCAATTGGAAAGCAAGTGGAAGGAATTAATCTCATTTAACATGAGGTCTTGCAGTTTGGATTTCTGAATGAAAACAAGTTGTACAAGGCAATCTTCATTATCATGGCAGAGAAGTAGGAGTGTAACTCATCTGACACTGGCTTTAAGATAAAGTAAAATTATGACTTGTTTGTCATTACTGATTTTAAGGGGAACCTAGATGATGAAGACAGATACAATATCTACCTTAGGTATCTATTTGATCAGTGAAACACTCTGTTTCTCTCCAGCCTTTTCTTTTATGCAGCTCACCTTTTTAACCTCAGGCAAAAAAGCATAGGAAGCTAGGAGAATGTGTGCTGAAATTTTCTTGTCATTTCAGCTCTTTGATGAGGACTGCATCCAAACTGGATCATATGTTACAGTGATACCAATATTGGTATCTTCAGGAAAAAAAAAGGCAGGAAGAAAAGCAAACCATAATCTACTCATAAATACATGGCTCAAATCCCATATGAAAAGAGAATCCTTGCTGAGACATCTGCAACACAACTATTTCCCATTTTCCTTTTCATTTCTTAAGCAGAGAGCTCAGAGAGAGATGAGTAACTAGGGCTGCTGTCAGCTGCTTTGTTTTGCTCTGGTGTGTTAGAGCTAACATGGAGAAATCGGGAAACTCAATACAGACTGTCAGACCCCCTCCACTGTACTAAACAGAAGGTCTATCTTTATCTTTACCAAACATTTATAGATGAATACAAATACATGTCCCACAACATGTACAGCTTGCTGAAGACCTATACATATAGTATTGTTCATATGGAATTACATAGGAATGTTAAGACAGACTGGAATTTGAAATGGGCTGTTAAAAAGTTGTGTGGTACTTACACTAGTTTTCATTACCTTTCCTTTGCAAACAGCTGTCTGAGCCTTTTGAGCAGAATACTTCCAGTGTCTTTCCATCTCCAAGTTTTCTGTTTTCGCTATGTCACATCTGCCTCCTGCTGTTATTTCCTATCATTTCATTCCTCACACATCAATTTAAGAGTATGTGACACCAGTGCTAATGAAACATGTGGAGAATTAGGAGTGGCTGTTCTTGATAAACCAGATGATCAAAATGTTACCCACTTATGCATCTACAATGCTACTTTTTCTTCTTATTATCATATGTGACTTTACTGTCATTGTGATGCAGTACAATGTAGACAAAAGCTGGTCCTCCTCCCTCAGTTCAACCAAAGATTTTTACAGGTGGTCTCTCTAGGGTGTTTTTACTGGAGTGGGTAGCTTGGGTTTCAGCAGAGATGCTGGGAAATGAGAGGGTGGAAATGGCTCTGCTTGCCAGACCTGTCCCCTCTGTCTTGCACTGTGAGCTGCACTGCACCATGTGGGAACAAGGACTGGAAAGGACTGTGGAGCCCCATCCTCTGCTGTCACAGACAACTATGTCACATCAAGTAATAAATGTGTGGAGTTACAATGCCTGACTGTGGTAGTGTCTGTCTTAAATCTGTTTAGTGAGATATTTACTGTTTTTCAGGTGCTGAAGGGGATGATGAATAAGAGGCTAGAAGGGTGATAAATTTATCTCTAAAGTAAGAATAAGAAAGTAAGAGGCTGGGCTTGGGTGAACATTGTGAAAAGCAAAGCACAAAAGCAATTTAATGGAAAAGTCTGCCGTGACAAAGAGCAGGCAGGGTGAATGTACATGCAAACCTTAAATGCTCTGAACAGATTAATCTTTGATCACTGTGACAAACTGAAAGTTTGTAAGTACATTCAATTACTGACAGTTTATATCTGATTATTCACCACTTGCAGTGAACTGTGAAATAGCGGCATATTTATGATTCATGTTTGTGGAATCTATGATTTTATTACTTATTAAATACTTTTTCACATTAAACCATTATGATAGTTCAGTATTTACTGGGAAGCTTTTGGCAATGTAAAATCTGAGGACAGAAATAAGAATTCACAGAACCACAGAAAAGTCTTATCTCTGATTTGGAGTTAAGATAGGATGTTGTGAGGGACTGTCAAATGCCTTAAATAAGTTTAGGTAGACATCTTCCTTGTGTAGGTAGACATGTCTTCCTTTGTCGACCCTTGGAATTGCTCCATCATAGAAGGCTGCCAGATCGGTCAGGCAGGATCTGCTCTAATAAAACTTCCATGTCTTGTATGTGTCTTAAAATTGCTTCCTTGAGGATCTTCTCCATGGTATTCCCAGGCACAGAGGTGAGTCTCACTGGTCTGTAGTTCCCTGCATCTTCCTTTCGTCCCTTTTTTAAAAAGAGGAGTGATGTTTTCATTTTTCCACCGATGGGAACTTCACTTGACCACCATGACTTTTCAAATGTGAGGGAGAGAGGCTTGGCAACAGCATCAGCCAACTCTCTCAGGGCCCTGGGGTGTGTGTTGTCAGGCCCCACAGATTTGGACCTTTTCAGTTTCATCAAATGGTCACGAACTTGCTCTTCAATTGCACTGGGAGGGACTTCATTACCTCAGCCCCCACCTGGAGGTTTAGGAACTTGAGAGAAGTGGAAAGCCTGACTGCCAGTGACAACTGAGGCAAATAAGTCGCTGGGTATCTCAGCTTTCTTCATATATGTTGTCACCAGTTCTACCTTTTTGTTTCTCAGGGAGGTAGTCTCCTTGGCCTTTCTTTTCTAACCTATGCTTTTTTGTTACTCTTCACAGAGGAATAACCTTTCAAACACAGGAATAATTTATTTCTTGCCATTATTTAGCTGAGATGTATCACCCCACCGCCCCCATCTAAGATCATTAGTATAGATAAAAAGAAGATTTACATTTTTCTAGCATTTCACTTGATTAAATTATCTTTACTTTAGTTGCACTATTTGTCATCAGCATCACCACCTGATTTTAGCTGTATATAGTCAAGTGCAGTGTTATTGATTTTTCATCCATCTTTTAAAGTTGCTTAGTGAGATGTTAAATTTTTTTCTGTGCCTCAAACTCTTACTTGGTCTCAAATTAAAAAAATTCACAAACATTTTGCAACTTCATCAATCAGCCACTTAGTTTTCAGAGGGTTAAGGCAAGTAAACCCTCTTAAGTATGAAGAAAATGTCTTAGTAACAGGATTGGTCTTGTGTTTGGCAAATGCTGACTAATGCTAGCCTTTTCTTTTTAATGACCTTTCTTAGTCTAACAGTGTTGGAGCTGTACAATCTGATTCTCATTAATCATAAACCTAATGAGAATACAAAAACCTTATACAAAAAAACGCAAAAACTGGGCTTCCAAATCATTCAGTGTTACTGTTGTCATTGTACAACCTTCTGCCCATGTTCTGTTTAGTTCACAAATGTTCACTTGTTACCATCCTTGAATCATCTGTTCACTCTTCCAGCAGTAAGACCAATGCACAGTTGTATTTTATCATTTGCTTGGGTTGGTGTTTTAAAAATGGCAACACATGCGTCCCCTTAGAATATGGATTTTCATTACAAAATATATATATTTAATTGATTTTTTTTCCTTCTTTTCTCCTGCTTTGAAAAGTGTTTTGAAATATAGCGGTTCTTCTGTAACAATATTTTTAAACATGCCACTCTGAGTCTATCAGGAATAATTAGGTATAAGTATCACTAATGAGTAAACAAGTGTTTAATCCAGGTTAAGGTATGTAAGTATAGAAAGTGTTTAAAGCCTAAAAAACTCCTTCAAATATGACATGTGATACTACAAGTATTTTTTTTTTCCATGCGAGCTACTTAATTCCAAATTACATGCAACTAATCTTGTTATGAATTTGTGTTTTTTAAAATAGTGGAATCTTGAAAGGGGAGGGAGTAAGGGAAAGTACTTGAGGTGAAGGAGGTAGTAATGTTCATAGTGGTTCTTTTATTTACAGTATGAACAGATTAATTTGAACTCAATTCTCTGTCTGTATGTCTGCTGCTTAAACCCACAGAGGAAAAGATCGATACTGTTCATTGGTATAACAAGCCTGTCAAAATAGAAAACAGAAGAGTTCCTTCTTGTGGGTGATCTCACCCAGGTTTTTCATCATGTATGTTACTGAGTCTCTTTCTCTTTACATTAACAGCAGTTGTCCACAGCCATGCATGTTGTGAACCATTTGCAAATCCCATGCCTGGAAGTTATATGAGATGTTCTAAGTCGATCCCTCCCCGTTCTCTTTACACCTCTCCTCTCTGAAGCACTTCTGGTTTTTGCAGAGTTTGAAGAAAAGCAACAACCAGAAACAAGTCCATTATTTTTGTACCCCAACTTCTATTAATTCTCTATTTTCTTTCCCATGGAGATGTATGATTGATTCCTAGAAGGCCCCATAGCCCATATAAACAACACAAAGAAGGCAAGTTCTATGGCAACATATTGCAGCAATAGGAAAAAAATGTAAATGTACAGTTCAGCTTTAAAACTTTCACAAACATTTCCATTAAAAAAATAATTTTAAATTTGTCAAAATATTGTTGAAAATAAATGAACCACAGAAGTAGCAAAAAAGACTGTGGACTGTGAAATAAGTAAGTTACTTAAGTGGGCTTAAGTGACTGTTTACCTTTCTTAAGAAAATTACCCCATTGCTGTCATAGCTAAATACCTTCTAATAACTCCAAGAGAAATTTTCCTCACTTTCCAAAGGAGGAAAGTGTAGGGACAGTAAGAAAAAAAGTCTCCCATAGCTAACTCTAAGCTTTTAAGCTCAATTTGGTTATAGTCATGCCTTGTTTTCTCTTATTTTTCTATTCTTCTGGGTACCCTGGTTTTCAGGGCAAGAACACCAGGTTTGTGACATAATAAGCCAAAGGATGCTTTTGGCCAAATCTCTGTTCTGTATGACTAAAGATCAGGAGCTCAGAGAATATTATGTAGAGTGTGTGGTCACAATTCACTTTACATGCAGCCAATGTCACTTTCCCTAATGTTTATTAATTAATCTTTAAAAAGTCTTAAAATTTATTCAGATTTGAAAACTCTTCAGAGTCTGGATTTCAGACTATTATCCTGTCTCTTGGTATATAACCTTAAATGCAAGATATTAATAAATTATGCTAACTCTCTCTTGGCTGCTTAGCCGAAAAGTTTGTGTTACTTTTATTTATTTATTTTTAAACTAATGTAAGGCAGGCTAATATTTCAGATAATGTAAAATGTATGAGGCTTTAGAGAGGTTAAGGTTTTAAGCAGCTCTCAAAGCCTTAGATAGTTTTAATTCTGCCTCATTTAAAGACAGAAAGAAATCCTGGAAAGAGTTTGAACCAATAACTAAAGAACTAAAGGTTAGACCATAAAAGAAAAATACTGAGGAGACAAGTATCTGCTCTGGTTAATGTGCTCTGCCTGAGCCACACTTACCTTTTCTTTCAAGCATATATTTACCTGCCCAATACGGCACTCAGACACTGCCAGTTTTTGCTGGAATAAGCCCTTGTATTGCAAACTCGATGAAGGATGAACTCCTCTCTAAAGATCACCCGTGTATCATTCCTAAGCTTCAAAGTTTGAGTGAAGTGCTGCTCCTGCTAAAGGCAATAGGACTTTTCCCATTGGCTCAACTGCCTATTTTGAAAAATTCTTTACAGTTTGCATAAGTGGTCACAGTTGTGCAGCAGGGAGGCTGACAAGGTCACAGCATAGCTGGAACATTTGTATTGTTGCCCTTGGTAGAACAAAGACTTAAAACTGGTTTTTTTGGAATTGAAAACAGTAGAAAATATGTTTGCAAAAATGTATTATCAACAAATATGTTTTTCACCCAAGTAAAATGTCAAGCCTAGAGGGTTAATGATTTTAAAATGAGAATGCAAAAATGGGAACTAGATTGAAAACTACTTTACAACCTCAGTTATAGCTAATTCTGACATTGCAAACAGTATAACATTTTGCAGATATTTTATTCTATTACTTTCTGCTTTAAAGAGGCTTCAAGAAGAATCTGGCTGGCTTGTTGGGGCTTTTTTCCCTCTTGTGGTACAGGAGTGCTGCAGTAGACAAGGCTCTTATCACTGAACTGGCCATTCATCAAGACTCTGACTTAACAGTGTGGCATTCCACAAGTGTCTGTGCAGTTTATGGTGCATTATGGATTGCTCTTGAATTGACTGTTGTTTGCTTGTCATGACGGACTGGAGAAGTAATGAAACAGGGTAAAAAGAAGCAAGAAAAATAAGGTAATATTTAAATTATGCAATCAGTGAGCCATTAATAAGTTGTTAAAAGACTCTGCCTACAGCCTGGGATAATTTTTTCACATATCCTACCTAAAACAGACTTTGTGGGCTCAAAATTAAATTAGGTAATCACTCTTGTGATCACTTTTCTCTTATCTTTGTTCATTGTTTTACAATCACAATTGCAATCCAACCAACAGGAGATAAATTCCAAAGGATAAATAGTCTTGTCATTTCTGCTTGTGCAGTGCCCAGCACAGAAAGACATCAAATAAAAAACAAACGATGCTAATAAAGACTGATAAAATATCCCAGCATTCTATCAGCAGCATCCTGCACTGGAATATATTTTCAAAGTTTGCTTTTTGTGTTCCCATTCCCAATTATGAAGCAGAAGATAAAAGGCATCATAGTGAAATATGGTAGGACCTAGAAAATTGTTGGGAAAAAAAATTACTGCTTGTTTCTAAAATGAAATGTGAACTCTTTAATAAATCAGAAATGGTATTGTGGGGTACATTCCAAGAACTGTAGAGTTGCAGATAAAAACTGAATATTTCAGAAAGAGGCTGAAAAAAAATCAGATGCAGGTAGATATAGTTTTGCAATGTGTTTGCATACTATGCGTATATGGAATAGCTAAGAACTCTCATTTGTTAAGGACTGCTTCGCCAAGGTCACCTTCCTGTGTCGTTTGCATGGCAGTCAGGTGTTATTGTTAGGGGAATATACTATATTATAGTGCCTGATTCATAAATCTCTGCTTTTTGCCTCATTTATCATTCCACTGGTGGTATGAACAAAGTAAAACTCTGGTTGACCACCTTTGTAAGGAAGTTTAAAAGTAATGCTGGAAATCTACTCTGATTTCAGAATGATAAGAAGAGCTAAGATGTGAAATCCTGGCTGGAGTGCAGTCAGTAGGTGTTTTGTCAGGGTCTTAAGTGGTTGAAGTACTTCCTAACATTCACTTTGACGGCAGAGAGAAAAAGGGGCTTCACTGATATATCCTAAGTGATGTTAGGTGCTTTCCTTCTAACAAAGATGGCTTTGATTCATATAGGTGGGAAATATATGCAATATGACAGGTAATTTTAAATATAGTTATATTTAAGCAAATTTTAAAGGTTATTTGAAATTAAAGATTATTAAAACAAAATCCTGTGAGTCAAATCTAATTTTTTTCTTTGAGGAATCTTTTCACTCAAGATGCAGGGAATAATTTCCAACTTTTACTGTTTGTTTTTTTAATTAGACCTATGTTTGGGTATAACATCATTAAACAAAATTAAAAGATAATTAACATTACTGGATTAAATTTGTATATATTCATTAAATAACAATTTTCAGCAAATTATTTCATAAAGCCCTGAAGTCTGATCATGGCTCTCTTACCAGGTCTTTTTACTTTACTATTGTTAGTTTACTGTCAGGATTTGAGCCCAGTTCAGATATGTACTAATTTGTGAATAGTCTTGCAATTACAAATACTAATATTGCTGTAGGAATCACATCTGGTGGCAATTCCCTGGTTCATTGTTCTGACTTTTCTAGACATAGTATTTCTTTGTACACCTGTACCAAGTCCCTAGTGAGTTTATGAACTGCACAGCTGCTCTTGTGTGCTGTCAACAAATCTCTTATAGAGTTCTCTGTTGTGTGGAGGATTGCTACATTTTGATCAGTTAATTTATCTCACCTCAGTGTTGAGGTCTAATTAGTTATCTTGTTGTTAGCTGTATGCAGCCCTTATCTCCAATGACAACATCGTTCCTTGGTTTAGTTATTTTAATTTTTTTAATTAATTTTAAGAGTCCATCCTTATTTTTATTCCAAAGAATAACCTTTATTGGGGGTACCTTTTCATAGGTGAGTTTTTCCTGCTCTGGGATTAGGTTTCTCGCTCATCATGTAAATGGGTAAGTGTGCACAATCTGGTCTTCTGGACCTTTCTGGAAATGGGTTGGGTGTTTTGAGGGTCTTTGGTGATCTCAATCCCCCACCACTGGATTGACTCTCAGTAGAATGTTCATGGCCACTTTTTGACCCCATTCTTTTGCTTGTATTGTTCTTTATGTTGTGCAGTCACCATGGACCAAAACAGGGAAATTGGCCCTACCTCTTTACAGCCCCTCTTTCCAGCTACATCCTGTCCTAACTTGCCCACTTGAGTGGCCATTGGTGTTTGAGGCATAGCAACACATTAACTCCTTACTGTCAAGGTTTTTACAGTGACTAGTAAAATAATTTTCAGAAAATATGATTCTTCATCATCATTGCTTAATCTGTGTTTTGGGGTAGTTGATGTCCCATGTGCCTGACAGCTGCAGTAAAGATTTTTCTCCTTTTATTTAAACAATTTTGATCTTCCCTGTTGATTAGTTTTGCAGCAAATGCACAGCATTGTGTCACTTTGTCATAGCCAAGGGTATCTCATGATTCATGATTAGAGCAGAGAGCTCTGGGGCATTGTGCTGAGTAAGCAGTACAACTCTTCTGGGCAGTTTCATGACATGAACTTTGTTACTATCCTTTATATGTCTGCATCCAAAACTCTTCACTGTTGTATTTGAGATCTTACAGAAGGAGACAAGATATCAAGAGAATTGGAAAAAAGCAATCACACTGCTTGACTGTAAACAGAACAAAGAGAACAATCTGGCAATTGTTGACAGTTAACATCAATCCTCACAAAAATTCTAGAGCAAAAAGTCAAATAAAGTAGAGAATCAAAGCAGTAGCTGTCATATATCTTTTATTTTATGCAGTACACTCTCTAGGATACTTTTATTAACAACCTAGATGATTGAATAGACTATGTTTATTGTATCTTGCAATGATCCAAAAGTGGGAGATAGCTCATATGCTGGATGATGGGACCAGAATTCAAAATGATAATGACAAAGCAGCAGTGCATGTGCAAACATAAAGCAGGAATTATTTACTGCAGTGATACAAAATGAGGACAGCTGCTTTGGTAGCAGTTTTTCAGAAAAAGCTGAGCACAAGCCCACTATGCTGTATAATATACCAAAAGCAAGCACAAGTCTAAAGTACAGCCAGAAAGATGCATAAAGTAATCAGAAACATGGCCTCTGGTAGACCAGCCATCTAGAAAACTGCTGTTTGGGGCATTGTACTTCAAGAACTGTGTGGTGCAATGGAGATACTCTGGAATAAATGAATGAGATGAATTACAGTTCTGTAAAGTTTGACCTGTTTGATTATTGAAAAACACTTTAAAATGGCAAAGTCGATGAAGAACTGTCATAGTTCTCTTTGTAAGTGATGGAACCTCCACCACTGAAGGTTTTTAAAAACTGGTCGAACAGCTCTTGGAAACAATGTAGATATCATTTATCTTACCTGGGGGCTAAGCAGATAAACTAGATGTCCTCCCATGGTTCCTTCAAGCCCCATTTTTTTATTACCCCATGATTATTGAAGAAGAAATTCAAAGTTTTGATCACAACCGAATTTTACACCAAATAAGTGCTTAATATTTCTTAATTTCTTAATGATAGATCCCTCTGGGTGGATTAGACTGAAATCACAGTGAATGATCCATGTCTATACATGTATATATGTAAATGTTGAGAACTTTTGTTTCAGCTGGACAGTTTTGACAAGCTTAGTATAGTTATCCAGATGGAGTTGTCAATGTTGCTGATGTTGAGGTATCTGTGATAGTGGTGGAAAAATTGGAATTCTTCCTTTAGCAAGTCACTCTTATAGATTCCTCTTACCAATGGCCATTGTTTATGCTTTAAAGGAACATGCTCCCATCTGACCGTATTGCTTTAAAGATAGGTTCTACCACTTTTCCCATATTAAAAAATATTTGAGGAATAAAGAAAAAACTAATTTAAGAGCAGCAGAATCAGGATCTTGGAATAATTTAACTGACAGAATCTCACATCAACAGGAGTTGAATACATTCTTCAGTATACTAATGGTTTTGGACCCTTAAAAATAGGATAATATATTATTTTTCCCCTTACTATTGAACCCATGCCTTCCATGCAGCTCGGTCATGGTCTTTGAATTTTATTCCTCTAAAATAGAAATAAATATTAAAGCAGAATGTAAGCATTTTCTGTTAGATGTTTTGTATTCAGTTTGAACTGCTTGGTGTCACCTTAACAATAAAACTGGGATAGTGTAACAGGTGCTTATTGTCTTTCTCTTCCTCATTGTCTTTCAGATGTTATGTTTTGGCATATGTTAGTGGCTGTCAAGGGGATATTATTGATCTGCTGAGACATCTGCTCCACTCACATTAATTTGACTGTTCTTTCATGAAAAATGAGTGCCTTATGACTTCCCATTCCTAGCACAGTAACACTGACCAGGTCTTTGCAGCTGGAAATTAACATTATTTAAGATGTACCTCTAAATTACACAGTTTTTGTTTCCTTTAAATCAAATGCCATTCTTTTTGGTGGAATTATCATGTCATGAACTATCTAAGGAATAAAAGTCCAAGTATTTAAATTGTTACTTTTATTTTCAAAATGCATTTTAACTCATTATTTTTGATGTAGCAATAAAAAGGCATAACTGTTTCATAGAATCAAGGTTTGTGTTGGGTGAGACATTAATGTTCACGTAATTCCAAGCCCCCTGTCATGGGCAGGGACACCTTCCACTAGACCAGTTACTTGAGTTCCCATCCAGCTTGGCCTTGAACACTTCCAGGGATGGGGCATCCACAAATTTCTGGGCACTCACCCCTCTTACAGTAAAGAATTAATTCCTAATGCGTATGTAAACCTATCCTCTGACTGTTTTAAGCCATTCCTCCTTGTCCTATCACTACATGCCCTTGTGAAAAGTCCCTCTCCACCCTTCTTGAAGGCTCCCTTCAGGTACTGGAAGGCTGTCTCTGCAGCCTTCTCTTGTGTAGGATGAACAATCCCAACTCTCTCAGTCTGTCTTCATAGGAGAGGTGCTCCATCCCTCTGAGAAGCTTCTCGGCCCTTCTCTGGACTCATTCCAGGGGGTCCATGTTCTTTTTCTGGGGGGTCACCAGAGCTGGACACAGCACTCCAGGTGGGGTATCATGAGAGTAAAATAGAGGGTGAAATAACTTCTCTCACCCTGCTGGCCACACTGCTTTGGATGCGGCCCAGAACATGAGTGGCTTTCTGGGCTGCCATCACACCCTGCTGGCTCATGTCAAGTTTCTGGTCAACCAACATCCCCAAGTCTTTCTCCTCAGGGCTGCTGTCAATCCAGCCTCCACCCAAACCTGTATTTGTGCTTGTAATTGCCCCAACCCACGTGCAAGACAGTCATAAAAGAGGCTTTAGAATACCGTAGGGAATAATCATAATCCAGAAAAGAATCAATTGATCTTTTTAAGAGAGGAAATTAATTACTGGGTCCAGGATATAGTATACTTTCAGTGATATTTCTGAAAAAAAAATGTGATCACTTTATTATAATTTTATTGAATTGAAAAAGAAAGGAAGTAAAATTCAACATGCTAATTGCAAAAATAGAAAACTGACAGTTATCAGTTAAACCAACATCCAGAAAGGTACCACCTTCCCCTAATTTAACCCATGACTCAAAAACAAACCCCTTTCATACCATCCAACTTGAAAAATGTACTTTTACCTTTAATTAATTTAACTGAAAATAGTACAGATTTTAAAAAATCGTGTGGACACAACAGTCCAAGTAACCTAACTTTCCTCTTGCTTGAGGTATAAACTACTGTGGTTAGTTTATTTTGTAGAAGTGTTCTGATTTGTGTCTCCGTATAAATTTTATTTCATAACTTGAATGAAGTTCTGCTTTGAATATCAGTTTTGCATTTCCCTGCAGTTCTTCTTATTCATGCTACTTTTTATCTTTGAATTCATAAGCAGGTCAGTGAATAAAATGTTTTGCTGTCTGTACTGTAATCTACATGGGACTCAGAGGAAACAAAACTTGGTGGCATTTTGGCATTTTATGCTCACTCCTCTTATCTCAGCAACCTTATGCGGTGGCTTATAACTTCCTTGCTATCTTGATATTTTGCCTGTTGTGGAGAAAGGCATTTCTCCTAGAAACATGTTCTACTCTCTGGTGATTACTTAGTAGCAGTTGGCTGCTATACTGACCCATATGTAGGACCTAAAACATATCAAGTAACTGTGGTGTCTTACAGATTCACAAGAACAACTGAGTGTGAAGCAGGAATGAAGAGGAAGAGAATAAAGGTATAAGTGGAGGAACAAAAGAGGGAGAGAGAGTTTAGGTGTTAAATGGTAACATGTGGCTGATATTTAAAAAGAGATTGATGATAGCAAAAGACCTAACTTTTAGAGGCAGAAAAGCAGTGGCCAAACAGACATGTATGACTAAATGCCCATTGTAACAGTTTCTATAAAATGCTGTAGTCAACTTCCACATCGTTGTGACCCTTAGGAAATTCCTATGCATATTGCATATGCCATGGTTTTTACAGGGTCTATACCTTGGAACGCCAATGAGCCAATTCTTATCTCTCATTTTAATCCTTAAGAGAAACTAAGCCAGGTCTCGTAAGAAATAGCGCTGATTTCTGGAAAGGAAAAAGTGTTTTCCATGTCAAGGCAGACATATCCTTTCTGTAGAAAAGTGTATGTTTCCATAGACTTTTTTAGATCATTAAAAGCTAAAACTTCAGGTGCTTGTGAACACAATCCAGTATATAGTGTAGCATCTAGTGTTACACTCTAGTGTCACACCTCAGGCAATACCATTCTGAAAAAAAATATTTTGAATTATCTGGAATATAACACATAAGTTTGCTTTTTTCATATAGCCAGTTACATAGATAGATACAGATATATTTCATTAGCAGAAATTCTAGGAGCCCAAGAGAAGGAACATCACACTTCTATTACACTAAACCAATTTGACCATGCTATTTTCTTTGCTATCATTGAAATTTCAAATTATATTAGTGTAACTATGAGTGCACTGCATAGGATCTGGTCTTGCTTTCACGGAATTCAATGGCAAAATTCCCATTAATTTAAATGGCAGCAAGAATGATCTCCAAATGTTCCTCCTATTAAACTGTTCACAAGCTGTGCCTTCTTCATATTAATCGGCAATGAATTTTGTTTGTTAGTACAGCTGATAATTTTGCATTAAAATAATAATAAAGAGATGTGATGACAGTCTGCCATTTTTTGTTCCTTCAGTCAAACACTTGATGTGGCGGACTATGTGATTTCTTCGTTTAATAAACTGCCAGCTGAAGATGCAAACACTGTAACTGACACAAATCAGAAATGTTGACAAGGAGTCTTTACTGTAATTTCAGAAATGTTTTTAGTGAAAGGAAAGTTTGTTCACTTGTTTTCTTTTCCAGACAAATAACTTTTAGAGTTCTGTATGTTTAAATTTACCCCTAGACCTTTGAGAAAAGGACATAGAAGAAGGAGAAACAATGCATTCAGTTATTGTTATTTTGGCTACCACACATGCTCTATAAATAAAAAAGTGCAAAAACTCAGATTAGTAGAATGACAGCAGGTTTCCTGTAATATGGATTTATCAAAAAATCAAAGGCAACATTCTACTTTTCTCCCTAATTCTCATGTATACAAAAGATCTTTTTACTTCTACAGTGTATGAATTCCATTAGGTCCAAATCACTGGCTTCTCACATGTAACCCAAGGAGCCCTTTCCATATTTGGGCAGGGAAAAGAGAAAATCTTCCTTATCTTCCTTATCATTCATGGTGAACACTGCCTAAGGCCTTTTCCTCCTCTTTTGACCTCATTACTAACTTTGCTGCTTTTGAGGAAACTTAGCAAGCTGTATTCGTTTCCATTAACCAACTGTTCAGAAGGAAAGGGCAAGAAAAATGTAATATTAACATGATGTGACAGAAATATTGTTAAAATGGCACTAGTGGCAACTAGTATTTGTTATTCAGATGGCCAACAATTAAAATTAACTGTAATTTTATTTCACTTTTTTTCACCATAAAACTCTGGTCGCTTGGTTTATAACTACACAATGCTCTTCATTATTGACTGCAATGTCATTGCTTAGAGTAAAACTTTTCCTGTTACTGCAGAAAGTGGGCTAAGAACCGTGTTACACATAAAAAAACCCTTGAAAGCAGCCATTTAGTTGAAAATGATCCCTGGAAGCATCCCTTTATGTGCCATTTACCACTAGAGCCAATGCAAAGTTTTAGACACCACAGAATCTGATGCATCAGGAAGATAAGAATTCACCATGTTTTTGCAAAAGAGAGATTCACTGGTATAGAATCATTTAGGTTGGAAAAGAATTTAGGGTCATCAAGGTCAGCCATTAATCCAGCATTGCCCTGCCTGGGGTTATTGTGACCCAAGAGCACTGTTTAGCACTTGGTCTTGCAGAACCTCACACAATTGGCCTCAACCCATCAATTCAGCTATTCCAGATACCTCTGTAGGGTCTTTCTACCCTCCAGCAGTGTAACACTCTCACCCAATTCAATGTGATCTGCAGACTCTGGGAGGGTGCATTCGATCCCCTCATCCAGACTGTTGATAAAAATATCAGAGAGATCTGTCCCCAGTACTGAGCCCCTGATGAATGGCTGCCAGCTGGATATGACGCCGTTCATCACCACTCTCTGGGCCCAGCCATTCAGCCAGTTTTAAGTCATCGAGCAGTGCATTGTCCAAGCCATGACCAGCCAGTTTCTCCCAGAGAATGCTGTGGGAAATGCTGCCAAAGGCTTTACTGAAGCCCAGGTAGGCCATATCCACAGCCTTTCCCTCATCAAATAAGTGGGTCCCTCTGTCATAAAAGAATATCAGCTTGGTCAAGCAGCACTTGCCTTTCATAAACCTGCCTTTCTTGTAGATGGGTGTTACATTTGCTAAGTTCCAGACCTCTCATCCCCAGGTAACTGGGACTGCTGGTACATGATGGAAAATGACTCCATGAACTCTCCCACAAACTCTTCCCCCAGCTCCCCCAGTACCTTTGGGTCAATCCCAAGGAGTATTGGTGTAGATGCGCTCACCTGGACTGACACCTTTTTCAGGGGGAGAAGCTCTAATTCCTACATGACCATTCTTAGGCACTTCCAAGGTTACTAACACAGTAATAAACCTTGTGTCTTTGCTCCTTCATGTATCTCCATCCCCCACCTCCCCTGAAGTGGCAGACTAGATTTCTTTCCTAGCCCACTGTCCCTCAAACACTGGCATGCTGTCCCCAGACTTTTCTCTAGTGATTCTGGTTTTATTCCTTTCCCCTTTTAAATCTACTTTAAAGCTCCTTCAGTGAGCCCTGAGCACAGTTCCTGTGCAGAAATCCTTCTCCTCCTTTGAGACAGGTATACCCCGTCTGTTGCCAGCAGGCTCGGTGTTGTGTAAACACATGATCAAAAACCTTTGAAATCTGCTGGTGATACCAGGCTCGGAGCCAGGTATTGATCTGCTGACTCTTCCTGTTTCTTCCTTTATCATTCCCTGCAACTGGAAGGATAGAGGAGGACATTGCTTGTGCTCCTGATCCCTTAACAAGTCATCCCAAGGCCCTAAGGTCTCTCAAATGCCTTCAGACTCACTGCAACTTCACTGCTGCCTACCTGAAAAATCAATAGTGGATAATAATCTGAGGCCCATCTCAGGATAGGAAGCTTTCTCTTCACATCTTTAACCTGGTGTCACTCTGGAGCAGATCTCTAAATCCTCACAGCTTTGTCTAAGGCCCTCAAGTCTTGAAAAAGAGGCCTGCATAAAAAACATGGGACAAGAGTTTGTTCTGCACCAGTGACCTGGACAAGGCCAGAGGGAACTCAAATATGAATGCTGAGGGTCATTCCTTTACTTGCCATAACAGATGTTTCTCAGAGAGATAAATGGCTATTTATGCCTGATATAGTATCTTAGAGGAATTATACTATACTGCTTTAAAAAGGGACAGTATAACACAATTTGTTATTGTGTCATCAGGTTAATCACTTGTGGTTTTCTGTACAGTACTGGTGAAACATGCTTACTGAAAACAAAAACCTATGCTCATAATAATTGAAAGTTACTAAGGTCACCTGTCAAGATTATTTGTCCTTGTAACACCTCATAACTGTAGGTTTTTGGGTTTTTTTTAATATTTAGGGATTTTCGTGATAGCTTTTAATTATTGTAAAAGTATAGGAAGACCACATTTGGAATACAAAAATTATGCATGTAGATTTTTGGAGGAAAATTCATAGCTGAACTGTGGCTTATAGTGATGTATTTTTAAAGAGATGTGTAGTAGCACTTTTTAACATGACATTCTTCATTTTTCAGACACCCATCCTTTTACAAAAGAGATTTCAGTACTAGTTTTTTCTAACAAGTAGAAATTTTTGCTAGTTCCTGAAATATTCTCTATGCAAATTAGAAAAAAAAAATTATGAAGGAATAATTTAAAACTTAGATACTTAAACATCTTTGTAAGTTCTCTTTGGTTTTTTAGTCGTTTTTTTATTTTTTCTTCCATATACCTCAGCCCCAGCTAGATGGTCCAGAAAATGGCATTTGCTTCTGTAACAAAAAAATTACCCCAAAACAGATAGAAAGTAGAACGGCAGCCTCTTGTTTTCTCTTTGTTATAGATAGATTTACTGTCTTGACCTGTTTCTGTTTTAAATGATGGAGGAGAAATCTCCTCATTAAATTTACTTTTAGTTTTCTGCTCATATTTTCCTTAAGAGTGTTTCCAGAAAAGCCAGGAACATTGATAGCTATTTGACAATACAGATAAGCACCAAAGAATATTACTGATATCCTATAACAAATGCTGCTATGTTGTATACATTGAATTAACAACTCTAGAATGAAAACATACAGAAGCATTCCCATGATAGTAAACTTCTAAGTGCCTAAGTTGGACAGCTTGTTTAATTGGCTTGGATACCATCAAGAAATAGAGACTGTGTCCCTAAAGATAGGAATAGAGGTTTAATTTAGGTACCCTTTCTTTCTCTTGACCAGTTTAGGGACTGTGAATACACAAAGACAAACATTGTGAATAACTCACGAAGGCCCAGTTGCAAAGTTAATATTTGACAAAAACAAGTAAATTAGTTGTGTTAGTTGCAGAGTGAAATGATCCAATTTGCAGTGGTAGCAAGGCCATGTGTAAACAGTCTCCATAAGTAACACACTGACATTATTCACCTGTTGCATCCACTTTCCTGTGTCTCAGTGCCACAGGATCAATCAATTCACCATGTGTAAAAATCAAAACAGAAAATACTCAGACACACACTCTTCCAAATTCTCATGTGCTTATTCCAGCTACACAGCAAAAGATAACACATTAGGTACAGTTGTTGAGTTGGAGTAGTGAAATGTGGCGAATGCAATCCCTGCCTTCTCTGCCAAGGGAGAGGGAAGACCCTCTGCACTGATTAAGTGTAGCAGCCCTAACCAGGGCAAGCACCTCTGTTATGCCCTATAGTGGGTTCAGTCCAGTTTTCCAGGGTTTTACTCCTTTGATGACTTTTAATTGACCATTTGTGGTTTGTGTTCATTCCCTCAGGCTCTCTAATACCTCACCATGCTTGTCTTTTAAGGCTTTTGTTATCATTTTGTGCTTTAACTCCCAAAGGCACTTGCTATACTAGTGTGATTGTTCAGTTGGGAAGTGGCCTACAATAGGTATAATTCTATTTTAAAAGTACATTTTCATATTTTTCTCCGTCTCTGACACAAACAAGGAATATATAGAGTAGAGCTAATATTAACTGTTGATGAAAAAAAGTACCAGAAACAGCCTCCAAACATCAATGGATGCTTTTGACTGACAATTCCCTAAATTCCTCAAGTTACTTATGTACAACCAGACTGTCATCAATCTTAAGAAGTGTTATCGCACCATGAGCAGGGCATTTGATTGTAACATAAAACCATTCTGATTTTCTACATTTAAAATTGGTAATACCCATCAATCTTCCTTGGACAGCTAAGATCGATAGTTACAGGCAGAGTTATAGCAGGCTTTATTGTTTACCTTAAAGTGTTATTATAATAACAACTAGTAGTGTATTGACTGCATTTTTAATATTTATATTACATTCAGAGAACTGCATTTTTAAGATATGATGTATAAGATATCATATAGACTTTAAATATCTCCATGTTCTCACATTTTTTATATTCTTGCTACAGGTGTTGTTCAACTAACAAGTTCCTTTTAGGTGAAAGGAAGTTATTTTTGGAGGGTATGACAAAGCAACATTAGACACAGCTCTGCATTCCTTTTCTCTGATACAATATGTACTGGGTTAGCTAAACCCAGATTTTTAAATGACACCTTTGTCTTTAGTATGTTTTCAGTGTCCATCTTTAAAAAGGTCTGTCATGTGTCACATTACTGATTGTGCTTTCTGCTTCTTTGACAAATAAAGTATTTGTAAATATGGGGTGTTTTAGCTTAATTTTTTTTTTTGGTTTGACAAAAAGTGGTGGCAGGACAAGACTTGTGAAATTAGTCAAATTGTTGATATAAAAACAGTATGCTGTTTTATACCTTTCAGTGTTCATTTGTCTAGGCAATTCTGACTGGCTGTTATGTTCTGAAAGTTTCCTTCTTTATGTTACTATTGCATGGTTTTATTTTCATAATTTCTTAATCCTCAGGAGAACAGTACCACTTGGGTTTTACTTTGTTTTTTTGTGTTTTGAAAGCTGTTTGAGATACTATTTAAGATATTTCGTTCTAGTTGACTATTACATGGTCAGGAGACTTTTTTTTCTTCTCTGACAAAGAAAAAGGGTTATCATCAACTGAAAACAAGCTCGCTAGATACAAAGGGCTAAGATTTTGTTGTCTATTTGTTTTCATGAACCATTTTCTTGAACAATGGCTTGTATCAGTGGCATGATATAAAATACATTGGACTTCAAAGGCTTTGATGGGGACAGGTAAATGTTTTACCACAAGGAAAAAAGTTGTCATTTAATGAAACTCTTAAGAAAACCTCTAAGAACAATTCAGCCTATTGGTTAATAAATACGCCGTGCAAAGCTAAAATATCTGTTTTGTTTACTATGATTGTTTTTTTTAAACAAGAAGTGAAATTTTTAGAATCATACAGTTCATTGTATTGGTAAATAAATACAGTGCTAAAGCTAAAATACCTAGGGTTTTGTTTTCCATTAATTTTTTTTAGAAAACAGGATTTTGTTTTTTGCAATAACACGGTCCCTCCAATTAATAAAATATTGCAAAATATTTAGTTAGTAGTTATTATTGCTCCTCAGTGTTTAGCCTCACAGAAAGATTAAATTCCCACAAATACATATTCATATCAGACTAAAATATTAATACTCTAATGCCATGGAAGAGAGTGAACTAAAACAAGCAAGCTAGCTAGACTATGTTTAGGCTTTATCCTTTATCTATTAAAAATTTCCAGAAAACCAAACTGTTACTGGTAGTAGCTCTCCTAGCATGGGTACTCAGCTGTTTTGTTTGCCTAATTCATCTTTCTACAAAATTTATTTAGGGAATATACTGGGAAGTTAAAAAGGACTACTGTATGCTTAGCTTGTTTATAACATGTGAAACTCCCACATCAGTTTGATTTTCTGCTTCTGCAGGCTTTCAAGATGATAGGGTAGGGGAGAAATAAGAAAAACCCAGAAAATATTTTCCAGGATATATAAACCAAAAGGTGAAAAACCAAAAAGGAGTACCTTATACAAACGCATTTTGAGGTAGGATAAAAGAGCAGGGTACAACAAGAAAAAGATTTTAGTACTTTATAACTTCTATGATCAAATGCATGTGAATGCAGTAGCTCTACATCTTCAGCACAAATGAATGCCATACCCACAGTTCCAGTAACCTTTATTCTATTGAATTACTTCTCAAAGCTTCCACCTCTCTCTTTTTACAGAGTCTTGCTGATTTTTTTTCCAAGAGAAAATAAACAGAATTTGTCGTGACCTTTCTTCATTCTTTGGCTTGCTTTTTCTTCTCCTTTTCCCCTTTTCATCATGTTCAGAGAAATTTCTCCTTCTCTTTGCTTTTCTCACCTCTCAACTTGCTTGAATTCCTGCATCATTCATCTCTTCTCCATATGCTGGCACCCATTTTGCATTGAACTTCTCATTACCTTTGCAGAGGTTGTAAGAGATGAGGTTTCCACTAGATAATGGAAACTTCTAACTCGTTGCTAATTCTTCCTGATTTCTCTAATGTTTTCCCTCTGATGTCTTACAAAGAGTAATGCTGTTTGTAAGTGACTTTTCCTTACACTGCACCTGCACAAGACTGCTTACAAAAAGCTTTCACTTCTCATAAAGCAGAAAGTTATTTTTTTTCAATAAGAACAGCAGTCCTGATTCAATAAATCAAAGATTTATCTACCACTTGGAATCTGCTCTTACCTATAGATCCCTCAGGTGGGAAGCTATTTACTTACAGGCAGTTAATAGGAAAAACAAGTGCAGGAACATAGACTGACTTCAGTAGCTGGGGCAATGTGTGCAAATAGGATATATTTATTACTGTCCTCCGCTGATATTTTAAGATTAATGCATCTCTTCTACAAAAATACAATCCTTTATAGAAATCTGATGAGCTTTTTCTACTGCAGTGTATGATTCACATATAAACTGTGTTTTTCATGTGGGCGTTTAAATCTGGAAGTCTGCACACAAAACCTCTCTGAGCCACAAGACACCTCTAAAAGCATATAAAAGACACTGCTGTAGTCTGAACATTTAATTTGTTCTGAAGAATTACTACTGCAACAGTTTATGAAGAAAACACCCTTGCATACATCCATTTAAAGTGTAAAGAGAACACTGCCATAGAAAAGCATCATGCTAGTTTTTGAGTGAAGAGTAAAGAGCATCCTGAGTGACCGTGATGTGTGGGTTAACTGACTTAACCAAGGGAAATATGGCTGTGGTAATTGGGTTCACACACTCTTAACCTGTCTAAAGTGCTCACGCTGTCAGACTGATGTTAGATTTATTCTGAGCTAAACCAGAAAACACCACAGCTCTTTTTCACTGTTTGAAGATCAAACTGTGTTGAACAGAATGCCAAATGAATAAACTTTTCTACTCCACCATGTTTCAACACTGTAGATATCTGAAGATGTAGTGCTGAACACAGATTTTAATCAAACCTCTCAGCTTAATTTATCAGTGTGATATTTTCCACACAGTTTTGCAAAGAAATTTAAGGACTTTTCTTCAATTGTGTTAAACTTATGATAAAGAAGACATAAATACATCCTAAAAGGTCTTGTCATTAGCAACAGCAGTTTTTATTCAACAAATTGCTTTCCATTTCTGTATTTTAAGAACAGGAAATGTTCTGATGGTTTTCACACGTATAAGAATGATTGTTCAACTTACAGAATACTAGGCAACTACAAGTACTAACAATAATTCAGGCCACAGAATTAATTATTTTATTCCAGAAATGTAGCAAAAATATTTTTATTTTTTCTACCTTTTGTTTGACTTTTTATTGACAGTAAGAAGACTGTATAAGAAATATATCATAATAGATGAAACTATCACTGAATTAAAAACAGAATGCTTACAATACCATGGGAGGAAATGAAACCTGGCTTACAAATGGATCTCTGAAAAAAATCCAGGGAAAAAATAAAGACATTGTGGCTCTTAAGGATAGAATCTTCTTTCTTTTTTCTTCTTCCTTCCCTCTTGAAATAAAAAATATGTGCTGGACTCTGCTATCATCCTATTTATTTATACATTTTAGTTGTCTCCCTTATGTAGACTTTTTGTTGCAGCTTGATAGTGTGGTTATATTTGATCTTGTGTTATCCAGAGCTTCTCAGCTTTAATCTTTGCCATTGACTAAGTTTCTGTAGGTAGCAAAACAAGACAGGTGAACTTGTAGTACTGATTCTGTGGCCTGGACCTGAGTGTTCATTTCCCCTTTCTTGCAAGTGTTAGCTGTAGCTCTTTCCTTGGTGAGTGGGAAAAACTGCCAGAAGATCAGTGACTGGGAAGGGCTCCCTGAGGCAGCTGCAGGCAAATGTTTGTAGGTATGAACCTTTCTCAATTTTACATCTAATACAAGACAGCTAACATAAGGACAGTATTTTATGCATAACTGAAGAATCTGATCCAAATCAAACCCAAAATGTTTTTTGAGAACAAAACTGTTGCATTAAAATTTTTACAAAGTACACTTTTTAAAAAATATTTTTAAGCACATTTTCAAATAGGGATTCTATGTAGTGGCAACAAGGCTGATACAGATTTCAAGAAGCTTTCTGTTTTTCTATTTTTTTATCTCTAGTTACATGAACTAATCTTTTTCTGAGAAATCAAAGCTGAAATGTTAAGAACCTCACATGCAGTGGTGCAGGATGCAAACTAGGGCAGAATGATTAGAAAACATTTTGTTCTAGGGTTCATGAGTCTGTCTTATCCCCTCTGGGTACAGATTATGTTTCAGGACATTTGAATAGCAGCATAAAAAATCAGTTCCTTTTGTAGCTAAATGAACTATGAATTAAATTTGTTATCAGATGACCAGTAGCTGTTAAGCATTTTCCAGCTGAGTAAGCTAATAAACCTATTTACTCTTTCTGCATGAGCAAGCACAGGCCCATTAACTGCAGATGCCTTCAGCAATATTCTCTGACATATAGAAGGTCATTCTCCTTTCATTGTCTTCATATCTTTATACTTTAATGGTTAGTAAAAGGAACAGCTGCAATAGTTCTAATTAGTAATTTAAAATTGCAGTTGTAGGATTTTTATCCTCTTTAACCTCATTCTGACGGATTAGTGCTTTATATGCATTTACTTTGAAGACTCTTGATTTAAACTGTAATCACCTGTAGTAATTTAAATTGTCAGAGGCTTTACTAAAATTTGGTAGGAAAAATACTGTGCACATCAAAAGACCTCGCTCTTGTTCTTTACTTTGTTATTCAACACTTGAGTGTGCGCTTGCAAGATCAGGCAGAAGCTAATGGATGATTTAATTTCCCATGTCTTCTGACAGGTGCCTTGTACTTTCTAATTTTGTGACAGGGGTGGTTGGACAGGTTCAGTTTTTTGATTCATTTCTCAGAACCTGTTGCACTCCTGTAAGTTTCTGCAGTAGGGTAACAAAAATGAAAATACATTACTGCTTCTATTGCCTGTATGGCCACGTGTTCTTCAGCAGTGTCAGGTACAGCTGCTACACCAGCTTCCTGTGTTCTCTTTCAAATATTTTTTTTCGAAGGACAGAGCCAGTTCACAGTGCAAGTTCATGACACACACAGCAGCAGGAGACAACAGATTTCATTGTTGCTCTGTAAGAGTGATAAAGTTCATTTTGGTGAATCTATGGAGTGTTGCTACTGGACCTTTGAGTTTTTCTGCTTGATCAGAGCAACAGTTGTTTTAAATTTGTTTCCTACTGCAGTGCATAAGATACCTGGTGGAGAAGAATGTACTCTTCCCCACTCCAGCTAGAAAAAACTCTGTGCCATGCTCTTTTCCGTCCTAGGGAACTCTGTTTTAACGCAGTCATTTTTCTGTGCTCTTCAGATATACTCAACTGTTCAGATTCAGTTTTCAGCTGGTGGAAAGAAGTATAAAGTTCCTTAAGTGCTAAATTAAAATTAATATCAGCAGTAAACCCTGAAACTGGCTATGAGAAACTTCATGTCATTAGATGAACCTTCCTGCCTTAGGGTGATTTCTTCTGAAAGAAATACGGCTCATTCTATTCTCTCTTATTGTTCATTCAGTACTGGGCCTTCTATATATTAGAAATCTTTATCTGGCTTAGCCTCCATTTCTCTGTGTTCTTTGAGCTCTGCTAACATTGGCATTTTTTATTAGAATGGCTCTCCTTTCTTTTTGTTGCCCCACAGCTTTTATCATGCTTGTTTTTGTTGCAGTAGAAGGAAATCCAGACTTTACTTCTGTTTTTCCTTACATCCCCTTCCTGGTGCTGGAGGATTCAAGTGTTTGGTCCTCAGACTGGTCTTTGTCAATTCTGCAGTTATTGCATGTGTAAGGACATTGAAGTTCTTGTTATGTGAGAAGTTTGTAACTGTGTGACATGGAAAAGTGTTTTTCAATGCATTTGAAATTCTTATCTCAAAACTTCTGAAGTCTCGTTTCCCTTCTACAAGTGTTTGAGAGTTTGAAGTGCTCTTATATATGAACAGTTTATGTATAAATGCCTGGGACCAGGTTACCATAAGAGCTCTAATGACTTCCAAAGTCTCTGAAAATTTGCATTGTTTGCAAACCTGGCCTCTAAACACAGTATTTGAAAGCTTGTATTGCTTGAGTTGTTACCACACTTTATTTTGTTACCCCTCTAGGTAGGAATCTTATTTTATTTTCTGAATGTGGTAATCAAGCTGCATATATATCTTAAATCTTAAATCTTAAATCTTAAATCTTAAATCTTAAATCTTAAATCACCCTTAAATCTAGGGTGAGTAGACAATCCCAGAACTTCCATAAACCATACACCATGTAACTGATAACATAAAATCTTTGTTTACACTGTGGGAGCATAGTTATAGTAGAAAAAAATTGTAAAATCAAGACTATATATAAATCACAAACCCCTAAACAAAATGTAGTTTGAGAATAAGAACAGAGTTTTAAATAGAGGGACATGGACTACAGAAGTATTTTGTAGACCAAATTTCTTTTGCTGTATACTATCTTGTAGAGAAAATTACTGGTGCAAAGAGTTGTTTTACCTAGATATGCATAGCCGTGTCATTCTTCAAGCAATTTTTCATAAGAAAGTTTTACCAAAATCTGACAAAAATGGGGGAAATTCTGAGTCTTGCCTCTACCTCATGACCTGCGCTGCACCTTTATAGCATCTCAGAAGTGCTGTCAACGGCCTTCGTGTCCTAAAACCAGCTTTCTTTGAGCAGGCAACACCTGATAATAGAAAAATGTCAAAATGACTGGGCTAAAACAAATGATTTCCACTGATTTCCTCCTGGTCTCCATGTCCTTGCATGTCATAGAGATCCTTCCCTCCATTCTTGGTCCCTCCCTCCATTGGCTCCTGCAAGTTGCATTCAATCCTTTCTTTAGCAGTAGGGAACAGGCACACTGACCTGTGGCATTGGCTCTGTTTGCTGCCCTCATCCCACCTGTCCCTCGGCCTGTGGCTCCATGCTGGAGACCTCTCTCCATGGAACACATTCCTGCACTCCCCTGGGAAGGAGCAGCCCTGCTCTTCCTCCACATGCTTCACCCAGTGGAAGGTGCAGCCACCAGGAGAAGGCAAACAAGGGCTTTCTGGGCCATCCAGCCACAGACTATTTTGAAAGAATGTAGCACAAATAAAATATGTATTGTCTGCAACTGATGAGCAAATTATTTTTTTAGGAAAGTTCAGAAGACAGTTTGGGAACCAGATGTTGGAATTTGAAATCATACTATTTTGCTTTTTCTGTAATCCATACACTGATATTTCTAGGAAAATTCTAGGTTGTAAATGAGTATATTATAATATTGCTGACTTCTGATTCCAGTTTAGCTTTTCAAAGTTTCTGAGTGCCATATATAGGCAAAAGAGAGCAACCTGTGTCATTGAAAACAGAAGGATTTTTCCTCCCTATTGACATGATGGTGCTTACTTTCAGAGCAGTGATTCATCAGGTGTAAATTAGAGAGTCATTCAGTGGTTGGTTTTCTCTGAGGACCAATTTGAACTACAGTACATGAATGCTTTTTCTTGTCATAGTAGTGCCATTCACTCCGCTGTCTTTCTCATGCAGTTCTTAATCTGTGGTCTGAAAGCTGAAGTAAAAACTGATCACCACAATAAGCTGTACCCAAGTGATTTATTTTTTAACTTTGAAAATTTCTATGTCATGATTTGCACTCCCACAAATTGCTGAACACCTGATGTTTCATCCAATATAGTTAAGAATGATAAATCTGACATATTTACTTACTGGTCCTGCCAGACCTATGCGAGGTTTCAAAGCAAAGCTAAAGACTCACAACCTCACAGTTACTGTGTCCTACTAAAGTTGTTCTGGTTTAGCTACAAAAGAAATGAATTTCTGTACTTTTTACACACTGGAGCACAGGTTTTGTATGAGCTGTTCACAGTTTCCACTGTTGTTAGAGGCAGTTTCAAAGTCCTTTCCAGCCAGAAGCAGCATCACAATTTTCATATGCTTTCATAGCAGCAGTAAGATGCTGGTGAAATATGGCTAACTGGAAATGTAAACTTTATGAACAGCATTTGAATTTGTAGCTCAATGACATTAACTGAGACAAGAAGGGAAGTAGGATTGTTACATTTACAGAAAATAGGAGTGTCCTTCATCCTCCTTACTTTTGTACTACTTACATGAATTTTAAGGAAATAAAAGGTAATTAACTGTTAAGCTAGTATTTTCTGTGGGTTTGCATCCCTGAATGCAATGCTAGGGGATATGCTCACCCTCTGCTGCGCCAGAATTCTGGGGGAAGGGAGAAATATATTCTCCTGATTTCTTGAAATCCTCCCCTCTCCCATCAGTTCTGCTACCATCCTTTGCACATTTGTTTGGGTTTTTTAAAAATATTTAAGATTAAGGGTTCCAAAGAATAATATCCAGGCAGAACTCCCATGCAGACAAGAAAAAACCTTTTATTGTATCTAAGTTCTTATTTCATCATTTGTCCTCATGATCTTTGCACTTCCTTTGTTTCTGGCACACCAAACAAAGGACTACTTAATAAGTGCTTTGCTGTTGACCCTTGTGAAGGTTGCTAGCTTTAGCATTTCCAAGCTTCCCTCAGACTGCTTGAGAAGAGTGAAACTTTCAGAATGAAAGCAACAACAGTGATGTGTTTAGAAACAAAATTATTGCATTAGTAGATGTTTATCACTTAATGCCAGTGAAAGAGCAAACCAGGGCTTTATTTTTACAGCCTGTCTATAAGAAAGGGATAGATTGAATTTCTATTGTATAGAAAGGTATAAACTTATGAAAAAAATGCAAAACAGCATTTATGTAGAGCCTTTTTAATATCCATTGCTTTTGTGGTGGTAGTAAGGTTTCTGTCCAGCACTGCTTTCAGTCTCGGTTGCTTTGACTTTAATGGGGAGTTTCAAGAAAGCATCACATGGCAATCTGTAAAAGAAGATTTTATGGCTTTTTTTTAACTATATGAGTACTTAATTTAGGTTTTATTATTTGTCATCGTGCTTGCCACAATTCTTTATTGCTCTTAGTTTTAATATTTAATTTTCCTTTCCCACTATTTTCTTCCACTTTGGTCTAACCTGAATTGGCACAGGAACTGTGTGAATATGTATTCCATTAAGTATCATGAAATATTCCTTCATGTGAGCTTTAAGGAACCTTTTGAACTTATTTTTCTTTTTAAGCTATTTGTGTTGCATTAAGATTCTTTTGATGTTGACAGAGTAGACATCTATAGAACTACTGTTTACTGACTGACAAGGACTGATCTAATATTAATTCACAATATTACCAGTAGATCCCTGTAATAAACAAAACATAAGCTTTCAGAAAAATAGGCCCAGAAAGGAACTGCACAGAACAGCCAGTCTATCTCCTACCCTTGCAGGGTTGGTGATGCTCAACAGATGTTTGATCTAACTGGTTTTTCAATGCTTCCAGTATTGGAGAGACCATAATATCACCATCAATTCTGCTTCTCTGCCTCACTATCCTTGCTGTTAGAAATTTCACATAATATTTGATGCAAGTCTTCCCTGTTTCAGAATAAGCTCCTTATTTTCTTTTTTTGCATATGAAAATAGAAATAGATTATTCCTTCCCTCTGGCAACAACCTTTCCCACGTTTGAAGACCGATATCATACCCTGTTGGTTCTATATTTATTAGACTTAAAAGCAAATATTCTTTCAGTCTTTTCTCACAGGTCATGTATTCCAGAGTTCTGATCAGTGTCTCCTCTGTTCACTCTCTCCTGTCAAATCTGCAGACAGCTGAGGCCCTAACCTGTACTGCATGTGAAAAGAGAACAACTTCCCATTTTTTGCAGTTTCTGCCCTTGCTTATATGTCCCACTTCGATCCTTATTTCTTTCCACAAATAGCATGATATTGTCTACTTAAAGTGTGCTAAACTGTAACACTGACAAGTATAAGATTAGTTTTTCTGACTTCAGTATCTTATACTTGTCCTTACTAAATCCAATCCTATTTTATTTTTTAAGAAATTTGTTTAGTTTTACAAGATCATAAGCCTGCCCTCATGCTGTCTCGATGACATACCCAGTCAGTCAGTCAATCCCATCTGATAAAAAAAAGAAGAGCAATTGCCATTACTTATTGATCAGTATTAAGTGGAGACACCCCATTTAATATAACATAAGGAAATGGCCTTAACTTGCGCCAGGGGAGGTTCAGATTAAATATTAGGGAAAAATTTCACTGAAAGTGGTCAGACATTGGAATAATGGAGGGAGGTGGCAGAGTCACTGTTTCTGGAAGGTTCAAGAGATGTCTGGATGTGGCACTTGGGGATATGGTCTAGGGGTGGTTATGGTGGTGCTGGATTGATGGTTGAACTGGATGATCCTGAAGCTCTCTTCTAGCCTTGTGATTCTGCGATTTCAACTGTGAATGAGTGGTTAGGATACAGGTTTTTTGACTTTCCATCAGTTTGATTAAAAGTCATTTCATCTAGAATGTGTACTTCCCATCGTCTGTGACACTGCATACTTTGTCATATGGGCCAGTGTCAAAAGACATAAGAAAGTCAACTAAGAGACCCCTAAGGCTTACCCTCATATATAAGATTTTCTACTCTGAAACAAAAATAAATCATTCTAGACAGACAAAATGTGGCCTGCCACTCCTTTGCTTGTGTTCTTTCAGTACTCATACACTGTTACTTGTTTTAAAATTTTTCCTTTCCCCAGAATTTCTAATTTCTACAGCTTTATGACTAGACAGCCTCTGTTCCCTACCCCTTCCCTTTAAAGGTTTAAGCTCTGTTTTCCCTTTGTAATCTCTTAATACCTTGTCCATTCCCCACAAGATCTGGGTAATTTAATGGAATAAGTGAGATAAATATTCATACTTGTCCTACAAGCCACAACTACTAAAGAGCAGTATTTTTTCTGTCATAGCAGAAATGTGGGAGCCTGCTGCTCCAAGTACCTGTCTCTAGTTACCCTGGGCTCTGCTCAGATAGGCCAGAATAAACACAGTGCAGAGCCAAATATAGAAAGTCATTAAAAAACCTTGAACTAGAATGAAAAATGGTCTGTAACTAACAACTATCTTTTTTTCCTCCATCTACTTATAAATATGCTATAAGTACTTGTTCCACAAGTTTTCCAGAGTTGTGCACTAGGATTAGTCTGTTTTCATACCTGTCTTCAGGTGGCATAAATCACCCCCTGGAAATGCATTTTCCTCTGTTGGTTATAGAAAGAGACTAAACAAACAGCATATACTAAATAGCTAATTTTTCATAGGCTACATGCAGACATGGTTATTAAGGAAATTTCCTGAACTTACTCAATAGAACAGTAGTACAGCTGGGAATAGGCCAATGCTGCTGAACTCCTTTCTTTGGTTTTTCTGCATCTCCAGTTTTTGCCTTTGTACATTGTAATACAAAAGAGAACTTTAACATGCAGCTAAAATATAGAAAGGCCAACTTTTGCTATGTCTTTTTACAGAAAAGTATTTATTTTTTACTTGAGACTGTGAGAACTCTTTCAGTATGGGCATTGGTGAACATAATGCAAAATGTCAATTTTATTTTTTAAAGCTATTTTTAATTCCAGCATCTACTTTAAGTACTATGCATCAAATTACCAGGTATCATTGTGAAAACTGCCCTCACAGTTAGGGTTCGATATAATATATATTATTGATACTAATGGAGATGGATGTGATTCCAGCTTTTTGAAGGATTTTATGTTACTGATCATGCAGTTTTACCTTTGGCCAACATGGTATAAGTTTATTAGAAAGAAAATTTAAAGGTGAAGCAAACAATACTTCATTTTTGCTGCTTTAATGGCTTAGAACCAATTCTGTTTGTCTTAGTACAGAGCTGAACCTACTGAAAAAATTTAGGGTGGGTTTGATAGGGAACCCTTCAGTCACATTCAGAAACTTCTCAATGTTAGCAAATTCTTGACACCATCCAGTAAATTTGGGTGAAATGCTGCTTGAATTTGTTTAAAAATCTGTTCAGGAATTAGAAAGCTGCAAATTTTTGCTAAGAATACAGATGAACTTCTAAAACACATTTTGTAGTGCTGTCTCAGAAAAGAAAGAAAAAGGTAAAAAATCCAAATTAATTTAAGTTTAATGGTATTTCTTCTAAGATTATAAAGCCAGTTCTAAGAAACTGTCTTGCCTGAGGCTGCTGACTTCAGTTTTCTCTCCTAATTAGACTTTCTTACACTGTGTGTCACATTCAGTTGCAGTAAGACAATTAAACTAAGAAATATGAAAGATAGATATTATCCTCTCCACTTTATGTCAGTGAAATAGTTCTTCTAACAACTAAATCACTGCAAGATTTGTAGGACACAGAAAACAGCTCCCTTTTCTCATGAATAATAAGTGCCTAAAAACAATTGTATCTTACTTTTTAAGCAACAGTATTAAAAATTATGTATCTTATTTTTATTACACACCCTCTCACAATATTCAGTTGGCTCAGGATAAATGCTAAGTAGAACAACAAGACAAGAAAGTTGTATAGACTGCTTTTCTTGTCTTTTTTTCTTTTTACTATCATAACCAAATTTCCTGACAGGCATACCATAAAATAAACTGACAATGTAATGCTACGAAGGCAAATTAAGATTGCAATTAGAAAAATGCATTACTGGAGGGGATTTTGAGTTTTCTAAGTTGCATGATTTATTTTATTTTATTTTATTTATGTGTGATCTCCAGAGTCGTGAGGTTATGGACTTGGGGGTTTTGAAGGGGATTTTTTTGGCTCTCATGACATAAATACTAATGTTGCATTGAGGTTCTTCATATTCATAATATATCCAGATGAGAAAATGTTGTTTCTACAAAGTTCAACCATTTAATTTTGGAGACAGATCTAATTCTATATCAAAGCTGGTTAAAAAAAAAGTCAATTAATGCAACCTTCCTATTGTCACAGATTTTGCTAAAGTAAACTCCAGAAAATATAATATGTAGCAATAATAAAATATGAAAGGAGGTCTTTGTCATTTAGAAATTGCACACTGCAGACAAGACTTGACTTCAAATACAGTTATTTTTAAAAGTTTCTGATTTTTTTCTTCCATTTGAAAATGCTGATTTTTCAAAATTGAGTCTTTTCCAGAGAACAAAGAAGTTTCTTTAGAAAAGTTTTTCAAAGCCAAAGTTGGTCAAAGTGAAAGAAACCCAGAACAATTTGGCTGCTTGCCTTTTTGCTTGCCAGAGTCCAGAATTAACTTGTAGCTCAGATATGTATCCTGGATTTAGAAATGGTAATTGACCTGTTCACTCTGTTTTAACTGTACATTCATGTATTTTACAATAACCTTCAGAAGAATCATACCTAGTATTTAGGTTATGAATAAATAGTTATTATTGCATCTAATACTTGAATATTTAAAATCTGAAAAATCAAATACTTTAGATGGCGAACTATATTCTGTAGTGGAATAATTCCACTGAATCCAGTGAGTTATAACATGAAATAATATTTCTCCTCTGGTTATATTCCACATGAACAATGTTGAAAGCACAAAACTGTGTTGAAAGAATGCTAAACCAACCAAGTGAAGCAATCAAATCTGGAAATGCCTGTGGGCAAAAGCCAATTCAGCCTTTACTTCATTCCCTTGTGCATAGAGATTTTAATTACATTATCACAAACTTTCGCCCATGAAATCCCTTTTTCTGTTTCATGGTCTTTTCCTTCTGCGTTCAGTGCAGTTCTTACCTCTATGAAATTAAAGGGTGTCTTGCAGGCATTTCTGATAGAACTCTGGTGTTTATCACCAAAAATATTGACAACTTTCCTAAGCTACCAATTCAGAGATTGGCCATTGTTAGTGAATGAGACACGAGCCACACCTCGTCATGGATGCTGGGCCAGTCACATAGGGTGCTTTCGTCACTTGTTCCTAGCAGGCTTATTCAACCTCCAATACAGTTGGCTCCTGTCACTCCAGAATTATAAATGGGTTCTGCCTTTAGTCTGATGGCATTGGGGTACACTGTGCACTGGTAACTACTAGAGTTTTATATTCCTGATCGACGGAAACAGATTCTCATATGTTTTTAGAAGAAGTGGAGAATCCTACTAGCAGTAGTAGAGGAGCCCTGCCTCCAAACAGGTGGAGAAGAGAGGCAACTGGCTGGATCCAGTATGCAACAATTCAACACTATATTTTTACTACCCTGATGAAAAGCTGTAACAACAGATGAAGTCCAAAGGCATGGACTAAATGAACTCAATGGACTTTTTTAGGGATGGTCCATAAACTAAGTGAATGATGCGTGTGTGTGTGTGTGTGTGTGTGTGTGTGTATGTGCATGTGAAATATATATGTCAAGGGACTGGAAGAGTGATGATGGTTAGAGGGATGGACTGGAAAGTGTAGGACCTGATCATGGAATAAATTATATGGAATAAAGGTGGATACTCTTCTGGTTTCAACTTGGATAGAGTTAATTTTCTTCCTATTAGCTGGTACAGTGCCGTTTTGCATTTAGTTTGAGAATTACATTAATAACACTCTGATTTTCAGTTGTTGCTAATAGTGTTTACCATAAATCAAGGACTTTTCAGTTTCCCCTACTCTGCCAGTGAGCAAGTGCACAAAAAGCTGGGAGGGAGCATGGCCAGGATAGGTGAACCAAACTGGCCAAAGGGATATTCCAGACCATAGAATGTCATGCTCAGTGTATGAACTGGGGGAAACTGTATGGGGGAGACCTATCACTGCATTGGTCAGCAGGTGCAACTGCTGACCATCAGTTGTCTTTCTTGGATTTTATTCCACTACCTTCCTTTATTTCAGTCATTAAATTGATCTTATCTCAGTCTGCAGGTTTTACCTTCTTCTGACTCTCCACCCACTGGGGTGAGAGGCTGTGAGCAAGTGGCTGTGTGGCATGCAGTTGCTGGTTTGCATCAAGCCACAGCTACTTAAGTAGATGCTGCTTTTTTTGTTTGGTATTTTTTTCCCTTCCTCCTTAGCTTTTGCATAGCTACAGTCCTTAGAAAACTCAGCTGGTTTAATATAACTGGAATTGTCCTAATATTTAGTAAATCACTGAGTCAGCTTTGTCATATAAAGCTTGACTTGGTACTTTATCTGTCAATGTATAAACATAGTTATTTAGTCTTTCTGAAACCAGGCAGGACATAAAAGGCTTGAAAGATTGCTTGGTTTTATCTGATAAAAGGAAAAAGAAAGACAGGAGAACGAATATGAAAAGTGCTGTGTCTTGGTTAGCAGAACATAGTGAATGATATATGAGGAACCCAGATCAAGCTGAACACAAATGTGGAAGCAATCTCACATGAGTTAGAGGAAAAGAAGCTGATGCTGAGTTGAAAATGAGAGAAAATAATCTTTTGTTTAGAAAAGCCTTCTGATTCAACAGTTTATATTTCTATAAATTTCAAGGGAAAAATGAAGTCACTAAAAATCAGGAAAAGTGGGAAAGGAGAGGCATTTCCAGAAGAGAAAGAATGAGATAAACTGAAAGAATTTGACATGAAGAAGCAGCTTCTGAAAGACATGTCATAGGATTTGACATGATTAGTGACTTAAAGTGAAACAGTTGAATTTCACAGGATTTCTTGCCTTTCTCATAAGAAAGCAGATTTAGAAAGGAATGCCAGTAAAACTGAGCAGATATATTATCTTGAAGTTCACTTTTCAGGAAATAAGGGGTTTTTTCTCTTTTTTCTTTTTTTGGTGTAATATTATGGAACCTCTGCTTGAGACTCCTCATTTGTCCAGAGCCTACCTTCAGAGTTTCATCAGACTGTTTCACAAATATCTCAACACAGCATATACAGTTTCAATTTTATTTAGCATATTTTTCATTGTTATAGTTTTCTGGTCTCAAAATTTTGATAGCTTGATACTTCTGAGAGTCATGATTTCACCATATCATTATGTGTGTTATGCCTTTACTTCCTGAGTCATGGAATGCAAATGCTCCATGATAATGTGTGATAAATTGAAGTTTTAACATTTCACACGGAAAGTTAATGTGATTGAATGTATAGGTCAGATTCAAGTAGACTCTCAAATTTCTACCATCTATTTGCTGTCAGATATGGAAACTCTATGTACAAATAATGATATTTAGATTTGGAGTAAGTATAAATAGCCTATGGCTGCCTGTGCTAGCCATATCCTGAATTTGGAAACTGTGTTTTTTCTCTGTGGTATTATTCAGACAAATAGGAAATAGTTACACTTGCTGTTTGAGAATACAAATCAGCTCTGGCCCAAAGTTAGTGCTTTAGGTTATTAGCTCAAGAACAGTACTGTACTAACCACAGCTCCTGGATATGGATAGGCTACAGTTCTGGCTGGACTGGAATAAATTTACTAGCGTCCTTTAAAAGATGAGTTAGAAATACAACTACCTAGAAAATTTTAGGTGCCAGGCTGTCCCCATGTGTTGTAAGATGCGCTGATGGGGCAGAAAACTGGCCAGGGTGAACAGAGAACCTTTGCTGGAACGCCAGAAAAACTTGAAAGTTCATGATCTTTGGAAGAAGGGGCAGAAAACTTGGAAATTCTATAAGGATGTCATGAGGTTAACAAGGGAGGAAATTAGAAGGGCCAAAACTCAACTGGAACTTAGTCTGACTACTGATGTAAAAGACAATAAAAATGTTTATATAAATACATCAGTAAGAAAAAGGAGGTTAAGGAGAATCTCCATCCCTTATAGAATGCCATGACAAAAGATGAGAAGGCTGAGGTACTTAATGCCTTCTTTACCTCAGTCTTGAACAGTAAGACCAGTTGTTCTCCATGTTCCAGACTCTGGAGCTGGAATACAGATCCAGAGAATTGAATGAAGCACCCATAATCCAAGGGGAAATGGTTGGTGACCTGCTATACAATTTACACACTCTCGAGTCCGTGGGGCTGGATGGCATTCACCCCAAGGTACTGAGGGAGCTGTTGGAAGTGCTCACCAAGCCACTCTCCATCATTTGTCAGCAGCCCTGGCTAAGCAAGAGTGGTCTCTGATGACTGGAAGGTAGCAAATGTGAGGCTTGGACAACCAGGGACCAGCCAGCATGAGTTTATGAAAGGCAGGTCCTGCTTGACCAACTAGATCTCCTTCATGGATATTGTCTACCTGGACAAATAAAAAACCTTTGACACCATTCCCACAGCATTCTCTTGGAGAAAATGGAGCCTATGGCTTGGATGGTGCACTGTTCACTGAGTAAAATTCTGTCTGGGTGGCCAGGCCTAGAAAGTTGTGGTAAATGAAATTACATCCAACTGGCAGCTGCTCCTGAGTGGTGTTCCTCAGGGCTCTGTACTGGGGCCAGTCCTGTTTAATATCTTTATCAATGACTTGTGAGAGGAGACTGAGTACACCCTCACAAAGTTTACAGATCACACCAAGCTGGGTGGGAGTGTTGATCTGCTGGAGAGTAGGAAGGCTGGATGCATAGTGAGGCTAGTTGTGTGAGATTCAACAAGACCAAGTTCCAGATCCTGCCCTTGGGTCACAATAACCCCTTGCAGTGCTACAGGCTGGGGCAGAGAGGCTGGAAGGGTGCCCAGAGGAAAAGGACCTGGAGGTGCTGGTTGACAGGAGCTGAACAGGATTCAGCGTGTGCCCAGCTGGCCAAGCAAGCCAATGGCATCCTGGCCTGTATCAGCAATAGTGTGGCCAGCAGGACCAGGGCAATGATCGTCCCCCTGTACTCAGCACTGGCGAGATCACACCTTGAGTGCTGTGTCCAGTTCTGGGCCCTCACTGCTGCTGTGAGGACCCTCACATTGAGCTGCTGTAGAATGGCCATAGAAGCACAGTGGAGCTGGTGAAGGGTCTGGAGCACAAATCTGATGAAGTGCTGTTGAGGGAGCTGGTTTTCTTTAGCCTGGGGAAGCAGAGGCTCACACAGAACCTTCTTACTCTCTACAAGGGCCTGGAAGGAGCTGCTAGTGAAGGGAAGTTGGTCTCATCTCCCACAGAACAAGTGGGCATGAGCAAATAGGTTGTGTCAGGGGAGGTTTATATTGGTTATTAGGAAAACTTTCCTCACCAGAAGAGATGTCAAGCGTTTGAACATGCTGCTCAGGAAAGTGGTGGAATCACCATTCCTGGAGGTGTTTAAAAAATGTGTAGATGTGGCACTTAGGGACATGCTTTAGTGGTGGACTTAGCAGTGCTGGACTAATGGTTGAACTTGATGATATTCAGGGTCTTTTTTCAACCTAAATGATTTTATGTTTTTAGGGTGTTGGTTATTCAGTGATCAGGCATATGTAATTTTAAAATTGCTTTTGATCTTAAAAAGGTTTGTGGATATGCTAAGACATTAAAGTGCATTGGGCAAAAGAGGTGCTTTCACCTCTTCCATGGTTAAGCGAGCTACACAAGTGGAAGTCACTGGGAAAGCATGAATAATGTTTGTTCTGACTTTTCTGCAAAACTTTTTCACTTGTATGTTTGTTTTACATAAATGCACATATCAGTGTGCCTGATGATACAGTGTGCCTTCTTGAAAGTGTTTTGATTATTAAATGTGGTGAGGACAGGATGCCTGGGGTAGTCCACTGGGAAATCCTGGTTCAATACGAGGCAGTAAAGCTGTGATGAGCTCCACAGGGTCCAAATTACAGTCCACTACCTCAGATGATAGGTGTCCTCCATGACTACTCTCAGAGAGCTGGGGAATGATGCCTCAATGAAGTCTCTGCACTCAAGCAGAGTGGGTGCTGCTGCTGCTGTCTGAACAGCATCCATCACTGAAGGAAACCAGGGCTGGGATTTCATCCATAATGTTCTTTTAGTTTCCTGATGAGAGCTACTTTGGAAAGCATTAATGTTCTGATCTTGAGATGTCTGTATGCAGCTGTAGGTTCTTCAACATATTTTAAGATGCTCTTTAAAATCCCTGCATTGAGTTTGAATAAATCAGTCCTGAGGCCATGATTATACTAGGAAGCATGAAGCAGGCCAATTGCTTGAGATCAGCAGCAGAAAAAAATGGATTAATGATGGCTTTCAAAATATAAGGAAACTGTTTCTGGAGTTTTTATTGTTTGTTAATGGTTGTTTTTCTTCAGTTTTTTAAAGTGAGAGAGAGTAAAGAAATGAGGAAAACATGTTTGGAAAAAGAGAAAAAAATTATGGTTCGGTTTATTTGGCGAGGGTAGGTGCTGCTGCTGTGTGTGGCCAGGCTGCAGGGTACATGTGATGAAGTGAAGGGCCCCTTGAGGGACTTGCTGGGCAACCACCTGGGAGCCCTCATGTGCTATTATGATCCTGTGCCTCTGTGCAGACATCTTGTGTTGCCCTGCCATTTACGCACTGTGGAAAACTGTGAGTGTGCAAGTGCAAGAGGGAGCTGTGTGAGCAAAGACTT
The DNA here is from genome assembly GCA_034509425.1 of Eopsaltria australis. NCBI lineage: Eukaryota > Metazoa > Chordata > Aves > Passeriformes > Petroicidae > Eopsaltria > Eopsaltria australis. Next base: position 1,892,323 of record JAVTVJ010000132.1, on the reverse strand, counting down.
CAATGGCCAGTGTGAATGGCTACTAGTTATTAATAATAACAGATGTGTTCTATTACAGAGACCAGACTTATTAGTAAAGCTTCCCTAATCAATATTTTTTTGTGATCTGATCCCTCAATTCAGTTGTCTCATCAGGAATAATTCACTTCTTTTTCCTACTCTGTCAATGCTGCAGCCATATGTGGCGCATAATCTACCTGAGCAACCTGTTCCAGTGCTCAGTGACTGTCATGACTGAAAAAAAAAAAAAGGTGTTTCCTGGTGTTGAGGTGGATCCTTTTGTGCTTCAGTTTGTAGCCATTGTTCAAGTTCTTACTGGAATAACATAAATCAGAAGGTAAAATATAAAGTGGCAAGCATCATCATGTATAATTATCATGAGATTTTAAGAGAGGGAGAGAAATGATCAGTTAATTTTTTCACTAGAGGCTGATAGGCCTAAGTTTATTTTTGTCCAGGACTTATTTTAATGAGCCATTTTAGACATCTGAGGCCATGAAATTTACCAATTGTAAAGCAGCAATTATTCCATGTCTAAATCTTTTGCATTTTATTCTTGTGATTGTCTCAGATCCACACCCATATATTTAGATTATTTTCCTGAAAGATTCTTGTCCTGAGGTTCATCTCCAATCACCTACACTATAGGTTATGTAGATGTGTAGCTGTCTAAGCTCACACTGAAGTTATCAGAGATCTAGTCAATGAAAAGAGCTGTTCTAACTATTCAGCTGTACAAGTTTAATTTCTACTTTTCAATGTAATTAATTGACTCAATTTCAACTACTTCTTCATTGGATCTAATGGAAGCTCAGACATATAGTTCACAACAAAACACCTGTACTGAAGAAAAGTAAGTTTGAATCTTACTCTTGATGGTATCACAGGAAGGAATGCTGGTTAAATGAAACCCTGGTTAGCAGCATAAATGTAATCTACCTGTCTCAATATGATGCAAGTTTTTTATCAAAAAATTAATACTTTCGAGTTGAATCAGAGCAATAAATAGACTTTGAAATGTCATATTGATGAGTTTTCATAACTAACTGTTTAGCTGGATTTTTTTTTCCTTTGAATTAACTTGAAAAATAAAAACAAATTCCAGCACAGCTGAGCAGTAGGTTTGTAAGATGGTGACTGGTGACTGCAGTGTTATGAATTTTTGAGTGCAACCTTTATACTAACTATTTTTTTTTTTTGTCAGGGAAATTCTCACAGAAAAGGTTTACATTTCCATTAAAATTGTGATTGTGCTGTTTAAAGGATTGGTGACCAATTAATGCAAATAATCTACTAATGAAAATAAGAGATACTCTGAAAACAGATTTATTACAGTAGGTTAGGATCATAGTGGCAGACAATAAATAGAGGAGACCCCAGCTGAGGCAACAGGACTGTGCAAGAGTTGCTTCTACTGAAAAAAAACAGCTTTTTAGTGAATGATTAATGTACTTTCTGGAGCTAAAGGAAACTCTCCCCCTCTAGAGGCTAATGCAAAGAATTGTTCACCTACTTCTCTAGCCTCTGGCTTTAGCTTTGGGTAGTACCAAATTAACCCTCAAATCTTGGTGCAGCCAAACTCAAAATCTCAATCCAATCCTGAATGTACCAATAGTTTTCACTGACTTGATTGTCAAAACTACAGTTGTAACTTCTAGTTAATGCAAATCATCTTCCATCTTCAGCCACTGCAACTCTATGTCACACTCTTTATTCTCTTCTTTGCAACCAGCCTTTTGTATTCCAAATATTATAGCAGCAGATCTTCACTTGTCTCATCTTTTTTAAAGAAGACTTGAGCTTTGTAGAATTCATGGTCCAGGTGTTCTGCATATCTGCAAGGGTTCCTAACTGCTGCCCAGTTAGGGGCTTATAGTAAAATAAGATTGAGTCTAACTGGAGATCTAGCAAAGCAAAACACTCATTTCTTGCTGACAATCGCTGTTAAAACACTTAGAAGCAGGGCAAAATCTTTTATTTTCAAGAGAGCGTGATTTAGCATTCATTTAGCTTCTCCTAACCTTTCTAAGCAGCTCCCAGCTCCCAGAGATGTTTTGGTATTACATCATCTTGCTGCCAATGCCATGGAGAACCTTTAATGTTAAATGACTTAAATGTGCTCCGCACCTTAAATGTGTTTTCCTGTGCACTGTAAAAGTCATCCCTTCCACTCATTTTGCATTGGCATTCTGCCAACACATGTCAGTGGCAGCCATACAGTGCTTTGATATTTTACTGTAAGCACAGCACGAGGAGTACCATGAGAGGGAAATCAAGGCTGAGCACTGCACTGTGCAGTGAACACGGTTTGTAAAATAGCAGGCATGGGGCCTTGGAGGCAAGATACAGAGAGGACTACATCTTTGCTAATCAACTCTAGGAAGAAATAATTAGTTTATTGGCATGAAAATCTTGTACCATCTCCAACGTCTGTTTTGCACTGAGCTAATAAAATGACTGTGGTGTACCAGAGACACTGCTTGCTAAGAAGTGCACACTCATTCCCTTTTTAAAAAATCACACTTTGCATTATAACCCAAAGTCAGCTTTATTGTCAAATCATCAGTTTTATTACCTAAATTAATGACTTATAGTATGAATCCGGTCTGGATTTCATGAGTGTAATTCTTTGATAACTGCTAATGTGTACATGCTAGTTATGTTGCCTTAAAAGGGGGATGAAAGTGTGTGTCACTTTTATGTACTCCACTTTCATCTCAGATTCCTGCTGCTTAGAAAGTCTTACGTATGAAAATACAAACGAATAGCAACAAATCTGGGCAATTCACTAAATAAATGGAATGGAGGAAGATTGGATTCCACCCGTTCAGGCTTACTTAATTGAAAATCAGTCAAGGAAACTGAGAAATGCTCTTAACAATAACAGGAAATGATTTTTCTGCTGCCCTTGGAGTCCATAGAAGAGCAGAAGAAATCTTATGGCAAAGACTAAATACTCCAGTTGTTTCAGGAAAGACTTAATTCCATTATAACTGCAGTAATTTCATGTATTGAACTCTAGCAGGGAAATGTTGCACACTGTATTTATCTTTATATGGGAAACTTTACCTTGCCTGCCTATGCAGTGTCAGCTCATATCATTCTTTGAGAAATGTAATGATGGAATTGGGGCATGTGGATCATGATTTGTGGGTTCAATATACCATAAAATTGTCTGGTTTCAGTTAGCAAAGTAGGTCTGATTCTATTTAACAGTTCACACAGGACACATGCTTGGATGACAAAATACCTTGTTTTCAGTTAGTGTGGGCTGAGTTGTAAGAAAATAAACACATCCACAATTTATATCATCAGCTTAACACAAAGTATAACACAGTAGGGTTGTTTTCTGCTGGGACAAGAGCCTAATTAATTTGCATTAACTTATCTGCATTTCTTTCAGAATAGCATTTTTAATAGTGATTTCTGCTGCAAGTTACAACATGTACATGAAGTTTTCAGATAGAAGTCTCACTTTTCTGGTTTGGTTGCATTTATTTGTTTTAGTTTGGGTTTTTTGGTTGATTGGTTGATTGGTTTTTGGTTTATTTGTTTGTTTTTATTTTTTAAAATCCCAGTTTCTGAGTAGATATTTTTTCACTGCTGTAGGAGAAGAGAATTTTTTCCTCTTCTGTTGTTTTTTTGGATCTTCAGGTTTTGCATCAGGATATTTTTATTAATGACATAGAACAGATGTTTTCAAACACCTTATTGCTGTGTCAGGATGTGCCTCAGGATGTGCCACAGGATGTGCACAGTGACAGCAGTTTGGACAATTTAAGTATTAGATATTTTTTGGGTGATTCTGATTTGCTTGGTAGCTGCATGCAGTCTCTGTGCTTTCAGGGAGCAGTCACTGCCTAGCTAGATGCTCCAGTTATGCATAATCTAGTTTTGGTGTGGTTTTTATGGACTTCTAGGGGGCAAAAACATTATTCTGCCCCTCAGCCTCTGGAAGAAAAATCCTGAGGTTGCTTTTTTTTTTTTTCTCAGTAGTTTATGATAAAGCTTGAGACCTCACATACTGGAATTGTTAGTTAATTCATTGTGTTTAGCAATTTGGATTTTAGAGAGCAATTCTCTCTTGTGTATTTATCACATTTTGGGCTAGTTTTCCCGTGTTCACTTACAAGCATGTTCGCAGTCCTCAGGAAATGTCTCATTTAAACTCTTATAAGTTATTAGTGCCAAACACACTTTTCCTCCAGTCTAAAAAGTTCCTACTGCAGTTCTGGGAGTTAATTGGTAAATATTTTCCCAATAACTTTTAGAATTAGCTACTGTATTACAAGAAGTTCAGTATTTCTGTAGCCTAAACCATTAACTTAGAGTCTTGTATCTGTTGACTGTTGCAATAAGAAAACAACCTCTTTTTTTAAGATGAAGTAGTTTATAAACAGTACTAAAAGTTTTTTTCCAGGCACTGCTAGTAAATACAATCAATTCCTAAAAATGCCAAGAAAGCTCATTTATAAACACGTAGTAGGGTGCATTTGTCAGCCACAATCTGTCTCTTGTGCTTTCCCAAGGAAGTGTAGCTGTTGCACCCCTCTGTGATCCCACTCGCCATACAAAGGGAGGAGGGACAGTCTGAAGGTCTCACCCTTTCTTGGTGAGCGAACAGTGACCTCACATCACTGCCTTGTGTGGCAGAACACTGTCTAAGGAGGGGTTTGTTTTGGCCTTGTGTGTCTGAGAATCAGCCTCTTACCTTGGCGAAGCAGTAGCAATCCCAGCTGGTAATGACTGTACTTTATCAGCCTCCACTACTCTCCCAGCTATAGTGTAACTCCTCAAAGTTACCACATAAATCTTTGTTAAGAGCGTGGAATTTCCAAAGGTGCAAAGCACTTCAAAGATGGAATTCTGAGTTCTGGTCTCAGTGCACATTTAGAAGAGGCCATTCTGATGCCTCCAGCATCACTGATGTGCCTCACTTCTGTCTCTTCAGATGGGAGTCACCAGTGAAACCCTTATTTATGCTTTATGGTGTCAGCAGGAATAATTCCAGCTCTTTTCTCTTTTTATAAAGCAGATAGACTGGGGGGGAAAAAAAAGAAAGTATGAACACTAGAATAGACAAAATTAGGTCCGTTATTTGTTGTGATCAGGAAAAAAATCTTTTTAAAAGGGTACAATCTAAAAAGCATTCTGCACTTTTCTAATTATTGTTCTTATGTACAAAGGCAAAACAAAAGTTTTTACACAAGATAGATGTTTCTGAAATCAGAGGTTCATTTACAAAGTTTTGTAAAATTCCTATTTAATTGTGGTATGTCTGTCTTAAGCAGTAAAATAAATTAGCGTCTCATAGTGCTCAAAGCTTTCATCTTTAGATAATAATTTACATCTTTACAAAGCTATGGGGAAGAGAACCTTCATAATGTAATGCTAAGTGTTCTGGTTTTTTTTTTCTATATATATGATTACAATTTTATATTGGTGATAATGTGATATTTGGTGCCAGGTTTGCTTTTGAATTTTTGTGCTTTTTAATATTAAATTAGTGTTAAAGATTATTTTTTCACTGTTTTAATTTCAGATTTGGATTCTCTAACAGGGCATGCATTTCCAGGTAAAGTGGACAGTTAGATTAGATTATGTTATTTGTTTGTTTTATACTGAGTTTATTGAGTTTTCTTGGAGGGTGGGGGGAAAGGGGTGTTGTAAACTTTATTTGGTGTGATTCTGACAGCATTTTGTTACGTGTCAAAATTGTACTCTTAGTTGGGGTTTTTTCGATTTCAGATAAATGAAGAAAAGGCAGCTATTTACATGCACTAGTTTAAATAATAGAATTGAAAGTTTGCATCAAGTATTAACTATTATATCACTAATGCAAAAAAACCACAGGGAGAGGAGAATTATTCCAAAAGTCCTAATGAAAAGATTTTAAGTTATTCAGACACGCATGTGATTCTGTAAGGCAGGTAAAAAAAAACAAAAAAACACTAGTCAGTATTTAAGTAAAGGAAATATTCAAGAAATACAAGACTTAGTTTCCAGTTTTATTACTAGAAGTGTGTAGAAAAGAGGTTTTGAATAGTAAGAACATTTTCAATAAAGAATCAAGAAAGAATGATAACACAATTACATTAATCCTCTAGATTCTACTGCACACACACATTTTTTATGCTGTGTGGAACTTAATTTTAAAAATAGTACATTCAATTAAAAACTTTAGAATTTTTCAACTATAATTACTTTACAATTAAAACATTTTGAGTTGGGAATTTTTAGCAGAAATACAAGAGGAGAGAACTTGATGCTAAGTAATCAAGTGAATTTCTGTGTTACTTGGGCAGAGATTTTGGCACAGAAGGAATATAAATAAGCACTTTCTGAAATAAAGTAAATATCTGCTGCAAATATGTGAACTCCTTCTGTACTCAAAATTTTCTTGAATAATGCTTCAGTTGAACAGGCTGTATAAACTAAGGCATAATATTTATATACCAAAGAGATTTAGTCAAATTTTGGCATTATATTTATCATTAGAACAATTTTACTATTTATTATGTCATTGGCTTCTAATGTGTTTAGTGCATAGTATAATATTCCTTCTTCAGCTTTTCCATAAAGATATTTTTTTTTTAATTACGGGACAGTAGATTCATTTGAGGTTTTCCAAGCATTCCTGCACTGTAGGCATTAGGCATGCTGTAAGATACAGAACAAAGAAGACAAACAGAACAAAAAAGTTTAGAAGTTCATTATAATTAAATTTGTGTGCAGTGTGGAGCAGATCTGGGTACAGATTCTGTCAGAGTTATTTGTTTTTAAATACAGCAACCCAGCAAGTAATGTCTTTTTGAGAAGTCAGAAGACTGTAAGTGCAGATTTTGTCATTTTCATCCCAGATGAGGAAACTTTTATTCTTAGTGTTTTGGTTTGGTTTGAATAAGGATACCCATGGAATAACATGCTGCTTAATTAGGGCCATCTTGTAAATTTGATCCTCATAAGTGCTGTCAAATATATGCATGTGCCACCAAAATAGACACCGAGACAAACAGGATCAGTGTATCTTTTATTTTTTTTCTCTACTTTTTAAAGGTTGAGTCTGCCTTTGTTTTTGCATGAATATTTTATGTTACTAGATGGTGCTGTCATGGTGTGTCCCATTCTTACCTTGTAATATGACAACATAATCATAATGAGCAATACTGACAACAGAGCCTTATATTGATACATATGCTTCAGAATTATGCCAAAGAGAAATCATCCTTATTCTGCATGGAAAATGTCCTGAATTGCACAACAGTGATTTACATGCCTGCATTACATTCCAGGTGTATCTGTGCACAAATCCATCAAATGGCCCATTATTTAGCACAGACAGAAATATCTTTGAATCTAACAAACTGTGAAAGGGATGTAGGAGAACAATATAGGCAACCAATAAGCATAAAAGCCTGGCATGGACTTTATTTAAATAGATATTTATTTGGAGACTCACAATAGGAGCATGCAGCTCACAGAAATCACTAGAAGAACCACCTCTCATTTTATGCTTTATTTGATGGAGTTAAGACATACTCTTTTCACATAAAAGGGTAAAAGTAGCAGAATGTTCTGTCTTGCCTTCAGCTTTACTTACATTTAATAATCAAGTCATTGTAAAATTCTGCAAAAATAGTGCAGAATGTATAGTTACAAATGTAGCTACACTAAAAACCGAAAGGGATGCTTATGTATCTATGCTGGAAAACACAGAAAAGTAAATCCTGATACCTGTGTGTAAACATGATTACTCTGATTAGGCTAAAGTATGTTAACTTTTAGCAGATAGAAGAGATCAAGGTGTTACTTATGCATCTTCAATAGCAATTAATTAATTAGCTGAGATATGTGTGTTAACAGATGATTTGTATCTCACATTGAGCAAACACAAACCAAACTCATTTGAGATTTCTATTTATCTCACCCTTGGAAAAAAAAGACACCCTTTAAGCTAATCCAGTAAGATTCATTCATAAGACCTCTAAGGGTATGGTAAGCCAATAGTTTTTCACTTGACCCTTGGCCAGTGCTCTGCAGGAGCAGAGCATTAAGTGACTCCTTTCCTTAAGTCATGTAGCAGTGTCAGTGTAATGCTGAGTGGCTGCTCCTGCCAGACCCTTAACAGGGCAGAGAGATCAAACCTGCTACTGCACTGACCTAATCACACAGGTTCCAGGGCAGAAGTGGTTTGCATCCATCTAGATGGCATCAAATTCATGTGAGTTCCCATTTGGTTGTGACAGCTTTGTGGATTTCAGGCCAAGAGAAAGTACTTTTCCTATCACCACCGGCAACTGCATCAGATGCCCCATGTTTTCTGTAGATTTGGGCAATCTCTGCTACTTCAGAGACAGATCAGAATATAAACTACACCAAAGTATCTGTCTGGTTTTCATGTGAAGGGAAAAAAACCTCTTTATAACCCTTGCAGTTGATCAGCTGAAACCCTAAAGTACGAGATTTGATTATAGTCATTGTCTTAATGCAGAGCTGCAAGTGTTATGGGCATGTTGAGAACTTCCAGAAGCTGGATTAAAGCATCTCTTTTACAATGATATCTAATCTCGTCCTAAAGCTCCAAGCAATGGCGAGTCCACCAGCTCCCCTGGTAAGCCATTCCAATATTTAATTACCCTTAGTGCTAGGAAATTGAAATGTTATGGAAAGATTGAATTTGTCTAATTTCAGCTGCCAGTCTTCCTTTTGCTATGCCTTTGTCAGCAACACTGAAAATTCCCCTTTTTCAGATATGTTTTCTGAACAAGTGTCTATGACAAACTGCAGTGACCTGTTGAAAGGTCACAGAAGCTGTGCCACCTGGCTTGATGAACTTATTGCCCTGATCTGCAAACCTGGCCTCTTTTATAGACTATCACAATTTTATCACCCCTATGACTACTAAAAGTTTTATACAGTAGTCAAGGTACTTTTCAACTTTTGTTCTGGTGAATTTGATATGTTTTACTCTTTAAGGCTCACACTGCAAGACTGGTTTTCTGACAGCTGTCCTAAGAACCCCTGTTTTTCAAAACTATGAGAATATATTAATGTAGAATTTTGTAAATGCTGTATATAGAAATAAAGTACTTTTTTATTTGTACATAACACATCCTTCTTCATTTTCCCTTTTTAAGGATTTAGCTACAGTTCAGGTTACAGTGATTGTCTGTGTCAAGCAGTCCAAGTGGCAATCCTAAAAGGTAACTGGTAGAATAGGAATGAGCATTTTTTTTTCCCCAGTTTTATGTGGCTGACACGAGATTTGATGTGGAAGGGAATACTCTTATGGCAGCATATGAAATCTAGCTGTTTTAATCTGGTGAAACATGGATGGGCACTGAGTTTTGGGTGATCATTAGTCCAAAGAAGAAGGAGAATTATCCATGATGTGTTTCAAAGGAGTAGGATGATAAAAAGGTTAGAGACTTTAAAGCCCCATTCAAATGCATTCCTCAGACTGCATCCCTATAACTAATATCTTGTATTAGCTCACACAGAAGATTAAGTATGTACCTTTAACACAGAGGAGCTCTGTGGTGAAGGCAGTTAATAGCAGTTGTCTGCTTTGATTTCCATGGGCTGTGAAGCATGCCTATGAATTCCTATTCTGGAACACAGAAAAATTAGTTAGGTGCCACCTGAGTTAGGAATCTACAGTAGGTAACCCAAATGCACCTTCTGCATCCCTGCTGATTTTTCTTTTAATTCTGCTTTAGCATGTAGTGTTTTCTCTTTTCCCTACTACCACCCCAAAGTACCACAGACTTTGTTTTTCATTGTATTAATGATGAATGCTGGTTTATTGCAATTCATCTAAATAGGCTTGAGGTTTTCTGAAATACCTCAGGGACAAAGCTATGACTTTTTTCAAAGACTTCTTCACTGTTGGCAATGTAATGCTAGATTTCAACTTCAATTTTTTTTTTTTTTAATTTCTGAAAGTCTCTTAATAGTCTAGGGAACAGATTGTTGTCTTCAGCACTGTCAGTTAAACTAAGATAGTGCTAAGTGGAATGAGTGTTCTCACGTCTTTGAATAATAGCTCGAGCTGTGGTAGGAACTTGGCATGTGCAGTCCTGTGGGAAGTGTTTAAAGAAAGAGTGTCTCAAATGCTAATCAAATATGAACTCAAAATATCCATTCTAATTCCTGGGTGTATCAGATCAAGGTAGTTGGTCATTGACCTGCTCATTTTCCAGAAGAAATAACACTTTGTCCATATAATGAGCATCATTTCATGAGTTAGTTAATGGCCTGTTGAACTGTGCACTTTCCTATTCTCAGATCTACTAGGTCAAGAACTTAAATGGACATTTCATTCATTACAACAGTTCTGGGTATTGTGGTTGAAATAAAAGTTTATCTGTGAGTGTCTTTTCATCCATAGTATTTGCAGTTACTGTAGCATTGAGTCAGAAGCACAGAAAGTCTCATCTTTATCCTTTTTCTCTTCCTTTGTCTAAAGCATGTGTAAGGTTGGGTAGAAAATGAAGATTGGATAGCTTAGGACAAACAACACTGAGTGGAATTCAGTTCAAGAGTATCAACAACAGAATATCAAAGTTCAATGTTATTTGATTAGAGCTGACAGATTTTTAAAAAACAAATTTGGAGGAAATACTATTTTGCAGCTGGTTTTGGCTATCATCTTGATTTTGTCTGGGGTAATGCTTGCCTAGTGAATTGAGTCTGCAAAGAGTTGGAAGTTTTTTTTTAATCTTTCTATTGAAATTCAGTAACACAATTTTTAATGTTCAAAAAAAGTAAGATCTGTCAGCTTAGGCTGAAGACAAACTTGATTTAAAAAAAAGTAAACCAAAACATAAAATGAAAGTCATCGAACCATAAGGGGGTGGAGTATGATGAGCTAGTAAACAAAACAAAAGTAAAAAGGTCACTCAGAGCTGAGCTGCTTTTGAGCTTCTTTAAAATTGAATGGACAGAATCACAAACTAAAAATGAGTTATCCTTCATTTATTGTACTCCTCTAGAATAGATTTTACCCAAATTCATGACTTTTTTAGTTCCGTTAATTTCTTCCAGTTCTGTGTTTGCCCTTTGACTTTTTTGTCTCAAGTAAAAGCCATGAGGAGAAAATTTGTGTGTACCCTATCTTGCCTTTCTAGTCTTAGTTAGGATGTAACTGTGCATAGTCCTGCTGTTCAAAACATCAGTTTTCCAGATGAACTTGAAAGGAAAAAAGCAACAATTATGTACCAACACGAAAAGTCCGCTCTGGGAATTTGCGCTTGGAGGGGGGGGGGCATATTAAAACATTATTTTAAATTGATTTATTTTTGTATTTGTTTTGTTGCTGAGTTCCTTCAGGCTCCTAGTCCAAAATAGCTCATATGTTTTTCAGTCTGGGTTGCTCTGGAGCCTGCCTCTTCTGGGTGATTGAGCAATGAGGATTGCATGTCACTGAGCAAACCTTTCCTGGGGTGGGGATACAGATGTGTTCTGGGGAAGCTGAGCTGGGGCATCACAGCAGGCTGGTGTGTCCTTGCTCTAGAGTGCAACCCAGTCATGGAGTTACAAAGATGGGAAAACAAATGAAAGTGCCTAATCATGCAGGAACTTGACAGTTGTGTGATTCATTCCTGTATTCAAATGTTTATTTCTGTATCCTCAAATTCACCTGTTAAGTTTCCACCTAGATATATGCAAAAAGGAAAAAATTAAAGGGATATACACTTTTCTTGAAAATATGGCAATTTCAGAAGTGAAGGAACTATATACTCCTTCTTTGAAATTAAGAGTGAAAGAGACATATGGTATTGATGCTTTGCCACATGACTTTATTTTACTCTTTAGGATTATTTGGTCTCATTTCCTTGGCTTTTTGCTATGATTCACAGTTGTTTTACAAGATCTGAATAAAGAGCTGTTGATATAGAGGTACAGCAGGTATTACTAGTAATTTCTTAGCCATTTATATAACATGAGTTATACAAAGTCTTAATGAGTTCTGCACAATTCTTGATGTTGTTTAATATGAAATTAATGATTAGTTTTAAGTTGTGCTTTTAATTATTTTTTTAATCTTTTATTAATTATTGTTTTTAACTGCTCTGGGGTATTTAATGTTAAGGGTATAGGATGAATCAGAGTAATTATGTACCTCATTCATTACCACCAAACAGAATTTAAAGGAACTAAAATAAATTTTAAAAATATTTGGACTCTACTAGATACTGCAGAGCTACATGATGTATCTCTGATTTGCAAATGCATGAAGTCATGGCTTAATTCTTCTTTAGTAAGGCGTGTCTTATTAGAAATACCTGAAATATAATTATTTGAGACCAGCAACAGTATTTATGATATTGGGTCTGTCAAATTATTCCCAATGTTCAATTAAGGCAGCAATTTTTCCAAACTGTCATCCAACTATTCTTAGTCTCAGCTCTGTGTTTAGACTCTGATGCTGCAGGAGATTGTTGCAGCTCTTCATAATGTTAAGAGAAACAAGTCAAAAGAAGACCCTGAAATGTTAAAGTCTGCTAAAAGAAGTATATTCAGATGTTTGAAACTAATTCTATAGACTACAAGAACTCAGATGAAGAAAGATATCAAATTTGAATTAGAGCCAAAGACTCTAATTCAATTAAGTTATCCTTAATGAGGATAACTTAATTTTTGAATTGAAAAGAGGACGACCATGTTGGCAGTCAAAGCTCGGCTTCTTGCAAGCTTTGACACCTCATCTCAAATCTTCCTCCTTTAATTTCTTGATTTTGATGGTGTAGATTAAATGTAGATTGTTTTCACAGCTAAATATAGAAAATGCTTTTAATTCATTAGGGAGTAGCTTCTTGAATACACAAATATGAAATATACTGCATTGATGAGGTTTGTATTTACTGTGGTTATGTACTGACCAATGTTACTCCTTGGCTACATGTTTATGCCAGCTTGTAGCAGCTGAAGGTTGTACTTAGAATATTTTACAAAATAAGTAGTTCATAGTAGTACATATTCTTCTAATATATATATATATATAAATATATACATTTTGAAGGACACGATATAAATCATGATTGTTTTTATCCCTAGTGGCCAATTCAGTGGTCTAGCAACACTTTTTAATGAATTTTAGTTGTTTGCTGTATGCATCTTTTTTTTTAAATTTTAGTTGTAATTTTTATAGGCATTAATTTATCAAATATTATATTATACCACCTCAGAATGATTTTTAAATTTATAGTTTTGAAATATATACTTATTTCAGACCTTAAAATTTTTACTTTTCTTGAAACGAGCAGTTGGAGCTGTGAATTACAAAAACTATCCAAGGAGAATAGATGTCCAGATTATTTTCTATAAGCCAACAGATCTACCCAGAAGTTTTATGTATTGCATCGATAATGAGTCAGGTATTTCTTAACTATTACAAGTTTTTTAAAAAGAATAAATCATAGTGCTATATAAACTCATTATTATGAAAATGTTAAATGACACTCTCAAAGCTAAAATGCCACAAGTAGACTTTACTACCTCAAAGTAAACTTGATGATAGAATTTAAATTTTTGTATTTTTTTTTACATAGCTCTAGAACTGTTTCCTTATTCAGATTTCAGCCAAGGAAGTGGTCATAATGATCAGAGAAGATAGGAGCTGGTGTTTTCCTTGATTGTCTCTACCTCTGAATAAATATGGCTGCATTTCCAGTAATCATAAATTTTGGAGGATGTAGTGTAAGATTTATCTGTCAAGATCAGTGACTTGTGTATCTGTGTTAGATTTTAATGCAAGAGTAGGCACTGTTAATTAATATGGAGATGATTTTTTACAGTTCTGAGGGTTAACACTCAATCAATTTTTCAGAAACAGAATAGTTACTATTCTTGTTAGTTTGGCAGGGATACTCAACCTTCCTCACAGGTCAAGAACTGGTCATTAGTGTGATTACAAGTCTGCCAGTGCGGATTACAGAATTTGTCCTGTAGGATAATAAAGGCTCATGCACTATTTCAGTAGCATAATCTACTGCTCATTTATTGTGTTATTCAACTGCAGGATAAAAATACCCTTGTAATAATTACTCTAGTAGGTGTATTGCTTTTGCTTTTTATATTAGCAGAACATTTAAGCCTGCATCAAAGTGCTAGATCAAACGTACTTTGTTTGGATGAATGACATAATAGTCAGGTTGTACATATTTGTTTGGATGGATGTAGAAGTAGAGAATTTTTTCTCTGCATCAGAATCTTTGGCTGTAAGAAGTCGGCATTGCATTGTAGCTGGAAAAAAGAAGCTAACTGCCATGTTTACATTTTATATGTTCTTAAGGTGAAGTTCATAAGTAGAATATATTGCATCTCACTCTTGATCCCTGAATTGCTCCTGACAAATAATAATGTAACCTACCCACAGGACAAGTGATTGTGCTCCATCATCACAGCTTCTTTTCCAGCTACCTGTGCCAGTTTCTGTCTTTGGTGCACTTGCCAAAATGAGAAAATAACTTAGAAGTCAGATAAATTATCTATATCCTAATATCATGCATAATTAATTCTCAGTGGTGAAGTAAAAAACTTAGTGTTTGTACTTTCTGCATATTTTTATAGTAAGGAAAATCTGTGAGGAGGTGAGTGCCTTAGGGTCCCTGTCATGAGCTCAGCAGAACTTCAGAGACAGAGGCATCACTTCATTACAGAGTCTATCAAATGCAGCGTCCAATATAGCTTGCTTTCAAAAGCATCCATTTCCCACGGACAGGTGGTGATTTACTTGCTGACATCAATCAGATTTCTCCTTCAAAAGGAATTCTTCCAGCCTGACTGAGAAAATAGTATAAGACATTATTCTTTGTAAGGCAAGGATTGCAGGCTGCAATCCTATACTTCTAGTAGGTAGAAATTGATGGTGCTCCCCATGATCTTTCCGTTTAGACCACAGCTACTCAAGTGTGAAATTTCAGAGTACTTTTAGTGAGAATATTAGTTCTGCTGTCTTTTTAAGTTCCTATTTTAAATTTTTTTTCACAGACTTTTTTCTTTAAATTTAAAAATATGGAGCCAGATACTTTTAAAAAGCACTTTAAATTGATTCAGATAAATCAACAAGATTCATGGAGTCATTGGGGAAGCAAAAGACTTACGGCTATGGGAGTGTGTCAGCAGTGTGTTAAATTAGTAACTGTGTGTAGGCTCAATATGAGATTTAACAGGTGCCCCAGATATGTTGTGCTGACTCTCTACATTGAAGTGAATTTTATTTTGGTAACTGAGAGGAGGAAGGAGAGAAAGAAGGATTTGGCCAGTGAAGAAGCTGCTCCTGCACATTCCCGAAAGAGTCAGACTAACATAAGAGACAAGTCAGCTTCAGATGCCTTTCACTGGATCTCCTGCACAACAAGGGGAACTAGGTTAGTATGTGGTAAGTTGAAGACAGTAGAGAATCCCATGAAATACAGATGAGAACAGAAAGAAGCATTGTTCTGCATCTGTAATAAAACCTATGCCTTCCTCAGCATTTGCAGCTTTTTGTCTGCCTACCATATTAGAGTTTTAGAAGACACTTTTGTTTTTTGTAAACTGCAATGACAATGAAGCCCCTAGAATGGAAAGCAGCTATCTTAGCTAAATTATGTTGCCTGTTGCTATGGAAATGGTAGCTCACGAATTTTTATGTAAGTGCTTGAGCTACAATACTTATGACATCTTACTCTAAAAAACAATGTTTATACTTCATCCACCATCAGGTTTATGCTTTACTTTAATGACAATATTGGGCAGTAATCCCCAAGAGCAAATGGTGAAATAACATACCATTCCATGAGAATATCTTTCATCATAATTAACTGGGCAATTTTTGAAGTGCAAAATAATCAGGAAGTTATCATCCTTTAAATCTGATTTATATATCCATTGCCAATGCTTTAAATATGTATAGTTACAGGAAAACGCAAATCATTTTAAGCAAGCATAGGTTATTTTGCATGTTGCAATTAAGACTCTACCTACCTTCTTTCAGTATCACCTTTATATAATTTTTTTTCTAAGTTGAGATGTAGCAAAAAAAATTCAACATTAAGATAGGCTTCAGAGATGAAGCCCAAACCCGCATGAACTTTATCCCAAACTTCATTTCCTGTTATATCTTATAAATATTCTCACTGAATATAGCCAAAAATTTGTTTTCTTCCTGCAGAGAATTACTGGCATTCTCATAACACTTTCCACATCATGTAAGATGCACCCACTGTAACTGTTCATTTCTTACTTAATAGAAAAGTGTTATATTTGTCTTGAAATCACAGACCAGAATTTGAAACTCGTATTTTCCCATTACTTTATCAAATTATGTTGTTGCTAAATAAACAGAGAAGTATGTATTTGCAAGAGACCAGAAACAAGCCAAGATAAAGATATTTTCCCTGGAACACTATATTTTTGTTAAGCATGTGATCCTAGTAAGGTAGTTGAATATTATGAGATGAAAGCAATTCTTTAGGAATATGGAGATGCTGTAGTGTCTTCATCTCAAAAAAAATCAGAGAGCAAGTACATTTCTTGGGCAAGCAAGGCATCAACTAACACAAGACTTGCACAGCGTGCCTTGAAGCATTTGATGGGTCTTTGCTGGGGTCTTTGTCACAGTAACAGAGGGAAACATAAGAAGTAGTAAAAATGGTTTTTCCTCTCACTGTTCTTTGATCAAACCTTCTATTCTTCCATCCCTGTAATTATCCAACCTCATCTATTGTAGGACCAGGTCATCCCTTTTTCTTACATCTGGTCTGAGTCCCAGCTGCGCTGGTTCAGTGAACCATCCTGCCCAGCACCTGTGACTGCATCTGCCACAGTAAACAGATGTAGGCTGTGGTCTGAGCTCCCTCGCTGGCATGTGGCCATGCAGAGTTTAGTGCCAGTGCACTCCTTGTGTGTGTGCCTGGGTGTGTTTCAAGCACTTAGGCTGGCAATGCATGTTTCCCAAAAAACAGTTTGGATGCAGGCATCTTATTTGTGGAAGTGGGGATGAAGGATTTCAGTGGTACAAACAAGATCTGTGTAGTGACAGCTGGCCTCAAGGCCTGTGTGATATAGCCCAGGCCCATTTCATTTACACAAGCTCATGGTTTAACCCTATCCAGCGCAGCCACTCACTCACTCCCCTCCAAGGGGAGAGAATTGAAAGGGTAGAAGTGAGAAAACTCATGTGTGGAGATAGACAGGTTAATAGGTAAAGCAAAAGCTGCACACACAGGCAAAACAAAGAATTCATTTACCACTTCGTTCAGCTGTCCCCAAGAAAGGTCTCCATCACATGTAACGGTGACTTGTGAAGACAAAAGGCATCATTCTGAATGTCCCCTCCTTCCTTCTTCCCCCAGCTTTATGTCATGACCCTATGATGTGAGATATCCCTTGGGTCATTTGGGATCATCTGTCCCAGCTGCGTCCCCTCCAGACCCCTTGTGCACCCACACCCGCCTCACTGGTGGCGTGAGATGAGGTGAGGAGCAGAAAAGGCCTTAGCTCTGTGCAAGTACTGCTCAGCAATAACAAAAACATCCCTGTATTATCGGCTCTGTTTACAGCACAAATCCAAAAGACAGCCCCATACCAGCTGCTGTGAAAAAAATTAACTCTGCCAAAGCCATCACAACATATAAATAGAGCCTATACAGATATAGTCCTGAGCAACAGTCTGCATTGGTACAGAGATACTGTCTTGTTCTGAATGTTGTACTTGTTTCTTCTCTAACCATCAGATATCCAAGTTTTCCCTGTTTTTGGGCCTGCACAGAACTAGGGGCAGTTCCTCCCCGGTATGCATTATTGTAATGACTTTGAAGACTATTGAACCATGACACTACAGTGACTGAGAAAAGGGTAGACTGCTCTGCCATTTCCCCCCCTGTGCACCATGAGGATGACCCTATTCACTCTCACTCTCCAATATCTGTGGAGCTTCCTAGAGATATTAAAGTCCTAGCTCAGAATATGCTGACTTATTTTTAATATAAACACTTTATAGCCCTTTCTGCCTAGTCTCACAAACAACTTCCCTTACATGATCTTATTCCTTTCAATGAAATAAGTTTTGTCACCAGGAACTTGTCTCCAACTATATTTATTTTCCAGTCATTTCTGCAATCTTTCTGCTCTGTCTGATTTTTCTGTTACCTGTTGGTATAATTTAAGATGAGGAATACATTTCACTCTTTCAACCCATTTACTGTTCCAATTAAGAAAGTGACAGGACTCCCAAGTCAGGATTTGCTTGATGCACTGACTTCTGTCAAAGTGTATTATAGCTGTTTGTTGATTGTCATGCATTTTAATATTAATGAACTTCATGGTCTGAATAGATGTAACACTATTCACTCCTCATATACTCTAAAAAGTTTTGTAGTGTGTTCTTATTTGCTATTTAAGATCATAGCTTTCTGTTTTCTTGACCTCTTTCTCTCTATTTTAGTGCTTAGTCTTTAAAATATTGCCTACAGTTTACATGACTTTTTGCAAAGCTCTCCAACACATTCGTTATGTAATAGGAGACATGTCTGCAATAAAAATTATGGATATGATGATATGAATGTTTTGAGCTTTTTATGTCTTTGAAGGCATCTTTATTATTTATTGAGACAAAAGCACATTTTGTGAACAAGATCCTTCTCAAGTGGATATCAAAATCTTAGTCAATTTGCACAATACAGCAAATTATTTTTTCTTGAAATAGATGTGTTTGGGGTATTTGAGATATTTTTCATACTTATATAGCTGAAGTCTAACCTATTTTCCCATCAGTGCTAGATATGCAAAGAATGCTAGATAAGGTTTCAGCCATGTTAAGACAAGATAAAAGTACAAAATATCACTGTCTTAAACTGTTTTCACAGTAGACTTTATATTCTTAATATTTCTACAAAGTATGCAAAATTAAAATTTTATAAATCTATAGGCGTTCTGGACCAGATTTAGTACAACTTTCTTCTGGATTGTTAATGCAACTCACACTGTTCTCAAACCCTAAGTTCAAAATCCCTAAAACTGCATTGCTGATTTACCTGAGTTTTTTTACTAGACTTTGGCATGGAAATAAGTATAAGCATAGCTGAAGCCCTGACTTCACAGGGCCTCCCTCAGAGCAAGTAGGTCAGCTCTGGAAGCTGATTTCTATACATTAGGCAGTAGAGAAGTACAGGCTGTGGTAGGACAGTGGATACTGGAGATTCTCAGTTCTGAGTTTGCAGTTCTGGACACGAGCCTTTCCACAACCTGCACCCACGTGGATGTGAGAATGGGGAGGGCTGTGGCCTTTGCCTTTTGTGCCCTGCCCTCCAAGCTTCGAATCACTCAGCAATGTGGACAGCTCAGCCCACACTGAGAACCTTCTGCTCTGGGTGAGCTGTGGGCCAGGTCTCAGGGGTGTGCAGTGGCATTTGTCAGATGGTGAATCAATGCTGGGTTCACAGACCCAAGAGGCATTGTGGTATGAGGCTTCCCCGTGTGTTAGTGTCACTACATGTATGAGTCATCTCCTGGAGGGGCTTGGGGTAAGAAATAGTCAACACAGGTAGTAGAGAATATTGTCAGTAAGTACCTTCTAGAATTGGTTGTCTTATTTGTTTTGCTTTGCAGTTTCACTGCTTTTTTTTCTAAAAGATAATTTTAAGTCTTGCTAAATAATCCTAGACAACTATTCATCTTCTTCATCTGGGGCAAAATGAACGGTCTTAAAACTGACAAGGTTCAGTTGCAGGAAATGCAAAGGACTGGGGAAGGCAGGGCCTATGGGAGGTTGTGCCTTCAGCTTAAATTTGGGCCTTACAGAAAAACTTGTTTGAAAGAGGAGACAGCAAGGAAGACCTCTGCTTTGAATTAGTGACTAGTTTGTCTCTCGTGTTAGTCTAACTGTTCAGGTCAACTGTTTTTCTGTGTTGGAGATACAGAACAAGAACTTTGGAAATTGAAAATATTTATTCTTTGAGTTTTACTCAAGAGGAAAAAAATCAGCTGGGATTTAATGAGACTTGCCTGGTTCATTTTGGTTTTCCTTGCAAACAAATTCACTGTGGAATCCTTGACATGATTTATTTTTCACTAAGTATCTGATTCTACATTTGAATTTCAGAAGCAACATTCATTCCACCTAAGTATTTACACTCAGGTGTCTCTGTTAAAGCTAGTTACCTCAGACTCTACAGTAAATGGAGAGAAGCAAGCACTTTCAGGATAAGATTCATCTGACCTATTTAAGATGTCTGTTTTAAGATTAGATGAATTACAGCATATTCACTCAATAGCACTTTATCTCCACACTGACTGTATATGGACTTGAGTATTTGCTAAGATTCGTTTAGGCAGCTGAATTTTGCTCCTGTTGGGCCAAATAAACACACAAGATACATTCAAGCTTCTAAAGGACTTGGAAATATTTTGGTAGAATTCAATGCAAGTAATATAAATCTCTTTTTGGGGTTTTAGTGAAAGATAAGTAAAATGTTTTTTTCCATCAGCTACTCTGCATAAGAATTGATAAGATATCAAGTACACAGGCAAGTCTTAATCAGGATAACGATAAGCATGATAACACGCACAAAATTAGTTCCTATTTAGGTAAACAGAAATACTGAATTCTAATTCCCCATGAATTGTGTTCATTGCCTGACTTTTCATCCCACATAACAGTCCATATCGTGACAATGTTGTTGCTACCCTGCAACTGTGTGAGCATTGCTCATCTAATATCCGTGTGCCATCTGGGCACTTAACTTCTGCCAGCTCCAGTGTCATGCCTGGTTTCTGTCTAAGTGGAGTCACTACTTTGCATTTGCTGACTCTTTCCTGATTTTCACAGACTAGTAATTTTTATTCCCTTCCCTATTCCCAGGTCTTGAGTTCACAATTAGTTGCAAACTGCCAAACCAATAGGCAACCTGATTGGACATGTCAGATCTTAAAGTTCTATGCCAAAAGTACATGTAAGGCATATATAAATAAGAATATGGAGTGAAATGGCAGTTGAAGACACTAATATTAATGATGCTGTGGAAAACGGAGGTGAAAGATCCCTAAATTAATATTTATTTGAGTGGTAAATCTCTGTAACACAGTGCCATAGGTAGGCAACTAAACATGAGGTCAGTCTGTACAGAGTTTCCTTGGATGGCTCTGCAGCATAACAGACCTTTGGGTGGAAAAATGTAGGATTTAGTAAGTGAGAATCCAGTGCTTGAAGTGTTATGGTCACTCATTGTCAATAAAGGAAGGGCTGAATTGAACACAGGCATGGGAAACACAGCTGAAAGGGGGTCCGGGGGCAGCAGCTCGTGTTGGCTCCAAGCTGCCAACAGCCATGTAAGCAGCAAGTGAGCAGACACAGACCTGCCCAGGGCAGGGACAGGGCAGGGACCCTGCTGCTGTCAGCCTCCACTTGGGAACACTTTCTGTGTTGCTCCCGCCTGTCTCTGCACTGGAGTTAGTTCAGCAGGCAGCAAACTTCTGTCCACTGAACCCAGCTTTATGCTTTTTATATCTTTGCTTTTTATGTTCTTTGCTTTTTATATCTTCTTGCATAATAAATTTTAGCTGAGCAGATACATGGTCCTTTTTAACACAAAAAGTTTGGAAGATCCTCAGGTGGATAAACAGGCTTAATAATATAAAAATCAAGTAAGTTAGATCAACTTAAGATGGCCAAGCCTGGCTCCCACACTGTAATTCATGGTTCTTCTAGATGTCTATATTTATAGTCATTTTGCTCAGGCTCTGAGCTGGTCATTTGTGAGCAAGTTTCAAGCCAAAAACCTTGCAGCCATGTTTAATGTGATACGGTTTGGAGCTAAAAAAGCCCTGCTGGGGACTAAGTTGAAGCCCAGCACTGAGCTAATGACAACTTACACGGTTATCACGTGGAAGTTGGCTCAGGCATAATCATCAAAGCCTGGCAAAAACCTTTACAGAAACCCTCAGCACCAATAAGCTCATGTTGTGTTTTACCTGCAGTTTGTGAGAAGAAAGAGCTGAGACATTAAGCTAACTAATAAGGCTTGCAGAAGCACAGGATTCAGAAAACACTATTAAAGCAGATGATAATTGTGAACAACACCTCTTCAAATATGATCTGTAAGACTGACTAGAGTGCCACTGAAAATGCACTTTTATGAGTGGGCTCTATCCAACTGCCTGAAAGAAGTCTCACAAGTACTTCTACAGCTCTAATCATGATGCTGTGCTTTTCAGGTCTTTTTTTGCTGATGCTGGCTTAAAAGGTCAGGCATGTAACATTCATTACTTTGACCTAGCAGCATCAGGCATCTGTAGCAGTTAACGCTGTAGCTATTATTCTCTAAACACTTGGAGTGAAGGCTAGAAGCCTCAAAGTCCTGACTTTTGAGTTGTCTCACGTTTCAACAAAAAGATTTTTCTATTGAAAATGACACAAACTATGTCTTGAGTCTATCAATAAGGCTTTAATGTAGGGTGGGAATAGAAAAACAGGAACTGGCTGCCAGCAGCAATTCTTCCACAACTGGAATACACAAGTGCATATTAGAAGCACAGGATTTGGGATTTTGAGTGGTTCTCTTTTGTTATATTATGTATTTATTTATGGAATCGTATCTGTCTCTAAGGCTTAATGAAGTGCTTCTAACCTGTAAGGCATCAGGCTGAATATAAACTTACGTTAGACATTTTATTTGTCTCCATAGAAACTAAATGTTCAATGCATTAAGTTATTTTTGTCTTTGGAATATTTATGTGCCTCAGAATTTGGACATGTACTCAGAAGGAAAAGCTATGATCTCAATAAAGTTGTGTTGTCTTATGGACTATCAGCAGGTGAATGAGATATATTTGAATGACTTTTATGGAAAAATAAACTCTGGAAAGAGAGAAATTCAGAACTCTGTATTGCAAATAAACTAACCCTAATGTTCCATCAACTTGCAAAATATGTAAAGTGAAATATATCCAATTTAGCATGTCCAGTACCATCACTTTCCTGCTGTTGTGCCTTGAAATCTAACTGAAGTAAGGAAGTCCACTGAAGTATGGTTATCAATACGACTGGATGAATTTAATCTCAGTTGATACTTTGTTTCTCAGGAGAGACATTTTCTTAGAACCAAGAAAAAGCACCACTGCAGCTGAATTAACATTCACATTATTTGATTTTTTAATATAGATTTTTACTAAAGAAAACTGTCATCCAAAGTAGGAGACCTCAGAGAATGAAAAGCTTCAGCTTAATAGTAGAGGGCTTCAGTTGCAGCACTTCAGAGTGTCTGTTTTCAATCCTGTGACTTAGAAGAAGAGTTGGTGTCTATTTTTCCTTATTTTATCTGGATATAGGTAATGTCTGAATTTCAATTGCTGGGTGCTGTTACTGTACTGAATCAGTACATACTGATATTTTAAGGGTCATCATTTCCTAGAAGGTACTGACACTTCCTATCTTTTAAAAAAATTTTATTGCATGAGGGACAATTAGAATGAGTTACAGTAAAACTACAGCAATATCAATAAAATCAAAGACAACATGAAGCCACATTCTTTGTGTTATATGATAGCTTACATTCATTTGTCATTTTCTGTTGTAAGTCAGAAAGACAAAAGAAGGCAAAGTAAAGGGAAACCACAGGAAGTGCAGGAAAGATGATGCCCAGAACATAGTGACAGACAGGAGGAAACCCATGCAGGGACAGAAAATTTCAACATACAGCAGAGAACAAGCTTGATATTTATACAGATGCTGTGAAACAAACACAAGCACACATTACATCTTCCTAGCAAAGAACTTTACTGCCTCCAAGAAACAACACAGTAGAATCTTTAATGTATCTTCAAAGGCTTCAGTTAACGAAAGCATTGCAACACATTTAGTCTGGGAGTAATAAAAACCCATGGGATAGTAAAAAGCGGTTTTAAGAAAAACATGGTGAGCAGAGTGTCATGGAGAGGTACACTGGAAAAGAGGTGAATTAGCAGTGGAAAGGAGTACGGTAAACTTATATGTTCCAGGTAGCTGTGTGCACTCAGGAATGTGCCCCTTAATTGCATGGTACTGTCAAAAATTCCATTTTATAGGCTAAGTCCAATGCTATGAGGTTATGTAGGGTATACAAAGTCATTTTTTAAGACAAGTAAATTTGTGTTATCAAATGAGCAGAAGGCAATCTATTTATTAAACAAGCAAAGAGCATATGCTATGAATGGTGTGCTATGTCTGTGCAGGAGGTAGTGACTAAATCATGTAAAACAGATGCTAGCATTCTTTTTAGCTAGAAAATATCTGCCTTATGAGTATGCTGTAAATTCATTGTTGCAGTGTCAGACTTACAAAATTATTTCTTGCTTTAAGAATGACAAATATGCTGTCCCAATTTTATGAAGTGAAAATTGAACAGGATATGATGCCACAGAAGGATACTGAAGTAGATTCTATTCACTCATAAAAGATGGAGACAGGTTGATGTAGTATGCAACAGAGCTAATACTTTTCCAATCAGTGTAAATGCAGAGCATTCCATATTTTTATGAGCAGGTTGTTAAAATCTAGAATCATGAAATAATACAAATTTTAAGGGAGCAATGCATAACATCTGGTCCAGGTTGCACTCAAACAATGCCAATCTGGAGTATCTCAGGGCCATGTAGAGTCAAGTTTGAACATCTCCAAGGATGGAGATATCTGCAGCCTTTCTAGAAAACCTGGTGCAATATTTGAAAGCCTTAAAGGGTGCCCCATTAAGTAATATTCAGCTCTATCCACCAGGAATTCCAAGTCATTTTCTACAAAGCTGACTTGGAATCAATTGACCACCAGCCTCACCTGAGACAAGAAGCTATTACATGCCAGATGCAGGAGTTGACATTTATCTTTGCACACCACAAGTTTATTGTCAGCCTGTTTGTCTGCCAGGTTCTTGTGAATGGCAGTAATAATAGGCGTTGTACTGACCTTTCCCCTAAACTGATGCTAATGATAGGGGACTGTCACCT
This sequence comes from Eopsaltria australis, assembly GCA_034509425.1. Lineage (NCBI taxonomy): Eukaryota > Metazoa > Chordata > Aves > Passeriformes > Petroicidae > Eopsaltria > Eopsaltria australis. The sequence continues at coordinate 1,867,360 of JAVTVJ010000132.1, read as the reverse complement.
CCTCCAGAAAGTAATGAAGATGTTAAATATCTGACCCAAGTTTCAAGGTGTGGAGATGCCACTCTCATCCCGCCACTGGCCAAACTTTTTATCAGTGATCACAACACTGCAAACCCAGCTGTCCAGCTGATTTTGCACTCACCGTAAGAATGGGTAGTCCACCTACCCAAACCCATGCCTATGGATTTATGAGTGGACATTAATTATATTAATAACACATGTGATAATAATGAATATTAATGCATTGCATTCATGTTATTCTTGCTGAAAACAGTATGCTTCCAGTACACCATTAGTATTTACTTGGTACACTAGGATGTTTCTGGCTATGCAGCTGTTTCCACTTCAATTCGAAGAGTCTTTGGAATTGGATATTCCAGATACAGATATTATCTTATTCTGCATTTGAGTTCTGTTCCAAATGGGCTGGTAAATTATTCTTTCTAGAAGCAGCATTATTATGTGGCTGTATTCCTACAGGTCTGATCCCAAGAAAGCTGAAATGAATGAAAATAGTCCCATTTCTAGTTTTTATATTGTACTCAGTGAACCCCCAAGTTGATGTTAAATAAATGCACTTGCATTATGGAGGCACTGGTGAGAACACCAGCAGAGTGTTAAGGAAGCATTGTAAGTATGAATAACTGTGGTTTAAACCTTAACCTGTAATATTTTATTAAATTTACAAAAGATCACAACAAATGTTTATGATACTACGTGGGAGTGAGGCAATAATGTTTTAGGCCAGGATTCCAAGCAAAATTTTGGAAGCACATGGAATATTTAAAATATGCATTATAAAAAGCATCATGATAGATTTAGATCCTTATTCTGAAACCTCCACTCTCTTAGTGCAGACAGAGTAGATGTTGTATTAGTATTGAGATATTATCGTGAAAAATACCAAAAAATATAAATACATGCACAAAATGATGGTGTGTGGTGAAAAATATTCAGCAACAACAATTTTGTGATTAATTTAACTGTTTTAGGAAATTATTTTTCCTTTTCCCGTCAAACTGGAAACTTGCTCACAGCAAATTTCAGTCTTCTGTGATGATCTCTCATAAAGAATCTTTAAAAGCTGTGTTACATGCATTGTAAAAAAAAGTGTGTTCTTGTATGCATTCACCTGGAAGTCTGAAGCTTTTCAAGTAATTTGGGATTAGAGATGGTTCTGGGAATTTTGAGTCTCATCTTTTAAATATTTTAGAAGTCCTGGTACTAAAATGATTTAGCCACCTTTTTGAAAAACAGATCCACATTATTTAAAATAAAAATACCTGGAAGTTTTCATCAGATCTAATATTTGCCTGGGCTTTTTTTCTTACTTTTTTACTTTTCATTGTCTTCCATAAAGCTTACCATTAGCAATGAAACTCCTAGTACTCTCTGTACAGGAAGGTGAAGCACCCAAGTGAAAAGTCAGAAGAGTAATTTCTTAACTGTGCAGTTGGATGTACCAGTCAAAGGAATTAAGGATCATGTCCATGCAGCAGTGTCTAACAGAGAGGACTGCCACGAGCTGATTACAAGGGTACTCTATGGCCATAAGGAGAAGCTGCCTCCATCCTTCCTCCCAGCTGCCAGTCAGAAAAAGCGTGCTGAACCTCAGTGGTGCAAAACACCGAGGAATAGAATCGGTACCATTACCTGCCCAAAGCTGCCAGTTTAACTATGGGAAAGTTTTTGCAACTATTCCTTTTGTTTATAAACAGAAATAGCATTTCTCTTGCTGCTGATAATATGTTTAGATTGCAGTAGCTCCACATGACACTGGTAGAGAATCATTCCATATTCCATGGGTGAAAAAATAAGGGAGGGGAAAAAATCACATTTTTCTTAGTCTAATGGCTTCTATATATTGAACTAGGCTCAATTTGAAGATTTCTGTATCATGAACATGAAATATATAACTTTCATGTTCAATGTCTTTTCTGTTGTACAAAGGTATATTAAGAAATTACATTGTACATGGGTCTTTTAGGATATTGATTAAACTTTTATGTTTAAGTAATACCTCTGTAAACCTATCATCTTGAGATTAAAGCTCTTTGTATTGCTGAGGTAGTGGGAAGTGTTTTCTCACACAGCTTTTGAGGTTCTTATTCATGAGCTATCAGTGACTTTGAATACTGCAGTAGAGAAAGAAGTGTGACATATTTGTGTTTTGTAGCTCTTCATATGCTTTATACATGTATTATTAATAATAAGATAGAAGGAAATGAGTATTTGTTTTAGGCAGTGCAATTCTTTGCTTTAGACTATCACAAATTCTTTAATCTTTTTAAATTTCGCATTTTCTTGAAGGCTGAATGTAAATTGAAGATATGTTATTAAAAAACTGACAGGTCATACAAGATCTGTTCCTGAATGATGAACATCTCTTAAAACTGAAAAGTTGCAATTGCACAGAGTTAAATGGAGAATCATACACAAAGGGAGAAAAGCAAAAGAGATTTTGCGGAATCATCTCGTTTAGTTAGAGTCTCAACAGAGTCTCATTCTTCTTTACTTAATTTCTTTCTGTTTCAAGCTGGAAAAAATTCCAAGTTTGTCTTGAATCCTTGTTATTTGTTTTTGTGTTACACTTTGAATTTCAGCTGTTTCTCCGAAATGCCAGAGGTTCCCCACTACCTGGGCTTTAGTTTGGCATGCCTTTGAGTAGGGACCTAGAATAAGATCTGTTTGTTTGATTAAGACCAATGTGTGGGTTTTCCATTTACTTCTGTGAAATAGAGTTTATTGTTTGTCCTTTTGAGTGTTTTGTGCAGCACATACAGCATGGCCCTGATCTCAAGTCATAAAAATAACTTTCAATACTCTGGTTTTTATTTTTTGCTGGCTTTTTCTATTCACTTTGTAAGGAATTATAATGCTCTTAAATTGAAATCCATGGAGAACATAAACGTATATGTGGAATCTATATACTTTTCTGAATTGCAGCAGCAATCATAACAGGGACAAGTCCTCCATCTATTTTATTTTATTAATTTGAAATAAATCTTAAGAAATTTTACATAAAATGTAGTAAAAAAAATCTCAAGATGAGCTCAGATGCTGGGACATGCCCATGTCAAGACCTCTGCTTCTCCACCTATTAACTAGTTACTTAATTACTTAACATTTTCTGTTATGGGATGTCAGACAGGTTTTAATTGATGTCAACATAGTACTTGTTCCTGTCTCATCATTTCCCCACCAGTTTTTGATCTGACAGCTTATCAAATGCCTGGGTGAAATACAGACAGATTGCTTTCATCACCTTTTTGTCATCTATTTCCTTGGTCACCCTTTCAAAGAACTCACTCGGGTCTGTTTGGCAAATAAATATTAGTTGGAGTTTGGGATTCTTTTCCTTTTGGCATCCTCTAAGAAGCAGACCCTGCTTTCCTTAATGACTGATATGAGTGTTGTGCCCAGAGAATAGGCTGGTCTCTAAGGAGTTGCATTTCTCACTCCTGTTCATTTCTTGAATAGAATGGCTGATGTATTTAACCCATTTCAAGTAGCTGGTCTGTAACAGCACAGATTACAGCAAGATAGTCTGTTTCTGAAGGTCCAGGAGTATGCCACTCTGGTATCATGGATAAGAAAATAAAGACCCCAAAAGTTAAAAAAATAAATATTTTCAAATATACTGATAATTTTTTACATGTCACCTGCTATGTCAGCTTCTACAGAGGAAGCCTAGAAATCTCAGTCTTCAACTAGTTAACTGTGTTTTGCAGCTGGCTGTACACACTGCTGGGCTCTGTAGGCATAGCAGAGGGAAATCAAATGTTAGGATCTGCTCCTGAAAGGTTAAAGTAAATAATGAAAACTGAAGCTAGAGCTGTTTCATGGGGTAGTGGCTTTTACCATCAAGCTCCTGCATGCCACTAAGTGTAGGGACAGGCTCCCCACTGCCAGCCCCTGGCAGCAGATCTGCAAGTCTGCTCCACGCTTGGTGGGTGCCACCTTCCAGTTTCCTGTGCCTGCCTCCAGAGCTGGAGGCATGTGTTGGGGGATTCAGAGTGGGAATGGGAAGAGTGTGTGATGCAGCTTCCAGATGCTGAAAGTTAGGGTTCTGGCCAGTGGCATGAAAGGTCTTTGTGCTGCACCCCATGCTGTCAATGTGTGTTATCATGAGTGTCATTGAAAGACCAAGCCCTTCTGGAAATTCAAACAGAATTTCCTGCTGCCTGGCCTATGATTTTTAGGTGGTGGTAGAGCTCAGGAAGGATTAAGAAGCCTAGTTTAGCAGCACTAACATTTCAAAAACCTTGCCATGTTGCCATAAGGGACATTTCCTGATCAACAAAGAAGCTACCAGAGAAAGCAGAAGATGCTGGATTCTAGACCTCTCTTAGCAGCTGATTTTACCAATGTCCATATTTAAGGTTGCCTGAATGCCATATCTAATTTCTAAAATCTAGGTCACATCAAGTGTCACACAGTATGACAAGCCATGTCTATGCATTAACTGGGTTTCTTTCCCTTTGCAGTCTCCAGTACCATTACAACTGACATTTTGTTGACTAACTCTTTCAATAACTTTTCTCTGATGTATGCTTACTTCAATCCTGTAGGACTCCCATGCAAATTTTTGGGAAGTTCAGTGTTAACTTTTCTAGTGCTGAATTATTGGCTGCTCTCCCATGCAAGGACAACAGGCCATATGACCTTCTTTGGTGAGAATGAAGGCTTGATATTACTTCTTTGACATAATGAAAGTACATACATTGTGCTAATGAAAGACATTACTTTGAAATTAGTTCTGTAATACAGTTCAAGTGTGTGGACCATTAAATAACTCTCATAGTGCAGAGTCTCCAATCTATTAATTTCCATCCCTTTATAACTATGGATCTTTTTATCCTTATTTTAATCTTATTTTTAATCTGTTTATCCTTATTTTATCCTTTGATTATCCCTCTACTTCATCTTGTGGAGAAGAACAAAATTTAATATTGCTCCTTAGATTTGAATTTAAATATGGATGTGAACTAGCTTAATTAATCATCTGTGCATATGACTAACTATAAAATACCTACCAAACCAATTAAAGGACAGCTAGCACTGTCAAAGCAGCTGACAATATATAATGGGATGTGAGTAAGAAGGAAGACACAGTGCTCATCCGACAGAGCCTCTATGGCTGGTTGGCATGTTAGTTTCCCCAGGCAGCAGGGAACGCCCAGAACACTGGGAAAGGTACAGTCCTTGAGTCTGTCAAATGACAGAAGCAGAATTTTAAGATCTCTAATTACACCCAGTATCCTATATTTCTGTAAAAAAATTAACTTATTTTTATAAAGGAATAGATTTAGAAAAGCTATATTTGGTTTCTATGTAATTTAAAATTATAATATCCAGCCAGAACAAGGCTTGCCTCCCATGTCCATGCCCTCAGCTCACTCAAAATCCATAGAATTTTTCATTATATTTCTACACTTTTTGTTTAATGACAGTGGTGCAAATAAGACTAGCTCTCCCTGTAATTTTTAGTTCCAAACAATGACTATTGTAAAACCTTCAAAGCTTGGGGGTAGGGAGTGAATGACAGACAAAAAGATTCTTTATCCAGAACATGATTTGCACCTAACAATTGCACACTGCTGTGGCATCACTAGATATAGTGAATCTAAAAAGAATGTGGCACTTCTCCTGTGTCACTTTAGCATGGCAAGATTTACTGTAATGCTGAAGGATAAATTTCAGTGGCTAATCAATTGTAAATATTACCACGCAAATTATGCCTTTTTCATGGAAGCAGGAAGGTTTTTACCTGATTCTTGTTGCTATATAAATAAATAAAAGGGAATAAAAGACGATGTTACAGTCACTCTCAAGTACCTTACTGAAATTGCATATTTTACGGCACTGGCATCAAGTGTTTTTGTATCAGGTTAAAAAAAAAAAAAGTCATTTAATTCAGGTAGGTATTAATTCTGCTTCAGTGGGCAATTCAGACATGAGTCTCCAGGGAAATCCAATCGCAAATAGGAAATAAAATCAGCTGCAAATGAGGCTCAGCTTTTTACAGTGGTTTTCCAAAGACAGGTTATATTTGAACACAGCCCCAGGTTTGTGACATCCTGTGTGCTAGCAAGCCATGCAGATTTAACATACTGCAGCATGCTGCCATTCAGAAATAAATAAAATAAATAAAGTGCAAACTCAAGCTTCTCTCCATGGCAACCACTGCATCACTTGAGCCTTGTGCCACTTCCTGAACAACTGTGCATAGGAAAATAAGCCAGCAGCTAGCACGGGGAAACATAATAGGGACAGGTACAAAAAAATCTGCCCAGGCTGTCAGGCACAGTCTTTGTACAGACTGTTTAGGGTTGCCTTTTTAACTTTGTTTCAGTGTGGTCTGTGGTAGGCTGCGGTTTATCCTCACTCTGGCATGGGGGGCAGAAGATGGGTGGTTGATGGGAGAACTAAAGCTGGGATGATACAGAATCTTCTTCTCAGCACAGGCCTCATGCAACAGCCTTATCTCTCGGCAGGTGTGGTGGGCAGGAGGCAGGGCAGGAGGAAGGGCAGGCTGTCCCTAGGTCTTTCCAGAGCCACCAGCATTGGGTCACTGCAGTGGTTCTTCCCAAACAGGTATGGAGCTGCACTTGAAACCAAGGCACAACAGCCAGGCAGTAAAGCAGCTTGTGGCAACAAGCAATGCTAGTCCCTGAAGTGTATCCGTCCCTGCAACAGTTGTCAATTTTACTCACTTAGCTTCTTTCACTGAATCCATTTTAGTAAGTAAAATGAGCCACAGTAAGTGGCTAAACTGTCCTCTATCAGGGAAGTCTTCTCTCATTCCAAATGTCCTGGAGTAAGAGCCCTAGGACATGGCAGGAAGGCTTCAGCCCATCCCCACATATATGATACCCATCAAATCCTATGGAGGAATTTGGAGCAGTATTTACATGCCTGCCCCAATCCACTTTATGATTTCCAGATAAAAATGTTGAAAACAGGTAGATAGCAGGATGCCATAAATGGGCTATGCTTTTTACTTACAGTTTTGCACTTTGAGCAGAGCCATTCAAGAGGAGATGGCAGAGGAAACTGCTAGAAGGGGCCAGACTTGCTTTGCATTCAGGCACTGATTTGACTAGGAAGAGGTTGGCAGTCATCTAGCAAACTTCATGTGTCACTGCAGAGATGGGATTCTTACAGTGTTTCTGATATTCTTCCTGCTTAATAAAGTTAATAGTGGAATTAAATACAGTTGTGCCTAATGCAAGATCAAAGAACAAATTTCATGACCCTCTACTATATGGAGGCACTCCATGTCTAGTGGGTTTCTCAGCTACAGCAGTCTACATACTCCTCAATATTAGTTTTTTGGTACTCAGTACCATATGAGACATGGAAACCCAATATTCAGACTTTATAAGTGTACACCAAGCAAGTATACGTAAGTGTATCAAGTGTGCATTTTGCATCTATCTATATTTATGCACTCTTCTTTAGCCCTTTTCCAAACCAAATAATAACAACATTTTCAGAAGTAATTGCTTTAAATCCATTTTTTATTAAATATGTTAAGCCCATTTTATGTTATACAAGACATTTTGTTACACTTTGCAAATGTGTTGCATAGAGAATTACTCACTTACAAGTACTGTGAAAAATGGCAACCAGTGCTGAACCAAGGGATACGTGACCATTGAGAGAATTAATGCAGGGATGAGTAAAAACCCCAAATCTCTATTTTTTAGATAGGAATAAATTGACTATAAATGTCTTTGCAGAATATTTTCTTAGATTTACAGGTCAATTTGCCAAGCAAACGCCCGAGTCACTGGATTAGAGAAACACACTCTTCAGGGGTCACTGAATGCTTAATTATTTAAACAAGATGGAACAGCTAAAACTGGAGAAAAAATAACATTAGCCTTGTGGTGAGGGTACTTAGCTGTCATTGAGAAATGTAGAGTCAAGTCCCTGCATCAAGGCAAGCAGTCTATAGGCACCACACAGCACAGCTGACCATTTGTCTTTTGGCTGTTCTTCAATAGCAGTGCTTGCATCTCTAATAACAATGTTTACATGTCAAATTCCTCATGACATTTTTTGATTTTTGCCCCAGTGAAGATTAAGACCCAAGCTTTATTTTAAAAATATAGTTTATGAAGAAAAAGGCTAGCTAGACATCCTGATTAATTTCCAGAAACAATTTTAGTTGGTTTTTTTGTATACTGTATATGCAAAATTTGGTGGATTTAGTCAACTGAATTTGTTAATGGAATGTAAATTTGTGTATGTATCATTGGGACAATGAGAGGTCAAAAGGGAAAAAAAGATGTTATGAGGAGAATAGTGAGAAATATCACTTTACTGATGCCATTGTCCAGCAGCTGCTTTGGAATTTTTCTTTTTCCAGTTTAAAGGAAGATCCTCATAGCTGCAAATTCTCTATGATACATTTTCTATTGGCAAATATTGAACAGCATTGCTGTTCTACCATGCCTTGTGTGGGAGGTGCTCTCTGCTAGCTGATCTGCTGCACTTAGAGTCAGCCAAGGTCTCTTCCTCTGTTGGACTCTTGCAGACTCAGGTGAAGTAACAGCCTGCTTGGAAAAGCAGAGGAAATAACAGAAGGCAGCATTCTGAGAGCTATTCCAACATGTGTTTTCCTTGTTTCCAGTCATGGCTGTATGGTACTTTGGTACATGTAATGTACCAAAGTCATACTTAATGCAGGCATTTTAGAGAGCTGTGCCATTTCAGACTTTTTTAGACTGTACATTTTACAGGCTGGCTGTGACAACTCTGTCCTATAACATAATTCTTGAAGGTTTTTCTAACATAGTTTCTTGGGGGGACAGAAAATAGATAACACATAATTAGGGTGGAGCTTTTGAGATGCATGTAATAGGCTCAAGGTGTGGAAAATTTTCCTTTTATTAGTGTGAGGATGATATGAAATTCACTGACTTCAGAAAAAGATGTGTTTTCATGCCCAAAGGCAGATTTGAGCCTTCAAGACAGTTTATGTGTGTTGTCCTTATATGTTTCTGGAAATGGCTGTAATGGATGTTTTACAGAGATGTGTGCAAAAGCTCAAAATCACTTCAAAGCACAGTTACTCTTTGAAGAGTCAGCCAAGAATGGTCATCTTATCAAAATTTGAAGTGACATATTAAAGTAGCCATTTGGATAATAAGCATTCAGAAAGAAACTTCCTTTGTATGTCTATACCAATCTAACATCTCTGCAAATCACATACACATTCTAAACCTCCTTTAAAGTAGTTTTGTAAGTACTGGTTAGAGACCAGGCATTGTAGGCTTACTCAGTACACCTGTTTATTTGTACCCTGTGCTCAGTGTTTTGCAGCCGCAGCAAAATATCTGGAAACACCAACTTGCAGGAGACATTGATGACTGCAATATAATTAGAAACTTTGTGTGAAGCTGAGGGAGTCAGCTGTTGTTTCTGAGTCTAAACCACTATCTCCTGGATAGACACAAGATTGCTCTGTCCTGATTCAGGGCAAATGAAAGCTAGTTGAATGTGGCTACCAGAGTGCTGACCCTAAGCTAATACACCCTCTCTCACATGAACTTATTGGCTCAGACTCATCACCATGTTAATTGCTTTTCATATCTTACAAACATAGTCTATGCAGAATGGACAAGTGAACACATGTCTGTTTATAAATAGCTATTCAGACATTGAATAAGCCAAATTGTCTGGTGGAAATAAAAGTGAGACACAGACAGCCCTTGAGCCCAACTGTTTACTCTGGTTTTCCTATGAAAGCCTGAGCATTCTGTGTCTCAGATGGGATGTGAAAGGAATACCAAATTACATTAGCTGAGTTTTCCTCTGGTTCTTGTTCATCTCAATGGAAAGCATCCCAAATCTCAGGTTTCTACTTGGCATAAAAGAGCAAGAATAAATCCTTTTGTGTGATTTGTCTGTTGGAACAGAGGAATAATTAGAGACTGTTTATTAGTCTATGAAGACCACTGACTCACCGCTTCTGTCTTTAATGGTTCTTTTGTGTTCATAGCTTATCTGAATTGTGCGTTAACCAGGGATTCAGGAGATCTACTTATTACTGTAGCCTGTGGCATGACTTCTAGCAACAAAACCTTACTTGATTGTTTCCCAGTTCATAAATTATGAATAGTGACACCAACTACCAACGATTCCATCAGAAAATCTGAGATATACTGATGAGGAGAAGTACATATTAGAAAGAGGTATTATTATCATTGTTTACTTCTTGGTTAACTGAAAAATAATTGATGGGTAATATTTAGTGCATTTAAACATTAATACAGGAAATTTTATAGATATCTTGAGAGGACTGTTCTGTGTAGAAAATTAAAAATAGAGTTTGAGGGAATAGATTAAATAGGTGAAAAAATTCCTACCTTGCATCTCCTGATAGAATTTAGGTGCTTTCTACTACCTGCCTAGGACAGTATGTTTCAGATGAACAAAATTAGTAAAAAATGTTAGATTCTGAGGGAAAATTAAAGTTCGTAACATAGTGCTGATCTGAGATCTAAACCTTTGGAATCTTATGTAGGTAGAAATATAACCATATAACCATATAACCATAGATCCTGGCTTAGATAGATAGGTAGCATTTATATATTTGTATGTAGTCAGAGCAGATTTGCAAATCTAGATCCCTTTGTAGAGATCTAGCCCTGAAAGCGAGTTCTGTAAGTTTGAAATAGGAATTCTTTGTCAAAAGGATTGCTTAGATTCTGGTATGTCACATCTGTCACATCTATACTAGTGCCAGACCAATGAGTAGAATCCTATTTCTTTTCAGAACATGTTCAATTATGAGCAAATGTGAAGTTCACAAGAGTCATACAACTGTACATATAGTGCACAGAGATGCAGCAGATAGTAATCAATGGCTACAGAAAAGGAGACTATCACACAGAAAGTTTCTGAGACCCTTTTCATCTTAGAAGCTTTCAATCTTATATTTCTAGTAGAGAAAAAAAGGCAAGAAGTAAAACCAAAAGAAAGAATTGGAGGATGCATTTTTGAGCAGTATGTGATTTAGTATAGATTGCCTTTACCTCCATGTTAATGTTTTTCACAAGTGAGCACATTTTTTTGCTGAAAAGTAAAAAAGAAAATCTCATAAATGAAGGTTGGGAGGAGAGAGAGAAAACTGATCCATTTCTTCAGCAATAGTTGGCAACAGCTGTAGCACAGCTGAGTTCTTATAAGTGTAGTGGGGAAAAGCTACACCATTAATGGTAATTTATCTTATGTTATTCTCCAGGCTCTGGCTATTATCTAAGTGCTTTGTGCCAAATGTAATAAAATGGCCAGATTTCTCATTATAGAAAACATAAATTGCTGAAGGCAAATATATGATGAGGGAAACTGTCAATATGATAATTGTGCACTCCTGTCACTAAATTGCAGAAAATATATATATTTATGAATATGCTAACCCTCTAGACCATTTACTGGTAGAATAACTGGAGGAGTGTGCACTGAAGATGTTTTATTCTTTTTGTCATTTTTATTGCTACATAGCCTATAGAGATTACACATTGCAATATATTTTAAAAGCATTATAAATAGGTCAGGATGCCACTATGTGCCCACTTGCAGTCAGACACTTGTAATAATATCATTTTAGAAATTACAAAATTATTTGAGCAATAAATTAACTAGCAATTCAAGGGAAATGAAAATCAATGGATGTAAGTTGGGCCTTTGTTAAAAATATGAAGTCAGCTGGTTTTACTGATGAAATGCATGCTTCTCATATATAAATCTTTCGAATGTTTCTGGTGGTAGGCATCAAAGAAATACTGGCTAAGGTCATTTTAGCAGTTTAATAGTACAAGTAGCTAGTTCTCACACATTTAATTTAAAATATTTATTATTAAACTAATTGATTTTTTAAAACCAGCACTTGTACACTATTAATAACTTGAGTTTTGGTATCTTCAACTGGAATCGTTCCTAACTATAAGAGTTAAAGCATAGTCAATCAATCTAACTTTTCCCTGTTTTAGGGTTGTTTATGAAAACCGTGATGCAATTTTTATGTATTAAATAAAATGATGCATCAGAAATAAAGTTTTCCCAAATGGGAAGTCTTGAGAAGATGTGGATAGGATGGAAAGGAGAAAAGTGGATACAGAGAAGAGTAAAGGGAAGAACTCCAAGTTCTTCTTGGTCACTGCTAGTTAATGAGTTCTGTGTTAGCAAGTTACCTTCCTAGTGACCAGGAAGGAATTTGAGATGAAAGGGCTGAAAAAGAGAAACCAAGATTTCCATCCTCAGCAAAACGGAGAGAGGAGAATGTGAAACAGAGAAGGTATTCACCAAGTATTTTGGGTGCTTCCCAGCTCCTTGTGGATACTCCATCTATCTGCAAGCTAGAAGGACCTGCCTTCCCCAGGACATCAATAGGATCTGGAATATGCTCCAGTCCCACTGTTAAATGAGAGACACAACTCAGCTGACTGATGCACCCCAAACTGCCAGGCCTTAGAGTTAGCCAAGATGCTGGAACAGGGAAGAAGGAAAAATATTTCATGTACAACTTAAAACCAGAGTTTTTTCATTTATCATTTGGTTCTTTAGCTTCACTTACAATTTTGAAATCAAGAAAATTATTTGTTTTTTCTCATGTCCTTATGTTTAGAATGACCTTAGGTAATGTTGGCGAGCACAAATGTGTCGGACAGAACCCAGTTCAGAATAAAGTGTCAAATATGTGTACCTACAGACAAAGATGTCTAGATGTCTAAGTTCCCATGGCAATCATTAAATATCTCATCAGTGGGGCCTCAGCTCACCATACAGAGTCCATTGATTATATTTTAAAAATCTTTGAGTATGTGGCAGCTCAGATGCTTAGCACGTATGTAGACACCTTCATTAATGTGTAGCTGTTATGGGTGAATTAAATCTCACCTACAATATCGTAATAAAAGCATTACAATGTATAGCTAGACATTTAGAATTTTCAGCCTTGGTACAAAATGGTGAGATGGCTGTAAAAGCTGTTCTGCCATTAACATTCCTGCATGGGGTAGGTATTTTCTCTACACCTATGTAGAAACACACCCTAGAATAGTGCCAGGCAATGAAACCATGTGTCATGTTCTTATCTACCTTTTGTTAGTAAAACTGTCAGCCTCCAAAACATGCCTGTTCACATGGATGTGAGCATGAAAAGCGTGTGTTGGAAATGGCAGAAATCTCTTCATCTCCCTGTAACATTCTGATCTCACACCACTGCTGAAACCCCTTTATGACATGGGCTTTTATGCTGGGTGGCATGAGCAAAAAATGTGCAGCAGACCAATCTAACCATATATCCACATCTAACTACACACCAGAGCCTGGGGACATTCCTGGGCATTGTTTAGTTTATAAGTGTATTTATAGCTTGTAAGTAGAACTTCTCATCTATATAACTTGTAGGCTTTTCCTTAGAACCCAGCATGATCCAGCTGGACTGGAAGAGTGTTACAGTGCTGTGAATAAAATATAGCAGTTTGATTACAGGTGAAGAAAAAAATTCACAAACGCCAATCCATGAAATCAAGAAATAAGGTACATATAGCATTGTTTACAGCTTCCTTCCACAGCTTATGATAACTCAATTATTGGTACAGCAATGCAACATTTCTTGGGATTTTCTAGTAATGCACACAGAACAAATGGCATGGGAAGGTAAGTGGTGCCATGGAAACAGAATTTAGATACTTCCTTGAGCAGGATGGTAGTGTAATGTAGGATTAACAAAAGGATATATAATGGTCCTGTTCAATATGGTCTAGATGTGAGTGAATCTTACATGGAAATGGAAGATAATTCAATATGTTTATGTTTGGCTATTTTCCACCTTCCCTTCCCAAAATCTATCTCACAGGGCAGTGAAATATGAGGGGTTTTTTTTATTCTGTAGTGCTGTGCGTACTGACTTTTAGAGGTAATGGATGTATTTTTGTACTGTATTTGAATGCATTCTCAAGTCACATTTCTTTTCATTGTTTTTACTTTAGAAATAATACAGTTAGTTCTAAGTGTGTTGGAAATTTCTCTCATCATCGACTTCAGTGCAGACAGAAGATAAAAGAAAAAGTGAAACTTGAATGGTCCTATGCAGATAGGACCAAGGAAAACCTCTCTCTGCCTTTTGTAGTGAAATATGGATTAGGCAAATACCAATGTTTTTCTTTAATACTTGTCTTAAACATTCTCTTGAAATTATTTCAATTTAAATGAAAAGCAGATTATTTTCCTTATTACATTCTTTTCTTGCCTTGTACGTTACCTTTTCCTTCAAGTATTGCTGAAGTGTTGCACCTACCACCAGATTTTGGCATCTGTGTGCTGAATCTAGTCTTTACATTGTGCAATGGCTATTATCTCTTTCTGCTTTGAAATTATCCACACAGCTATTTTGATCTATAAATAGCAACATACTGGTGAAATAAAATTCTGTATCAGAAGTAATTTAACAGGATTTATGTTTCTGTCCCTGCTTGTTTTGAATGAGCTGTCACAGTATGCCAGGATGCCTAGAATGTGTGCTGTAGGAGCTGGGACATGAAAATTAAGCCAGTTTGGAAGTAGTAGTTGCTTGGTATTATATTTTATAACCATCATATTCTTAATCATTATATTTATGAGACTGCAAGCTGGAGAGGGGCAAACAGAGACCAGGGGAGATGTAAGGGATGAAATGTCTCAGTTTTTGGGAGCAGCTGATGCCATAGTCCCGCACAGGCAACAAGCAGCTGTAGTGAACAGGTGGACCGGCACACAGCTCTTCCATGAGCCTTTCCCATTCCACTCCCTCTCAGCACTGCTTTCAGTGGGCCCATTGCAGCCACTTTGGCAAGGAAGACCTGAATAAACTCAGAAATAGAAACTCACGAGCTGTCTTTGAAAAGTACAGCTGTAGTTTGCATTTGGAGATTGAATAGCTGAGGCAGAAAGACTGCCTCTTGCCCAAGGTTTCAAATCAGCAGCAAAACCAATAATTAGGAACTACAAGTTCCTTATTCACAGCTTTTTCCCATATGCCCAGATGCTGCCACTTCACCATTCTTTTATCTTTTTTCTGTTTTTTTCAGAAAGTTAACTGTAATTGTGAATTTTAATTCATCTTCGAAAGGCCCTTTGAAAGGCCAGGGCATGAGAGCCTCAACATGCACTGTAAAGCATGGCCAACGGTACTAACTTGTCTCTTGAAAATTGAAAATAGGATATTGAACTCCGTTTTGTGTATTAAATGAAATATTTATCACAAGAAATTTAGGGAAAAGGATTTGAAAGGTCAAATTTTCCATTATGGTCTAGCAGCAGAAAGGACAGCACAGATCTTCAGAGAAAAGCTAAGGTAAAAATATCACTTTATTCTTAACCTTGACATGCAGACTCTTCATTTAATTCACCAAACTGCATCCTGTTGCTACTCAACCCCTTTTCCCCTTGACATTCACCTATAAGAGCAATGCTTCACAATTTCTATGTATTGTTTTTCCTTTCATTAATTCTTCCACACTTCAGATGTGCTCTTTCTGCATGCACAAAAGCAGTTCTATGAAAGTCAAGTATTTGAAAAGGGAATTATGTAACTTTTTCCACTCTCTGATTAATTGCAAACAGTTGATTTCCTTTTAAAAAAATGTGTGAATTTCACCTCATTTCTGCTTAATAAATGTTAAAACTTTTCTGCAACTTTCAGGTGCCCAATCTGCAGCCCATGGGTGGGGAATAAACTGATAAACATCTTTTACAGCAGCTTTCTGATTGCTCAGCCATGCATAACTTGAGCCTTAGCATTTTCTAAGCATGTCAGACTCAGTCTTTGTTGCATTTGACTCCTGTCCATCCTTTGCATGCATTTTGGTCATTGTCATCAACTTGTGTTTGTTTTTAGGAATAAAGGAACTACTCATCTTGAATGAAAACTTTTTTATCATGAGGGGTTTTTTTATTATTATTTTTCCCTTAAGACTTTGTAGTTTGACTTGTTCATGTTACTGTTATCCATAGAGAGCTACCACCCCAAGTCTGGCATCTGATCTGTTTTGCACAGAATGGAGATGGTGTATCCTGCAAACATACCACAGTCAGAAAAGCAAAAAAGGAGATGGTCAAAAGATGGTCAGAAAGCAAAAGACAAGTTCCAGATTTTTTAGTAAGGTGCAGTCTGTATGAATAATGAAGAGTTATCAATGGAAATGCCAGATTAGTAAGGAAAAGAGAAAAAGGGAAATGAATAAAAAAGTTTTGCCAACTAAGCAAATTTAATCTAATTTAGATTTTAATTTTGATGCACAGTGACAAAATGTTGGATGTAAGCATTTTGTTATAGCAGAAATAGGCTTCAAGAAAGTAGTGATTCAGATTAAGGCATACTCTGAAAACTACTCTAATCTAACAATGCAACAAGAGAAAAGACCTATTATTTGTCTGGTGACTCATTTCTAACACAGAATATTATCTCCATAATATATTTTTCCATGGATTTAGTTACTTGTAAAACAATTTAAGCAAATTTTTACATTTTGAAAAGCTGTCTTCTGGACTTTACTTTGTTTTGTTTGTCTGACAAAGTTGGCTTTGCCTAGACAAAGCAAGACATTTGGCATTTGAAGACAGAAGCCTCAGGACTCCAGCCATTTAGTAAACTAAAGTCTATTTTTATTGCTAACGATTAAAAGCAGAAAAACAAGAAGTGAGTGTTAGCACTTTGGAGCTCACAGAGACTCACCAAAATTTACATTAATTCAACAAGAAGGAGCTGTTGCCAATTGAAAAAATGACAGGTTCATTTTGACCAAAAATGGGGTTTCATATACCAGGTACAATAGTGATTCTAAAAGATACCTGAAACTTAAAATTAATGGAGAAAAAAAAATATTTAGAGTGAAGAGGTAAACTGATGTCTCATTTGAACACTGAGTTACCAGTCAGATTCTGTGGGTTAACAGCCCAGGAATTAGTTAAACCTTTCCTTTTAAAGGACATCCTTACTTGTATTCAGCATTATTCTCTAATTTCTTTTCCTACTAATACACTTTTCTGTTTCCTTTCAGACAAAATCTGGTTTGTCTGTTTGTTTGTTGTTTTGTTTTTCTCAGGACAGGAGGTGCTTTTTCTTCTTTTTTTTTTTTTTCCAACAGAATACATTTTTTTTGAAATATCAAAGCTGTAACTGCACCTAGGAATAAAAGTTCACTTCATGAAGGATATTGTAATTCTTTTAAATTCTAGTTCAATATAAAAAACTCTAAATTTTAAATTCTTCAGCTAGAAAATTGCTACCAGATTGGGCACTTCCTATGATGAGCCTGTCTCAGAGCTAAAAGTGCTGCTTAGCCAGGTCTCTGGGCTGCAGCCATGCTCCTAGAGAACAGAGGAAGGGTTCCAAGGGAGAATGAATTTATTTCCCTTGCTGAGCTGTGGTGAAGCTTTGTTGAAATAAAAATATCTTCATAAAAGGTCTTGACTCCAGGGAACAGGAGCCAGAAAATGCTGGATATTTTCTGAGCAGCATTTATGTTAACAAGATTTCTTTTGGTTTTCCCACAAAGACTTCTTTTTGAAAGTGCTTGATTGGTATGAGCTATTTCTTTCTCATCTGCTCATGAACTGTCTTTTACCTCATATGTTATATTTTAAAGACTTTTCAAACAAACGTTGGCCTTCACACACTTCAACAAATCAGAAGTATTAACATTTTTTTCACCAATGGTATATGCATAAGCAGCTGTTGTAATAAACATAGTGAATTTTAAGGGATATTGATATATCATATTATATAAGACTCCAAATGATGAAATAAATAGCTGTAAGATTAATGGAAAGAAAAAATGTAGCACTGATAGCAAATGAGAAAATCTTGAACATGTTTAGATAAATAATCTCCGATATAAAAAATGCACTTAAATGCCAGAGAATGTTAATTACTTGCAATTTAATAAGAAAATTAATTAAGAAACAGCACAAGTACAAAGTAAGAATGCCTGTTGCTTTTCTCAGTAGAAAATTGACAGCTTTGAAGTACTAATACAAGCCAAGCTTAAGACATACAAGGCTATTATAGGGCCTGTTATTTCATGTAGAGGTGAGTTTTGGGCACAGGTTGAAAAAAATCAGCTTCATAAAGAAAGCACCAAAAATAATCTGGAGCCATAAGGAAAAAAAATTATGTTAAAACAATTATCAAAGATAGAAGTTAGGAAGGTGGTACATAAAGTGAAATCCCAGCAATAAAAGCAGACTGGACATATAGTTAGAAAAAAATACTGTTAGTTGTGAGAACGGCTCTTAGGATCAGGGTCTCAAATATAACCTACAGTGTGATGTCTTAAACATTTCAGACAGGAAGGATTCTAGTAATACCTTATAAACTTCTGCTTAGTATGCTGGGTAAAGATTTTTCCAGTTTGCACTTTGCAAGCAGACAGTAGATTTCTACCACTATACTTATAAAATTTATGTCTGATTATCTGATGAATCACAATATAAGAAAGTTTTCTTTTTCAGCCTGATGTTGTCCTTGCTGTAGATGTATCATATTCCTCTTAATTAGGTTCAAATGGATAGAAAAAAAGGCAAGAATAGTGGAAACAACCAAAGGAAGCATCGGTGTCTACTTTTAAAACTTTCATGGAGTTTATAACACATGACATAATTGAAACAGGAGAGTAAAAACACCTACAGAATTTTTATAAAGCATAGACGGAAACATTAACCTTACCTTTACTCATACTTTCATATGTTCTGTATAGTCTTAGATGCATCTCCAGAGGAAATCTGATTCCTGTAAATGGAAACAGAGATATGTGACAATTAATGATTTTTTAAATTCAATATATACAGACAGTGCCGTCCTCAGTTGCTATTCCATCTGCATATCCATTTATTTACTATTAGTGGTAGGTTAGAGAGTCTGTTTCCAAAAGTCTTATGTGTATATTGTCACAATATTTATTTGTCAGTTACATGAATCATGACCTATGCAATAGACATCTGTATCTTCCTACTTAGGGCACCCAAATTTTTGTTTCTTTGTTGCTTTTATTAACTTTCCTACTGCAATTTTTCATCCTTGAAGCCATTAGTGTTCTTAAAAACACTAGGATGAAAAATTCTATGGTAGCAGAGTTTCCAGGTGTCCTAACTTCCATTTGAGGGCTTTGCTGTCCCAGATTGTGGACTTTCTTCATGAACTTTTTTCAGTAAAAAAATTCTTCTAATAAGTATTAGAAATACTAATACTATCATACTACTAGTAATAACCATAAAAATCTAATGTTAATTACAATTTCATTACTTACATGTTAAATCTAGCATTGTAGCATTAGGAAACCATGAGTTAAGGAATGCAGCAATGAGATTTTGTAAATTGGAGAACAGTATTTATAATCTTCAATTTCAAGATGAACAAATACAACGAGAAATTCCTACAACACAGATTGAGCAGCAATTTTCAGATGTCATGCTCGTTCTCTGTCTGGGAGTTCTTGCAATGGAGTTTTTCTTGTTATTTACAGCTTTTGATTGGAGTTTTGAGAAGAAGAAAGCTGTTGCCAAATGAGAAATCAAATATAAGAAAACAGCTGGGGATATTTTAGAGTCCCCTGGGTCTACCCGGGGCTGGGTCCATGTGTCCAGAACGCAAGGAGTATAACTGAATTAATTGTTTAGGAAACCCCATCATGCTGTCCTGGACAACATTATCCATGAACAAATTTATCCTGCCATCCAGTGTGATTTCTGTTAATTAGTTCAGCAGATTGGCTGATGTATTTAGCTCCAGTACTGATGGCAACAAAGCTGCCGTTGCTCAGGCTTCAGGGAAGTTTTTACCAGGACCCAGTGTCTATTCTTGGTGGCGAGGGCCTGAGTTGCTATTGCTTAGCAACTGGTGATTTCTAGCCAGATTAAAGTTTCGTGTGCTGTAATGATGCTTAATAAGAAGGCATATGATCTTGAGCAAGTGTGTTTATGGGTGTGAGAACAGAGGGCTGAAGATGGAGAAGCACACATCAGCATGTAGGAAATGGAAAACTACTGGAGTGAGCACAGGATAGCACAGGAGGCCCTGCTCTCACTGCCTCAATGATGTAGTAAAATTCAGGGTGGGGGAGAGGGTATCTGAGCATGATATCGTGATTTTGCACCAGTGAAAGCATTTCAACAAAATATGTCATGTTCTAGATCTTTTGAAGGTGGTAAGTTTTAGTCACTGATAATTCCCCTTTTGTCCATAAATCAAAAAAACTTTCAAAGCTCTGTGGGGAAAAAAAACCCTTTTTCCTCCCTTTTATGGAATAAGCTGTAAAATACAATAGATAAGGTTGGAAAAGGCTTCTAAGATCATCTAGTCCAACTGTCCACTAAGTTGACCATTTGGGTGGTGCAAATGATAGTACTTTCAAGTTAAGTGTGGAGGATATTCAAACAGGTACTGGTCTTACTTGGAGAATTCAACATTTGAACAGAAATCAGTTTTTCACTATCACAGGACTTGTCAGGATTGCAAGTTTTCAGAACTGCAGCTAAACTGGGTCGTGGGCTGACCCCAGCCAAAAGCCAAATGCCCACACAACTGCTTCCTCATTCCCTCTGCCACGGGATGGGGAGAAAATAGAAGGAAGGTGAAAAGACTCATGGACCAAGATAATGACAGTTAATAAAGAAATTAAGAGCTGCACATGGGGCCAAACAGAGGAATTTTTTCACTACTTCCCATCAGCAGGTAAGTGTGTAGCCATTTCTTGGAAACAAGGGACTTAGCACCATTATTGCCATAACCACAACCAACCTTTCTCTTCCTCCTTCATTTGGGAAAGCAAGCTTCATCTCAGACAGACCCAGCAGAAACTGAAGCCTTTATGTTTGTTTTTTCCTTTCTCCTTTTTTTTTTCCAAATGAGTGACTGAAGAGGTGTATGACCACTACTGGCAATGTGAGAAACCCAAACATGTTTTTCTTTTTTTTCTATTCTACTTGATTTTATTTGACTTTTGGCATGGTGAATCATCCTCCCTCTGTCTTAGCAAACATTTAACCATTTAAATTAATTTAAATAGGTAAAAAAAAAAAAAAAACCTAGAAAATATCACGTCCAGAACACCAAGATACTTTGAGTGCTTTATCAAAGTTAGGGACTTGTTTTCCAACACCAAACCTGACCCAGATAAAATAACAGCTGACAGCTGCTTCATCTATGCTGAATCAATGTCAAAATTAGCAAGTTCTTCTAAGGCAGATTTCCTTCTCTCTTTGACTGGAAGAGGAAACCTTCATCAAAATGGATACATTTCTGCAAAGAAATTTAGGTCTCAAGGAGTTGATATTTTCTAAGAATAGGAATAATAAGTGAAAAAATAAAGAAAAACAAGAACAACAAAACCCCCAACAACATTCTCACCCAAAAATTTACTTCAAGGAGTAAGTCAAGAAAACATTCCTCCAGAAATCCAAAAGGAAGAGATGCATAAATAAGGCATGCTCAGAGGTTACATTTTGAATAAGAAACTGCACAGAGCACAGCCATCAGTGCTGCCATAGGTAATTGTCTACACAGATGTGATGGGAGATGATTCTGCATCTAAGAACTGAGGGTGCAACAGTGAAATTTAGCCTATTAAATGCTTTCAGTGCTGGAACTGATGGCTAGAAAGTCATTGATCTATGTTTCTTGTCAGGATGGCCTCTTTTTGCTTATTTATTTTTAGCTGCTGCTTTCACACAGTCATATTCTTTCTGCCACCTGTAAATACATGGTGTGCTTTCAATGCATTTGCCATTTTCCTTTGGACTGATTCCAAATAAAGTTTAACCAACGGAAGGTCTTGTATGAAGAGGCTGCTTAATTTGACTCAAATTAGCTTTTTGCTCAGAGGCCGTAGAATGAATACAAAAAGTAATATTACTTTCAAAATAAAGTCATTAGTAATCATTAAAGCAGCAGCCAAATGCAGACAGCATTACAGCTGCATTAAAAAAATGGAAGTGGAAGTCAAACATTACTACTAATCACTGCCATTGTCCTGAAAGAGCAGAAATTAAGCACTGATTTAAACTCATTTTAAATCCCATTACTGAGAGACCAAATTACTAAAATCGTGGAGGACTTACTCATGGATTTCCATAGAACAAAACCAGCTTTGCATTCTTAACAGTCGCAAATGTCCTTAAGAGCTACCAGAATGACAGCATAAGAACTACATCCAGTTACATGGGTGAATAATGGGTACATGGAAGCAAGATTCCTAGTACTGTCTTGCTGATGTGATTGGACTCTGACGGGGTAAGAAGCTGACAGGTTATTTTATTCCCCTTGCCCTTTCATTCTGAGACAACAGAGAAGAGATGAAAGTTTTGTCATGATGGCATGCTTCTCTTGTGGCAATTCACAGAATTTGCTAATTCATTTTCAGCCGAGGAGTTTGTCATGACCAGTCTGGGCTTGATTTGATCATTGCATCAGAAATTAAAGTCTCAATATTCCATTTGCAACTTCTGGCATTTTTGGTGCCCCTATTTACGGCCTTGAATAAACAAAGATATAGAGAAGCAAAATGAGCCTAACAGCAATCATTTGGTTTCACTTTGTAATGGGAGCTTGAAGACCCTTATACAAACCTTTCTCCTCCTTCCCTTAAAAATGCAGCCATGGCTGAAATACTGCGTGACTATATGTAACATCCCAGCAGAAGTGTATGGATGTCCTGAACAGCTATTAAACTAAGATTGCAGTAAAAATGCATTGCAATTGAAAAGTATTGTGTTCAAAGTACTGAAATTGCCCAAGTGTAACTGTAAATGGAATGATTTGTTAGTTGCCTATGTATTTGGTGCCTTTGATGGGAAGATCAAAGTGAGGGTCCTACCACACTAGTGTGTTGCTGTAGCTTATTGTCACCATGTGTCTGCTGAGCCTGTGTAACTGAACTTCTTTACACTGCACTATTGGAAGATACAAACAAATTCCAGGTTCTTTTACCTTACAGGCTGTGGTTTAACTGATTTGACTTACCTTACAGGCAGATGGATGGTTACTCCAGCTGAGCTGGTATTCTTAAGCACATTAAACCAACCTAATCTGATCAAGTATCTAAGCTGATATTATTAAGCCTTTTTGTTGTTGTTGTTAAATTTTTCAGTTGTGTGAGTTCTTCCAAAGAGCAAGTCAGATGTATTCCTGACCATGTATTGTTGCCAGGGCAGGAAGAGGCCGGGTAAACATCTGTCCAAAGTACCTTTAGTGCATTGCAGATACAGGAGTAGAAAGAGTCCATGTGCATAATGTCAGTGACCTTGGCTCTGCGTGGGTATTTGCCCACACACAGACCTCAAAGACAAATTCTTGTAGTGAACAAAGTCTGAAAACTATTTTACTTTATGGCTCAAGTAGGATTAACAGCACTTCAATGTGGAAGAAATCTAGGTTGTACCTCTGCCAGAGTAGCAGCTACAAACATAACTGCAGCTAGTGAGGTGACCTGAACAAATAGCAGCTTTGCTGAGAGCAAATATTTGTGTTCAGTTTCTCAGTTGCTTTTTAAGTAATCGTGACAGTCTGGCTTAATGTAATTTTTCTTTAGGCCCACATTTGAGCACTGGAGGTGATGAGCCTGGCAAGCCAGCACTTTCCTTTAGTCCCTGGAGAAGTGGGCTGGACAGGGATCAGTCTAGATCTGCCCACTCCTACACGTTAAGGGGAGGAAGACAAGGGTGCCCAGGCTCCCCAGGTGCTTCAATGAAAAGCCTATCCTTGAGAAATTAAATGAAAAATTCATCTCTTTTGATGGGATCAGTACAGTGAACTTTAAGATTAGGAACTGGCCAAGCATCTGTATACCTTTTGCAACATCCCAAATAATGATTCTGCCCATCCTGCAATACACAGCTCATCATGTCACCTTCTGTTTTCACTGGCCACACAGAGAATTGATTCTCCTTCGACTTCATTTCTGTTTGTGTCATAGGGAAAATCCAAATAACCCAGCAGCTGCACAGGTTGTAATTGAATGTCACAACCAACAAACAGAGAGGTTCACCTCAGCCCCGTTGTAATTGGTTTCAAAATGTAATGACTCAGTGTGTCTGTGTATCCTAAGCAATCACAGAAATATCTGCTATATATTGCACAAATGCTAGAGCAACTAGAGAGGACCCAGGCAGGGTTGTACCCACTGTGAAGAGTGTTAAACAAATGCATTAGTGAGAAAGCTCTCTGTAGTGAGGTAGTTGGCTAAAACCTTTTGTTGGTAAAGCACAATCTTCCTGAAACTGAAACTGTTTATAAGTCAGTTCCAGACAAATTCCTTCCTAAAATAAAAATGCAGGCAGAAAAAAAGAGATTTTCATTTGTTGAAGCACCCTATTTTGACATTTTTAGAAGTTTTATTTTTCTACCTTGAACATGTGCTTCCTGAGATCTCTTTTAACTTGTGAAATATGATAAAACTGTCTGAAATTAATTTCAAAATATAGATTTTCTTTAATTTTAGATTATCACCTAACAATTTTATTAATTTTAAGTTACTTCTAAGCTGTGATTTTATAATTTGTAGCTGAAAATTGCTGTGGGAAGGGGGAAATGTTTCTTTGGTTTTTCTAGATATTTGCAGTGCTTCATTAAAGACCTGGTGGTAAAAATAACTGTATAAAACACATAGTTGGGACTACACATGCATGCACAAAATCTTCAAGTGACTTTCAACCTGTGCCATATTACTTGTACCTCAGTAGTATTAGGACCGAGGGTGGAAGAAGAAGATGAAAAAAAAAGGAAGACTGAGGGGGAAGAATTAAAAGGAAAAAGAAGCAAAAATAATGCATAACTATGAAGAGATGGAAAAGAGAGGGTTATGGGGCAAGGGAAAGATGAGAGAGATGGAAGGAAGTAGATGAGAGAGCGAGTCTCACATTGCAATTTCATAGGGGTGGTGGGGGAGGAACTAATAACTAATCGCTGGAAAATCCATTAAATCTGAGCTGCTGAGTGTTATTTCAGCAGCATCCATGGGATGATGAAAACACAGGGCAAAGAAATGAGGCATCCTGATCCATCAATCTTTGCCTGCTACAGCTGCTCCAGACCCATGATTCCTTCTAGGAAGAAAACTTGTCCTGGTTATTGCTATTTTTGAGAGAGAAAAAGGGCTCATTTGTAGGTACTGCATTTCGTATCTGCTTAAATTGCCAAAAGGAAGCTGCATATTATATATTATGTAATCATATTTGCTAAATAAAAAACCCCACCAGCTGTCAGTCTTACCACCCCAGCATTTAAGTGCTCACAGAAATCCTCACCAAAATTGTCTTGTGTAGGAATGAATATATTTGAGCCCTCCCTCTGCACACAGAGAAAAACACATGCACATCTTGTCTCCGGTTATATAGAGCTTCATCGTCTAATGTCAAAGGCCTCATTGAGGGGTTTCACAACTGCAGATACTAATAGCTAATTTCAGTTTTCAGTGGGACTGCTGACTTTGCCCTCACAGCCCATTGGGGTCAAAGGTTTTCCATGCTAAATGTCTCCTACCATGGTAGATCAGTGTAACAAATGCAGTTGTTCTCTAATGTTAAAATATCTTATTTATTGAACATTTGAAAGACAGGAACATTACTTAGACCTTTAGCCCCACCATAAAGTGAATCTGTAAAATCAGAATGCCATGACCCGCTAGTAATAATTGTTGTATTTCTGGTTGTAGTTTTTACCAGAGTAAAGCAAAATATAGTGTGAACATATCTAGTTTTAACCTGACAATGGAAAGGTTACAAAACCCATGTTCTGTCAAACATAGTTTAATATTCGAGATTTCTGTAATTTTAAAGAAATGTCTTAAAGAAATGCCTTTTCTAAAAATGATTCTGAAATATATTGAAAAGGCTAATTTCATCTACAGTTAATTTTTTCTAAATGACTTTTCATTTCCATACATATGCAGAAGATAGAAAGATCACTAAATAACTACACTCGTCCAGTAAAAGAAATGTCCTGTTCCCTCTTCACAAATCAGTGCAATTCAGGGACAATTTTTATGCCTGACTGTCAAGTTTTCTGACTTGTGTACTCCTCTCTCACTACTGGACTTTGTCCTACTCTTCACTCCGACATTCTTCCTCACTTTGGACTCTCCCAAGTATGTTTTCATGTAATTTCTGCAGGTATTTGAATAGCCTTGTTGAGCATTTTACATCTCTGACAGGAAGTTAAGCCTTCACAGCTGTGTAAAATCCTTCTGTGTCCCGGACATGCATTTTCTAGTTCCTCTCTGCCAAGATGCAAGATAGACCTCTTGGACCTCCTTTCCACTGTGAGGTGGCTGCAAGTCCTTCCAAGAGCTGGCACAGTAGGTGAAAGATGAAAGCGTACCAAAAGCAATTGTTGCAGTTTGCCTGCACAAAGAAATATAATGGATTCTGAAGAGCTGTAGGGAGAACAAAAGATTTACCTGGGATATCCAGAACTACTGGGTTCACAGGATATGGGTTATAATTCATAATAATGTGATACTATATTTTTTTAATATTCCCACTTTTTATTATAGAATATTTGGAATTCCTCTCACAGGTCCTGAAAAACAGTAAAGGGTAAATAACTTGCTCAGGGGCTTCACATAGTCATTCAACTGTGAAAAATCCAGGAAGAAAGAACTTTTAGGAATTTCATAGACTGTTTGAAGCACGTCACACAGAGTCGAGTCTGAACACAATGTCTTATCACTCACTTACTCTTTTTTTTCTCGCAGTCACTTGTTAATTTTGATATGAAAATATAGTTATTTAACTGAATTATTCATTTAAGTTTTAGAATGACTGAAAAGTGACTCTACTTTAAGACTTCACAGCATCATCCAACACATTTTTGCATTTATTGCTTTAAGTGAGGAAGTGAAGAGGAACTTGCAGATCTCTGGGGTAAAAGGGATAAGGCAGCTCAGAAAGCCTTCCAAGGAGCAAAATGACCCTGGCTGGCTCAGGAGAGGCTGCTGTGGGGAACCAAAGCCTTTCAGGGTGATCACCACAATATTGCTAAGGCAACCTGTGTTTTGTGATGATTTTCAGCTGCCAAAAGCTGGGAGGTAGGAAGTAGTGTGCCAAGACCAAGATGATCCCTGACAGTTTCTGTGGTCCCCTGCAATATATTTTATTTTATTCTTTTTTCCAAGATAGGACCTGAGGGACACAGCCTCTCCCTGATTTATTAGGCTGTGTGCTTGGCTACTCTCTCTGAAATCTGATGCCTGATTTCATAGTCCTGCTGTCTGAACTATGCTGTATAAAAGTGGAAAGGCTGTATGAAAGCAAGAGAAAAGGAATTCCTCAGTCCTGATTTTCAGAGGGTGTGAAGGGTGGTTTGTTTTAAGAGTTTTGATAGTAACCTGAGCTAAGCAAAAGGCTGGAATTCTTCAATATTTATTAGTGTAATATATAAGAGAAGTGTGTTTGTGTTTGGAAAGCCAAACAAATTGTCTCTCTTGGACACAGCTTAATATGACTAATGAATTCTCTAAGTTATGAAAAGGGCAAATGAAAATATTAAAAAATAAAATAGAAAAAAAAAAAAAGCAGAGAACCACACCATACCACAGTAAACCCACTCCCCGCCCCCCCCAACCATAAAGCCATTTGAATTTCTGGCTGCTGTGTCTGAAAATGGTATGGCAGAGCAACAAAAATGTACAGAGAAGAGTGAAAAGGATAAGGAAAGTTTTAAAATAGCTTTGCTATAATAGAAAACTAAACAGATTGATTCCTTGGTTTGGAAAAGGGAGGACTAAGGGAGGGATATGGTCTACACAATTATAAATTATATAGATACAGTGAGTAGGGCTCAACGATCCATTATTTTTTACAACCAAAGAACTAGAGGCAGCTAATTTAATTATCAGGCATCCTGATAAACAAACAAAAAGGAAATTCTTTTTCAAATAAAACATAATTAAATTGTGAGGTGCATTGGCACAGGATGCAGTAGAGGCTATCAGTATAAATGGGCTCAGAGAAGATTAGATAAATCCATAGAGGATAGAGCCATTGGTGGCTATTAAAAATGATGGTCTAGATTAAACTTCTGTCTCAGGAAGTCCCTTAAGTGCTGGTTGCGGGAAGTTGGAAAGGTATTTTAGGCAATCTATGTATTTGCCCTGTTTCTAGCAATATCCTTTTGGGCCAGTGCTCAAGCCAGCATACTGGGATGCAAAGATCTTTGCTGAATTCATCAGGAACATTTCTATGTGTGTGTGTGAGAGAGAGAGAAAAAAGAGAACAAGAAAAAAGGAGGCTGTGATGAGAAAAGCCAAAAGCAACTTAATTAAACAATGACTTCCTCTTACTGTTAATACTTTCCACACAGGCCTCTTGCAAAGGAAAACCTCAATAACCCTAAATCTGCTACTATCAGCTTTAATTTTCATTTCAATCGGAGTTTTCCCAGCCCTGCTGTCCTTCTGTGTATTTGTTGCTTATCAGCACGCTACAAGAACAATGCATGAGAATATTGTATTTGACAATACTGCCACCTGGGCTACATCTGTAGTAAATTAAACAGTGCCAGGACAAAGCCTAACAAAGAGGAATTTGATTATTTGTAATGCTGTTCAGACAGGTCCCTGTCTTAGTTTTAGACTTGGCCAAATAATTTTAGACTCTGTCCCAAATAATTCCTGGGCTTTACTAGGGAATTAACATGGACAAGGGATCATTCCCCATCACAGTTTGGATGGATCCAACCTGTTCTTGGAGATATGTCTAGAGCATGCTAGTTGGCCTCATGGCCAGAGGAGGATCCTTCACCATGCCTAGTTTGCATTATAGATGTAACAAAGATTGGATGTAACCTCTTGAGGATTGGGTGAGGAAAGGAATAGGTTTTCTAGGAGTGTTTTTAGCCTCTTGGGTCCAAATCAATCCAATTAGCTGTCTCCCAGGAGGGATCTGGTGTCCATAACATCTCCCAAGCATGCAGACGTTTGGTTGTTCGCTGAGGTCAGGACCAGTTCTCAGTTCTCTGTTCTCATGACATACACTGTGCAGTCTGGGGATGTCTTTGGCCAGGGTGAAAGGCCACCTGCAACAAATTCTTTGATTGTGTAGCAGGTCTTGAGGTACAGGAGATTTCTCTTCTAGGTCTTTAAGTTTCCCTAGTCTGGGAGAGGTGGTTTTGTTTTCTCAGATTATGGAGTGATGTTGTTAATGTCCCATATTCATCCTCTGAACACATCCTGTCATTGTGGGATTGAATGAAATTCCAGCTGCAGTTTAATTCAGATGTTTTTAGGGCTGTGTTTTCTCTCATTTGTTGTCAGACTTATAATACCAGGCACTATATAAAAGAGAAAAAAACAACAGCTGCCACAGGGAGCTTGCAGGCTGAAAGAAAAGCACACAGTGAAAAAAATTAGTGCGAGGTCCAGAGCAGGCCAATAATAAATAAATCAAAATCTTGTGAACTAAAGTTCAGTATCAGTTCTAGCTCAGTCTTACTCTTATGTTGTGATGGAGAAGGCAGTTAATTGATTATAAGTCTTGCTGATATGAACCTTTCAAAGTATGTGAGCAACAAGTCCACTGAACTGGGGCCTATTTCGTGGATGGATAGGTTATAAAAGAAGTAGAATAAGGAGATGGAAGCAGCCTGCCTGGTTATTAAGGGTAGAACGAATGCATAAAAAATGAGGGCAAACAAAGAGGCAAGCCTTTGCAGGTGAAGAAAGGGAATTTAAACTGATAGATCAGGTTCAGAGAGTAGACTGAGAGGTTAAAGCTAAGATGATAAGATTTGAAGGAGGGGCAAAGTGATTATTCATCCTGCCACAGCACTTACTCTTGACCAGATTTGCCCCATGCCAACCAGTGCTTCCCTAGAGAACATCTCCTCAGCAGGGTATGGAACATAGCCAGGGCACATTCCTGACAGACATCCAGCCTATTCTGGGGACAAAAACTGTGCTGTGCCAGCTTGATCTTGGGCACTGCTCTGTGTCATTTCCCACTGCACATGCAGTAGTTTCACGATTGAATGAGCCGTCTGGATCTGTCAAGCTGGTTCCAACTCAGCAATATCTTGTGACGTTTCCAGCTTAAGTCTGGAGAACTTCAGCTGTGAAAGGTTCCTATCACAGTTTTGAGTGTCATCTCTACAGTGTTGCACTGGAATGAATGACAGCTACAT
Source organism: Eopsaltria australis (assembly GCA_034509425.1). Classification (NCBI taxonomy): domain Eukaryota; kingdom Metazoa; phylum Chordata; class Aves; order Passeriformes; family Petroicidae; genus Eopsaltria; species Eopsaltria australis. Next base: position 1,837,191 of record JAVTVJ010000132.1, on the reverse strand, counting down.
CACATATTTAAAAAGGAAAATGAGATACTACATGTAAGTGATAGTTCGTGCTCTCCTGCTTATACAGATCACAGCATCATTTTGCTGTACATTGAACTTTCACAGAAGCAAATATCTCTATTTTTAGAGCCTTTCATTTTTTTGTCAATGTTTTGAGCCCTGTTGAGATGAAGAATTTTCCTGCTATATTTTAGTTTCATGTTCAGAGCAAGAGTCTTGCTTTCTATTTAGACCGTCTGTGATGCAGAAGTTTGGATATTGATAAGTGTCCCTTGTGTGTGAACTGTGTTCCATACATTGTTTAAAAACTTATATTGTAAATCACTCGATTTTCACAATATCTTTGTTTGCAATTCATTGCCCATTGAAGCATTCCATGATAAGAACACCATTTTTTTTCTATGTCCACTGATGTAGAATGTTCTACCAGTAAGTAGCAAAGGGCAAGCTGAGGCCCTGTAGTTCTATGAGATAGAGAAGGTGAATGACATTAAATGAATGCACTCATTCTCTGACACGTGCATTCCAGCATGAGCGAGAGTTCTGTGATAATCTGCCTGACTCCATTACTATGAGATATGAAGTGTTCATGAATGCTGTGTATTCAGGAATGAAGGCCATGCTTTTCAATTTTATGGTCAATAATAAAAATGGCAATTTCTAGGAAAAATTTAAAGTGAAGAAACAAAGGCCATCTGTTGCTGAAGGAATAATATGTTTGGAGTACAGTTTAATCACATACAAAAATTATCTGTGTAGTACTGCAAGAGCCACCAAGACTCTAGATTAATTTATGCTTCATAAGTACAGAACACAAAAATTGAACCTCTTCAAGGGCTGAAATGACAAAAGCCTTTTGTAAAGACAATATAAATCATGAAATAGTGATGTGAATATATGTAGTGATAAAATATAAAGAAATAAGAAGTCCTCATAATTAGGAAGTAAACTAACCACTAAGACCTACTCATACTCCTCATACAGATTCATAAACCTAAGGGAATGACAAAGGAATTCTAAGTTCCTTTGAATTATCTCCAATTGACCCTGTTTGTAACAGAAAACAGCTTTTCTGCAGGAAGGACATTTTGTCTTTGTGCTCTCTATAGGCTCTTCTAGACAACAGGCTCACTGGCATTAACAAATTTAGTACAGCTACAAGAAAGAAATTAATTCTAATCCTAATTCTAATGGGAAATTGAGACACAAAGAGATTAAGTGGATTGTCCAAATTTGCACAGGAATGCTTACAGCAAAGCCAGAATCTGACTTATGGATCTCATTGCATGACCTTTCCCTTTAATTTTGAAAAAGAATTTTTTTTTTTTTCCTCAAACACTTCAGACCCACAAATGTTTTGTCTTGATTAACCTACTCCTAACATCTTTGTCTTGTTTTGGGCAAACTTGCTTTATGATGCTGATTTCTTGCAACGAAAAATAATGTTATGCATTCATTCTGTGTTTCTGAATATATGTGCATGATAGACCTTTGGAATAAATTAATAGCTTTTTTAAAAACATAAAACTATCTTCTTTATTTTGAAGTTAGCAGTAAGATTTCCTAGTCACTTGCAAGAATGTAAAGGATCCTTCTGAATATTTTTGTTATAATGTTCATTACTTATAACTGTGCAGCTACATTAGAGGACGAGAGTATGAGTTATACAATATAGGCAGATCATGTGAGCAAAGTCTCCATGGAAACTGCCTAATTTGTGCTTTTATTTAATTAGAGTTGTCCATTACCTCTCCAAATGAAGTTTAATTTAAAATCATATGCCAGTCATTTTTTAAATTGTGTATGACTTTTCATCCATCACTTTCTGAGATCTCTTGTAGACTGTATTTTAGCAGACTGAGTTTATTTAACAGTTGAGTTTATAAACAAGATGTTTATTTGACAGCTCAGATTATCCAACATTCTTAACATCCTTGGAACTAATTTTCTATGCAGTATCTGTGCTATACAACTCATTGTTACCAATTAGATATTCTTAACCTCAGAAATTGTCAGAACCTTGGAAGAATTGCTTGAGAGATCCACATGAGTATACTCACTCATTTGCTTACTATGAGATAATTGCGAAAAAATCAGAGTACAAACAGAAAGTGTAACCTAGACCAAGAAATACGCAAAATGCATGTGTTTGTTAAATGAAGCATTAAAACAGGGAAAACTGTGTGTCTGTTGTAAGCTGCACCACAAAAACCAGCTGGTCTCATTGAGGTACTCTTAAGAAAAGTCTGAGTTGGTTCAGCCTTATACAAATGTCTGCCTGAGGGTACGATAGGATGAACTGATGTGAGTTATTTGGAAGTCATCAGTCCTTCGTTGTGCACCAGAAAAACATGGTCTGCAATACCTGATTTTATCTTTCTTTCAAGAGCTGCTGGTTGTATAGTGAGAAGATATGGAGTAGTCCATTATTTCCCTTTTCTTGTGGGAAGAAATGTATGCTTGTAACATACACAGATGATAAGAGAGAGGACAGTGGAAGGCTGTGTATACTCAATAATTTCCACCCACCCGAGACACCAGCAAATATGGAGAATAGGAGAAAACATTAAAAACGTTATGAAGGCAGTATTGAGTAAATACATTAAACATATTACTGAGATGTTGTGTATTGTAATGTATGTATTTTGGAGCAAACCTTGCATCTCATGGAATTGTTACTGACCCAGTTTTTCATTTGGAGCTCTGTTACAGAAATATCTAGACTAGGTGCCTGGTCCAGAATTAGTTTATATGCCAGTATGACTAGAGGGCAATGCAGAGGCAACAAACTGCAGCTCTGAAAGGGATATAAACAGGGTAGCTCAGAGCTGCACTCAGGCCGTCCAGGTGGTTTCTGCATTCATACAGCATATACATGTCATCCAAGTTTAAACACTCTTTCAGAACTACAGAAGTTACCTCTGGCAAAAAAGTAAATGTTATTGATAGGAAAAAGCCATCATCACAGCATTATTATAGTTCATAATGGCAGAATTGAAATGTTTGTATATAAAAGGTAATAAAAGTGGCCTAAGAATCTTGTGTGGGAAGTGCTAGTGGTGCAGCTGGAGGACCAACAATAAGCATTCTTCTGGAATAATTACGTGAAGGCTAAAAGGCAATACAATTCAAAGTGACTAAAAAAGTTGGAAAGAACAATGTAAAAGATATTACAAAAAAGGTATTTATGAATATTATGACAGTGATTTGAAAATGTCTAGGAAAATTTAAAAAATAATAATAATATTAATAATAGAAGAACACTTGAAAAACTGGCAAAGGGATGGATACTGCAGATAATAGCGACTCAGCAGCTTCACCTTAACAGAGGTCCTAAATGGTAATAGGTATTGCTGAGTGGATTTTAAAACTAGTGGAGAGTTATGTCTGGATGTAGAAAAATATCGGAGTTATTAAATAGCTACTTTGTTTCTGTCTTTTCAGAAGAAGAGGGTGGCGATCTGCTCAAGTCGAGCTTCAGTTTTCCAGGGACGCCAGAGGAGGAGCTAGGTACAGACACATCTCTGAGATACCTGGTACTGCTCGTGCACCCGGGGCTGGGCGCAGCCGGGGGCCGGGGCGCAGGAGGCTCCTCTGGGCTACAGCCTCGCCCTGCCACGGAGCCGCAGCAGTGGCACCACGTGGTGTCAGTGACAGGGGCCAAAAAGTCCCAGTCAAATCCTTCTGGGCATTTCTCACCTGCTCTGTAAGGTTAGAGAATGCAAAGGAAAATCATCAGATTTGAGTAACATGCAGGCAACGAGAGTTCAAAAGAAGGTATTCAAAGAAATTGCCAGCCGTCCTTCTTTTGTCTTCTTCTCTTTGTCTTACCCTTTTGAGAACATCCTAAATGCAGACAGAGTTTTCAATATTACTTTTCAATTTGAAAAAATAGCAGAAGCAAGAAGAAATCAGAAACTCTTAAAGCCCATGAGTGAAATCTCGATACTTCTGTCTTACAAAGCTAGTATTAAACTTTCCCACTGGCTTCAGTTTTATGCATTTAGATTGTGAAAAACTGAGTTTCTGTTCCTGGAATTTCATACTCAGATTGTCACTGGTTTATGTGAAAACCATCAAAATTTTTATTTACATGCAATTACTTCATGTGGTTATTTTTAGAAAAGCAATATGGGAAGTGGTTTCTATGTGTTTGCTACTTAAAGCTCCCTTTATTCTATATGAGCTTACTTACATTTCAGAAGTCAATGTAAAGTAATTTTTCTCTTTTTGTGCATATGCTCATGTTAATATATTGCAACAGTTTAATTTTTTATTAGGATATTGTTGTAGTTGGCAAGAATATTATTAACTCTTACCCTGACCATATTGCTGCACACTGCTGGGAAGATAAATTATAGTTGCTATGCTAAGGAAAACTACTCAAGCAGTTAGAACAAGAAGCATGAATTCAGACAGGTTGCATCCTTGTGTTTAGCCAATCTCTTAGAAGAGGATTTTCTAAAATAATGTTGCCACTCAGTTGCACTCAAATCAGAGACTATCATAAATGTTCAATATAAAAATATCTGTACTGGACGTGTTTATTCACTTCATATTCCAAAACAAGTGAAAAAGAAGTTACAGGACACATTCCAAAGACTGGACTGAAGAAGAGACTGAAGAAGCCTCAGGCAGTTTCTGCTTTAATCAAAGTGGTGTAAAAGGGAAGATATCATTAAACACGAGGCTTCCTAGGAATTTCACCAGTGGATCCTATGGAGGAGTCATGAAATGAACAAGTCTCTCAGCCTTCTTGGAAATTTGGAGTTTTTTCACCCTGCTGTTCCTTTCACGGCACACGGGAAGGAGTCCAGATGCCCTGGGTTAGAATTCTATCTCATCTGAAAGCTTCAAAGTATTTCAGATGTAGATGTCTAAACTGTAGATCTCTGGACATCTTTTAGAGTCAATGAAGAGTGATAGACTTTTCTAGGACATCACAGGTTTGGCCTACTTTAGAAGCTTAATGAAGTGTGAGATAAATAATGCTTTAGAAGTATGTCAAAATTGTTCTCTTTCCCATTTGTTTGAGAAAGAACTGCAGGACTTCTGGAGCCAGAGTAAATGGTATATAAGTCAATAATACTAAATGTCAGGTGTCTATAGGAGCAACAGCCCTCTTACAAAATAGGTAATCAAAGATTAACACAAAGATATATTCTAACTGACTAAGTAACTATTCTAACAGAACCCTGACTAGGAAGAAGATGGGGGATTAGTCAGAAATGAAAACAGGAAAGTAAAACAGCAATAAGAACAAATAACAACTAGACTACAGAGAACTTAAGCTGCTTTCAAACATTTCAACTATTTATGGCCAAATGAAAAAAAATATACCAAAAGCAAGGAAAAATCTGTCCTTGCTCCTAAATTGTGTCCTTATTACAGTCCTCTGAAAGTAAGTGCCAAAGATTGCTAGATAACACATGGGAAGAGGTGGATGGCTTTAATATTTTCAGAAGAAAATCCTGTCTTTCTGTCTTTGCTCCGGATTTGTGTTCAAATCAGTGAACGGCATATATATAACATACGTGAAAAAGCTGCAAACAGATCTTTCTCAGTCTTCACTTTTTCTTACTGTTGCACATGAATAAAGCTAATTATTCATTGGAGAGAAACATGATTCTGAGTGGCTACTCTAATCCCTGCACGATGGGAATGGGCTCGCTTCTTTTCTGTATATACATAACCCAATGACTGTGTCATAATTTTGTATGAACAGCCTCAATCTGACAGACTGCTAGAGACCTTCATTCCTGAAGAAAACACAGAAAGAGCTTTCCTCCAGAAGTAAAATAAATTGCCCTAAGTTAAGACAGAATCAGGATGATGTTCTTTGAGGTAGCTCTGACTGCAGGGCCATTTATTATTCTAAAATCTCATCGTCCCGAGGAGCTTCAAGTTATGATCTCTCTGGTACTGAAAGATCTCTGGCTCCAGGTCCTTGTTTGTAAAATGGGTTTAGTATTTCCTAGTGAGGTTTGGGGCTTTGGTGGGGATTAATTAATGTTTGCACAGTACCTCACCAGAGTGAAAATGCTGAATAGTCATTAAATAATATTTTTAATAAAATGATCCACTGCCTTAATTGGAAAAAAGTATCAAGGGATAGGACTGATCTCAACTCTTTCCCACTATTGATTCTATAAAAGACTTTGTTAGTTAAAACAGGCAGAAGTGCAATGGATTCCTTAAAAAAAAAAAAGCTTATCCAAGCATTAGCAGTCAGTTTTTGAGAACAATACTTCATAGCTTTTCCATTAACATTTATTTGTTACAAGAGATCAGGGTGATAAGTATTATTGTTACAAGATTCACACTCACACCAGAAATTCCTATTCTTTTCACTAGGAATATCTCAATTAAGAAACCTGGTTAACCAAATAAGAAAAGAAAGGTAGCAGGGCATGGTGATGGGAGCAAGAGATCTGATGTGTGATCTCAAGCAGCTCACTGTAATTCTCATGGAAGCTGGAGTTCAATTCCAAGCTTTCTTCTAACTCATGTTTATATTATCTAAACAATGTTACTGCATTAGAAAAAAAAGCATCTAATGAAACTACTCTTTTCTGTGCTATCTGAAAATTTCTCAGTCTTGTTTACTTTAGTCATGTAAAGGGTAAGGCAACATTTTGCTTTAGGTGTCAAAAGCAAATAGTGCAATCTTAACAAGAGACATAGAAAAATGCCATGTTTGAAGGGCATTCAAATAGTTAAAGAAATGTGAACAGGGAAGATGGGATGAACTTTTCGTTAAATATATATTTTGATAGGTAGTACATGCAGAGAGTAAAGAGGGAAAAATAGATTATTGAAAAATTATTTTAACTCTTTACAGGTAAGGAAAACATTTACTTTACACAACTTTTATAGTTAGCAGCATCTAATGTCAAGCAAAGAAAAAGAACCTGCACTAAAGGCTTTCTACTACAGTAAATTGCTGTTTTCTCTTCAGGAAAGGATATTGAGTTGATGTTAAGGAAAAGGTTGAAACCTGTAAAATAATTGCAGTTACTAATAATGCTCTTAACATGCCCCAATTGCAAAGTAAACTGTAAGAGAGTTTAAGGGCAGGTTACAAAATGTATTTTTACTTCACAGTTGATGCTTTTGATTAATTGGTAAGGTTCAAGTGTCAGACAGTAACTCATGGTTATTCAATCACTGTTGATTGCATGATCATGCCTCTCTGACCTTATGTGTTGGAAGGAAGAAAGGACATGGCTGCTCTTGAAATGAGAACATGAATAAAGTCCTGACTTTTCAGTCTGTCTGTCTTTCTCCTGTATTATCCCTCCTCACTCAGTGCAGTCGGTGTCTGAACACTTCCCACTTCTCAAGGGTTTTAGCTTCATGTACCAGGAACTACAGGAAATTTTCCCAAGGACAGAGAAGGGGTTGTCAGTGTGCTCGTAACTCTCCTCTGTGCCACATCCATATCTTGGTGCACCTTCCCTCAGAGCATCCAGGGGGATGTTAAACATCTGTGAACTGACTGGAGCTGGTGGGATGTCAGTCAGACACATGGCTTGGCCACACAGAGTAACTACTTCGGTGACACTCATCCCAGTAACCAGCAGGCACAGTTAACACTCTGGTTTAAAATCTTAGATGGGCCACAGACTGAATGTTTCCCTGTTTTCTGACACTAACACTCAGAGATAGAGAAGTTTTATTCTAGTCCTATGGGGAATTGAAGTAGGGAGTCTACAAGAGATATGCACAAAAGTTCACTGCAACCCAGTGAGGTAAGGTCAAGCCTCTCCACAGCAACTGACACCCCTGCCCATGGTCTTGTCCTGAGCCATACAAATAATTCCTGGCTGGCAGAAAACTTTACTGCAGATTTCCCAAGTTAATCCTCTAACCACAGGGCTATCTTTCTGTCATATAATAAAAATATGTAGCCAGGTGGTTTGATATGACAATAAAAAAATCTTTCAAATTTACAAGAGATTTTAAATATGAGGTGCCCTGATATGATTCAGTGTCACCCTATTATTTGCTTATTGTGACTAGATGAACAGATACTGCAAAAAATAGCCTTTCTTATTTGTCTTATTCCCTCATATGTTGAAATAATTCCACTTCATAACCTTCATTTTTCTGTACCTAGAAACTGTAGTGTAGATCCTTACTGATGTGATGATCAAGACTGTAGAAAATATTAATGAAATAATAGGACATGTTTTTCAGAAAATAAATTTTGAACTTTAAATTCCCTTTAGTTATATTCTGTAAATTTCTTTCAGTCATAGAACAAAATCATATCATATGGCCTGATCATATAAAAGAATGCTAACTGTCCAATATTTTAATTATAGGTTGTTGGCAACAAATGCTTACTAACAATCTGCAGATCAGAAGCTATTTCTAAAAAATAAATACCTCATATCATCAAATAACTCTGTAAAAATCCCATTAGGCCTAAGGTCAATTCACAAACAGGAGAAGATATTTGTAAGGATGTAAGAATAATCAAATAGGATATTCATAATGAATTATTCATCCATTTCTACTACAGAATGCAACGGGGGTTATGCATTCATAAACAAATATTTCTGATCTAAATGATTTCACACATGGGATGTTAGCAAAGAAGGGAGATTTTTCTCTCCCTCATGGCCTGCTGACCTCTGTAACACCTGGGTGCATACCTGACACACAACATTTACCTTCCCATAAAGAGTGTGATGGCTGCAACAGAGATGAAATATGATGATGATGAGATGAGATGAGATGAGATGAGATGAGATGAGATGAGATGAGATGAGATATGAGATGAGAGATTGACTGCTTAGCCACACGTGCCTTCCTCAAAGAGTGTCTTCACTGGATTGTCCCTTTTCAAAAGAATAAAGTGTGAAGCCTTTTAAATGTATTCCTATTATGAGCAGCTTAAATAATGTGCTCCCCATTTCCTCAGAAAAAAAGTTACCCTGCTCTACCTCCACATTCATCACTGCCTGCTTAGGTTCTGTCAGGAGTGGGACACTTTTGGCACAGAAGGTGGTGGAGATGCTTCCAGCGTGGAGGTAAATGACCGGAGGTTTCTGTCAGACTGCTGGGCACATAGGCCATTGTCTTCCCAAGGGAATTTGCACTGGCAGAAGCAGTGTAGCAGAATAAACATCAGCAAAGAGTGCTAATGCTATCCCAGCTTTCACTGCTGAGTTCAGTTGTCACCTTTCATTGTGCAACTTTACTTGTTTTTCCATCTATACATAATGTCATTTCATAAGAGAACAGACAGACAGCAGCATATTGAGATGCCTTGTCTCAAACTCACCCAGAGTGGGGGTGCTTAAACCACCACCTTCTCCCAGGAATAGGAGTCACACTTTGGCCCTTCACTACCACATGGAAAATCAGGGTGCTAATGATTGTGGAAAGGCAATTAATGTTTGCAGTGTTTGTCACAGATCCAAAACCGAGCTCAGCCAGGCAGAAAAGAGACAGCACCCTGATTTGAAAAATTCCCAATCTGGAGGTTATGTAAAGAGGAAGATTGTCTGCCTGTTGCTATGGCAACAGGTTTAAAAGGGATCTTGTCACCAGGCTGCTATTTCTTCCTGTACCCCACAGGAAAATCAGGATGAGTCCTCCTCCACCTCAGTGGGTTGAACTGAACAGAAAAGTTCACCATACAATGGCAAAGCAGCAAGAAGCAGCACCAAGGGTGTACACCTGAGCAAATAATGATGAACTCCAAAAAGTAAAATAATTTTTTTGGGTCAGACCATGGCTAAAACTAAAATTTTTGGTGAATCAAAAGTCTGCAAAGAGCTGATGGTGAAGCAAACAGAAAATCAAATAATTTTTTTAGTTCTGATAACTTAAAAGCTGAATTAATATTTCAACAAAATAAGAAGGTAATTTTGAGATAGAATGGTATTTTAAATTGAGCAGTCATTGTTCCGTGGCAATAATCAATGCTTTCAATAATTAATTATTGCATTATTTCTTTCCCAGAAGAGCACTCTATAAAATAAGTGAAATCTTTAAAATATATCCATGTTTTAAAGAAATAATGAAATGCAATTTAGAGGTAATATATGATAAATATTTTTGCTTGGATACATGACCATTAGTTCTTACAGTTCCCTTAGTATTGGATGGGGTGGAAAGCTTCCTTCATGATATGTCATCATAAAAAGTAGACAAATTCACAGGAATTTCAGAAATACTAAGAAAAAAAAGTTAGGGAAGGAGATCATAAGTATCAGCATTATTTCTTTTGTTTGATTTTTATTTAAGAATCAATGATAAGTATTTCTTAGTAGAAAAGAAACCCTGGAGATTTGGTGGTTCCATTCAGCTGAATAGTTGGTCCAAGTGGTTTGGATCCTTGGGATTAAATTTTGGCAATTATGCTATCACAGGCAGTATTTCAAAAGAACCAGTTTCACTCTTCCGTGCCATCATCTTTCTGACTGGGAGCCCTTGCAGGTTTCAAACACATTTATTCCAGTCCAGCACAAACTGTGCATTCTGCAAAATGCAGCCCTGATTAGAGATGATCTACCTCAAGTAACACAGGTATCATAGGTAAAATGACCAAGAACTTTTCTCACTAGGTATTTACAGCTAATCCTAGCCCCATGAAGTTAATGAAGTTAATTTGTTACTGCTATCAACGTGACAAGGATTTCCTTTGTACTTCCAGAGTTGTGCATAGATTTCTGTGTATACCTTTGAGTTGAACTGTGCAATTATTTTGGCTTCCTTTAATTGCTGAGAAAATAGTGGCAGTTTTATCACCCCGAGGGAAATGGATTGTCTCATGATCTAATAACTGCAAGCAACAAAATTTTATCCTTTAGGAAAGGAAATCCATAAAGCCAGGCACAATAAGGAACAAAAGAAGTTTAATGCTGTTGGGCTAGCATTTCTGCCCTGTATTTGGAAGCATTAAAACAAATTATTCAATGATATTCATATAGTGAAGCCTCAGTTGACTCTATACAGGTGTATTTTTCCAGAAAATCAGCTCACATGTTAGTTATTTTAGGTCAGTCTAGTCCTGATACATGACAATTTTTTTCAAAACTTTGCTGATCATACAGATTCTGTGGAAAAATATTAGTCATAAATCATTTTGTGAACTTACCTGTGTCATAGCACTGTTGAAAGGTGCATAATGGCAATGTACTTCAAACTTGAAAAGCACTGTGAAGGTCTGTTTGCTGCATACTAGTTGTTACCAAGACATGACACACTTCAAACGAAAGGAAATTAATTTTGCACCATCCTGAGGACTCCCTGCATTGCTCCACTCCATATCGTGGAGCTTTATACAAATCCCATATTGCCTCTCATGGACTTCTGTCCGCTCCTTTGTCATGACATGAGCACAATATTGTGACTGTCATCCTCTCCATACAGTCCAAGGGCCGAGTTATCCACCCAGAAGATGTGACTCAAATATTGTTTCCACATTTCTTCATTTTCACATATAGCATGGCCAGTTCTCCATGCCAGGCAGTGTTGTAACATGGCTTTAGCTTGTCCCTGGTTGCAGCTAAAAGTACAGTATCACAGCTCTGTACTTTTCTTCCTCCCAGTATATTGTGCTTGTGTCCCCCACCAGCCTGTTCACCACCTCCAAGGTTCCATTCTTGCTCATTGACTATTCTGCACCCCTTTTATTGTATACCCTTTTCTCTTATCATGCTTATTTATCTCAGAAATAAATCCCTTGAGATGTTGGAGTGTCAGTCTACTAATCTTTATTTGAAAGATGGACAGACGTGGAGAGCTGTTGGGCTGAACAATAGGATTTGGTGCTATCAAATATTTGTCCCACATGCAGATACCTGCATAACAGTACTCAAAACTGACTGTACTGAATAAATTACAGCATTCCACACGCTCCTTACTTCTCCCTTTGGATTTTCTGACTTTGCTCCAATTTGGTATGTTCTGGACTCTGGTGCTGTTCTAAGAATAGGACTTGAATGTCCACTTTTATCTAGCATGGGAGTTATAAAAAACATCTTACCCTTGGTCATTATTTATCATGTGGTTCCACTGAATTAGCTTGGGCTGTCAAAACATTTTCCATGGTTTAGCAGTATCCATGTGCCTCAGGTCACCTAAACTTATGCATTTATGATGTAGATTTCTGCATTGGAGCTTGTCAGCCACAGTTTTTGCCATAGTCAGCAAAGGCAAATATTTGCAGAAAGGGTAGTGTTCATCTGTGGGTTTTGGACACATAGTTCAGGCTTCAGAAGAATCATGCCAGTTTCTCAGTCAAAAATAAAACCACATCCAGACTGTATATTTGTAACGATCTTTGGCTGGTGTTGTTCTCGAAATCATACCTGTGTATCAGTTCCTATTTACATGGTATGAAATCGTGATGGCAACAGTTTAACTGTATGGGCTGGACACTTCCCCTAACTCTGTTTACACTGCTGCTGGAAACAGAACTACACATGCCTGCCACACAGTGCCCAGCATTCTGAATAGAGAAGCATTTGTTTCTCAGGTTTATGTGTCAGAGCAAACCAAGCATCCACATGCAGCCCATGTGCTGTTTGACAGCTTTGGGGATTTTGGTATTTGGCTTTAGGTCCTCAGAGTCACCCACTTCTTCCCTTTGACTGTGCAGGGAGACTGGGTGCATAAAATACCTTTTTGCAACAGTGCTAGGGGAACCAATATAACTTGTCTTTGAGGGGATGCCACTCAATGTTCAATATTGCAAATAAGCAGCCTGAGTGGTTATGTAGGAATTCATGGAAAGGTCAATGCACTGCATGAAGAGCACACGCTTCACAGAAAATACAAGTCGTCCTCTAAAACGGAAAGGTGGTCACTCAATCTTTGCAGTTTTATGTAAATTTTATACCAGATGTTGTGCGACATAAATAGGTTGGAAATCTCATGGGACCTTAGCAGAAGCTTAAGGCATTTGCATTTCCAGAACTTTTTCCTTGCATTTGGCTGATTAGTTATTCTCCTCAATCCCTGTAAATATTCATTTTCAAGGCTAGAATAGAACAGAGAAAAATACTGTAACAAGTTAATGAGGAAACAGGCTCATATAATACTACTTAATGCAGACCTTGGACAGACATTTTTCCAGCTAAAACATTTTAATTATCCATTTTCATGTTTAATGTCTACTTATTTAATGAATATGCCCATTTTTCAAGTATTTCATTTTTTATTAGTTATAGGTTAAGCTGTGAGCATATATTTTTCATTGTGCATTTCAACACTGATTCAACTGTGTGAAACAGCAACATGCAGTACTTTGGTTTTGTTACCACCTCTTTTTTGAAAGCTAGATTAGGTATCTCTTTTCAGCAGTGCATTTTCCTGGTTACACTAGGCAGAAGAACTGTTCCTTCTCCAATGAAAACAGCACAGATGTTTCAGATGGGAAAGTATTTTACTGAGGGGCTTAAAAGGTTAAAGCAATTAAAATTAATTTTTCAATAGAAAGAAAAGTAAGAAAAAAAATCAGGCATCATTTAGTAGTTCCAGAGAGTATTATCATGCCCTGAAAGCTTGCTTCTAATATGCAACACACAAAGAGTTGTGGAGACATGCAGTTCTTTTGAATGTCAGAGAAGTTTCTGTGCTTCCATATTGATGCTCTTTAGCCAAGAGCAGTGTTCCAGGAACTCTAGAAATGCACAGCTCTTAATGTTTCATTACTTAGAGGGTTTTAGCCTTCTGACTTAGAACATTAATAGCAATTCTAATTCATCATTTCAAACATTATTCTTGGTCCTTGAACCTATCTTTCTTTCCTTGATACTGACAGCACAAGGAAAAAGCTTGGATGATCTAAAAATTGTGGCTCCAAACAGGCAAACCAACATCTGCTTGGAGCAAGAGAACAACTCTCAGAAAGTCCAGAACTGAAAACAGGGGAAGAAAAAAACAGAACAGGACATGGCATAAAACGGAAAGAGTTGAAAGATACAGGAAGGGATGCAGAAATCCTTCCATCTGCCGAGGTTAAAAGTTGACATATCTTACAGTAGTCTCTGAAAAAGAAGAGCTTTAAGGGATTTTCAGGGTTTTAGAATTACTGGACTTTTTGACATAACAGCCCATGTCTTGTTCTAGGTCCACCCCCAACCCCAATCTTTAAGCACTATCTGACTACCCATTGAAGTTAATTGGAGGATTCCATTTTGCTCTGATGAAATCTAAGAAAAGCCATTCCTATGCTCTCATATAATATATTTTTCTCTGTTCCTGTTTCTTTATCTCTTTGTCTGCTTTCAGTTATGTTTATTTGTTCTTCTGTCTTCCTTTAGCTCTTTAGTTCTGACAATAGCATTTTATGTTTTTAGAGTGATTGCCCAGAGCAAACATAGGAGCTGCTGTAAAAAAACACAAACTTGAAGATGTAGACTAAAACTTCAGTCCAATCTGTCATTATTTGATCTATCAAATCAGAAGGTATTTAATTCTATCAAAATATTAAATTTCTTTTGAAAGGATTGAGAAAAAAATTGCTGTAGCTTTATGAATTTTTATGAACCAGCTGAGCTGTGGTCATTGACCATAGACACACTTTTAGCCCCTTGCAAATGCTAAAAAAGCATGTTAGCTTAATTGAATTTTAAGCTAGTACATTTTTCTTGGCAGGCTAAGAGCTAGCACATGGGCAATTACACTGCTCTGGTACCACACAGTAATTCATTCAGCCACAGCTCAACTGTTTCTTCAAGCATTTCAGTCTCCTGAAGAAAGTTGACTGAATAGTACAAAGCAAAAAAGACATGATAAATTTATATATTGTATTTCAAAATTCTGAAGATTTTGAAAATATTTGTATGAAGAAGTAGTTGTGTCTGGGATAAAGAACAGGTTTGATGTCCTAGACAGACAAACCTAATTGGAGCGATAAATTTAAATTATGCACATGTAAGTAATTTGGGAGTTTATCTAGTTTTAGGTACTCTCCATGACAGAGTTAAGAGGTGGCAATTACTTCTGGAAAACATCTACTTCTTAGTTCATGTTTTAATTATTTTGATTATGCTTAATAATGCCTATAGCAGTTTCTAGCTACTGTGCTTCAAACAAAAATAATTCAGACATTCTGTGTAGCACATAAACTGCAATATAAAAGCATGATATGTGAAAGCAACATACAGAAAATTGTATTTTTCTATAGTTGCAATGAGCTGGAATCACAGGGAGCCTTGAGGGACAGAAAAGCTGTTGTTAGATTGTCCATTGCAGTGCAGTCAAATCATCACGTTTCATATTCCTAGGGATGTAACAGGATGAAAATGTTAGAAGCCTTCTGGGCTATGTTTGATGTTGCATGAGGCCTAAAGAAATCACCAAGGACTAGCAATTCTGTGCTTAAGAACTCATTTAAAATTAGTTTCTTATTCTCTTTCTGGATTTCTGCCATGCCCTTACTTTTTTTTTGTCTAAATGCATAGGTGAGGCATAGTACAAGTTATATTCATTCATAGATGTGTAAAATTGGGATGAAAAGGCTTGGGGTTGACTCTCATCATACTGTCAGAGTGACAGAAGAGCTTCCTTCCACCTCCCTCTGGCTCACACCTCTGTGAACATTAATATCAGAAAATCCATAAGCACTGTGGAAAATATTTCCTATATTGCAACTTCCTATTTCTGTAAAAGGAGAACAATACCTTCCACATAGAATCATAGAATAGTTTGGGTTGGGTTGTCCCTGTAATAGCAGAGACATCTTCAACTAGATCAACCTCTTCCAGTGTTTTAGTACCCTTATTATAAAAAACATCTTCTTCAGTCTATCTAATCTCATGGGTTTGTACAAACTACAGTAGTAATCTCTGTCAGATGCTTTGGGAACCCATTATGGGAAGTACAGACTAAGTAAATTCATCACATGGTCCATTATTATTCCCCTGATAATGTTTGGTAATATCCTGGGTAAAGTACCACTAATTACAGGACTACTTATGTGGCTGAATTCCAAAGCAGTGGTTATAATTTACTGCCACGTCTGTATATAATCAAAATTACGTCATTTCAGAAAAACAGTTATATTTCCTCCCTGTAACTACATTTATGCGAGTTATTATAACCTAAATAGGACAACAGACTGAGTAATCAGCAGTAATATGATTTTATTTTAATGTGATAATAGCCAAGAATCAAGTAAAAGAAACAGACAGTAAAACAAAATAGAAATAGGAAAGGATATATGCACAGACCCACCAGTTGAATGCCACGATAAAGTATGGAGGTGACATTTGGAGCCTTAAATCCATCTTGGACTTCAGTGTGGCATCATTGTGCCTAGGCTGAAGAATACTTCACTGTTTATTAGTTTAATGCTGCATTCATTTTAAAACGTGTGCAACTCTCTTGAAATTGGGGTACAATAAAATTATCAAAGCATCTCCCACAATAGGAAAGATAGAGTATTTAGGTTATGAGATAGCTGATGCTAAAGACTTGCAACCAGTTGCCTTCTGTGCTGAAGGTATCATGATGTAACACATATTAGTTGAATAAAATTAGACAGATATGAGTATTGATCTATTTCATGACCATATCCAGGCATTGAGTTTTCATCAGCAGTGGAAATATGATTTAGGAGAGCTTTGTCGTATGGTTAGAAACCCTTCAAATTGCTGTCAATTACTGTGTTATCTCTACAGCCTGCTTTCCAGTGTCCAGTTAATAGATATTCTCTGGCTTCCATTCTGCTTGAGACCTACAACTTCCTTGTATCAACCACCTGTGCAAGATTATTTAGATTCTTGAGCAAATTTGCAGAAAGGCTGTGCTAAGTGGGTTGTATAAACACTTATACATCTGTCTTATCCGCTAAAGGATTATCTTGCATCCTATCTCTTTGTCTGCTTTTGAAATGTTTCTTAAATAAGCTGAAATTGAAGAGGGAAAGTGAATGAGAAAATCAAATTGAAGTATTTCTGGGGTTGTTTTTAATTTTCTGTTTGTAGCATTTGACAGCTGCAAGAAATTACATGAGAGAAAAAAACCAAAGGCTTAAGTGTCAAAATCTTTGCTTACAAGCTACTCTTATTTAGCAATCATGCTTGCATAATAACCACAACTTGGAGCACATGATTCATAGGAACAAATAATCAAGTGTATAAAACCCCATAGCTTGGACATAAATATATTTGTTTTTTTTCAGGAATAACTTAAAGTCATTAAGCAAATATTTTGCAGTTTGGTCATAAAAAGGGGAAAACTGCCTAATAGAAAATACTCTACATGTATGGTAATAGCAATAATACTTCTTGATTAAGGATAACAGATGTTCAAATAGTATGAAATGCTTATTGATAAACTGTCTAGCAATATAAAAATTTAGCTTCATTTCAGTATGTTCATATTTTTTACTCCTTGCTGTTTATTATTTGTACTTATGAAGAGTGAACTTATGATCATGAAGCTGAGATTCATTGAAGAAAATGAAGTTCAATTTATGGTACAAAAATGAATCAGTGGAGAAAGGATATATTTAATATATTCAACTGTGAAACCACCAAAATAGAAACTAGACCCATGTAAGTTAAATGATTAGCCACGAAGCTTCACATATGAGCTATAAATATTAAATAATAAACTGAATACTTGAATGTATCCATTAAATTTCACTAAATTTACACAATAAATAGCTTCATAACATCTCGAATTGCTAGCAGACAGTTTTGCAAACATAAAGGAGGCTGTATTTGCCCCATAATTTACTCATGATGAACAATTTTAATCAGTTTTTAAATGGTGGAAGAAATTTCATGAATGGTGAGACTTTCCACCAAGGTCATAGAGAAAAAATGTTTAGTTTTTCAATATACTTGGAATTTTCAAGTTTATCTTTTAATCAGACACATAACACAGGTTTTATGTGTTCTCATGACAGACCAGCAGTACTCATGGTCGCCTTCTCCGCACTTCAATGAAGAAAGATACTCTCCTGCTCCGAGGAATATGAAAGGATTATCTGGTAGTCGCAATCAACCACAGTTATGTTCAGCTCATACTTGTGGCTTAGCATCCCCTGAAGATTGTGACCATACCCACGACCACATCCACCATGGGCAGGAGCCAAGGCCGTCGTATCTTCTCAGCCCCACGGAGAGTTGCCCGCTGGACCACCATCGTTGCTCCCCACGCAGCTCCATCCATTCTGAGTGCATGATGATGCCCATGGTAATGGGCGATCACATGTCAAGTAGCACTTTTCCCAGAATGCACTACAGCTCACATTACGACTCAAGAGACGACTGCGCCATGTCTCACGGTAACCCTAAGATTAACCGTATTCCTGCAAATCTTTTGGACCAATTTGAGAAACAACTTCCTCTTCACCGGGATGGGTTTCATACCTTACAGTACCAGCGGACCTCAACAGCTGCGGAGCAACGCAGTGAGAGCCCGGGAAGGATACGCCATCTCGTTCATTCCGTCCAGAAACTTTTTACTAAATCTCATTCTCTGGAAGGATCATCCAAGGGCAATGTTAACGGAACAAAGGGAGACAGTCGAGGGGACGATCATCATCATGGGCACCATTCCAAGCATAGCAAAAGGAGTAAAAGTAAGGAGCGAAAACCAGAAGGCAAGCATAAATCTGGGATGAGTAGCTGGTGGAGCTCTGATGATAATTTGGACAGCGATAGCACTTACCGAACCCCTAGTGTGGTAAATAGGCACCATGCAGATCATATATCCCATTGCTATCCTGAGGCACTCCAGGGGCATTTTGGGGATCTCTCATTGAAGACTTCCAAAAGTAACAATGATGTGAAGTGTTCGGCTTGTGAAGGGCTACCAATGACCCCTGATAGTAAATATATGAAAAGGAGTTCTTGGTCCACGCTTACAGTAAGTCAGGCTAAAGAAGCTTATCGCAAATCATCACTGAACTTAGATAAGCCTCTGGTTCATCAGGAAATCAAACCTTCCTTGAGGCCGTGCCATTACCTTCAGGTAAGAGGAAGATTTTCTTGAGATTTTTTATGAAAAGAGCATCATAGTTTATGCCATAGTCATCGTAAAAAATATACAAAGGTTTCTCTCAAAGAATTTCTGTACGGCTCTCCTAATACAGATTTAAGAAATTCCGTTAGAGTGAGAAATCTCTAGCTTTTGTCTTTTTTTATAGACCACAGATTAAAAACTATAAAACAGGTGTGATATAAATTAGTTTCAGTAGTTTCAGGTCAGGGGATGTGTGTTCATCTTTGGAATTCACACTGAACACCTTGATGAAATACATATATCACACTAAAAAAGGAGAAGTTCTCTCAGCAATCTGAGAGCTAGAGAAAGTGTTTCAAATACGTCTATGAATTAGTGATTTTAAAGACAGGCTGTGGGGAATCTTATTTTTGTGTTCTTTTATTCCTTTTCCTCATGTTTTTGTAAGTAACAGAAGAATGGATTTACTGGTGTTCCAAATTGCTTTGTTGTGGTGATGATCACCCGCATATTTCTTTTTAATGATTGGATCACCTAGGAAAATATTGAACGGAGCCTCTTTTGAAACCATGCTATAACAACATCTATGTAAAAGATACATGGGTACCTCAGGGAGAGAGGTATTTCAGGCCTGGAACTCAGACTGGTTTTGGTGGTGCTCTGCATGTTTTCTCTTGCAGCAACAAAGAAGCTCCCACTTTCTCCTACATTTAAATTTTAATAGCTTCTGCTTGATGCCATTTGCCACCCCAAAGTCACGCTAACGTAACTATTTATCATGATGCAAAATGATCTGGATCATAAAGTGACATGGGTTTAAAAAATACTTTCCAAAATACTATTTTTAGTCATTTACATAATTTACCTGGCCTACATCCAGCACAGTCCCATCACAAGTGACGTTAGCACATAAGATTATACAGAGAACTGTAGTGGGTGCAGAACAGAAAGGAGGGAGTACCTCAAAGGATGACTTCTTCAACAAGCTTTGTCACTGGAAAAAATGTAGCATACAAATATTCCTTTAGTAATTTATACTAAGTATAGCCTACAAAGCCCACATTGTTCTGAGTACGTTATCTTCTATTTCTTTTTAAGGAACTCCTCTTTCTTCAGAACTTCACTGACTCTCACACTGACATGGGGAAATCTCTAGTCCAAATCTATGTATTTGGAGATTTTCAGTTTCTCTGGGTCCTGCAGAAACTGGCAAACACAGACTAGCAACATGACTGTACTTCTGTGCAGAGCTCTCTCCCCTCAGAGCTATAGGTGTCCAATAGCGATGAGTCACACTTGAAGAGCCAGATCTCTCCAAATGCATATGCAGACATCCAGGATCAATCTTTCCTACTGAAACAGAGAAGGTTTCTCATTGCAGAGAAAGGAAAATAAATTGCAGCCCTCATAGCATTACCATGCAAATTGATTCCAATCTAGACTGACAGCTGTGGTATTTTCTCATATCCAAGTATATTCTCACGTATGTAAAATAGACTGCACTTCCCTGGAAGTTTTTGATCTAACTCAACAAGCCAGAACTGGAAGTGCGTCATGTGCAGAGACTTCCACTCTGTGTGAAGTGTCTATGTTTCAAAACCATGCATACAGCTGTGACATTACAGAGAAGTTTAGATATGACTAGTTTTTTCCTTCCCATTACATACTTCTACCCTGACAACTCTGGTTCCTCTATACCTCTTTTGGGTTTAGTTCTTTCCTTCTCAATCATGTTTCATTGTTTCTTCTTCCCCATACTCCCACTCCTACATCTCATTTGTCTTTGCAGAAGCCATAAATTTTTACTTTTCATTGGCCAGCTCCTTACTCCCAACTTATATCAGCATCCTCAAGTGAATGTGAAAGACTGAGCTCACAAACCAACTTGGGTACTGCTAAGCTTTAGATCAAGCCCAGTGAGAAGCCTAGGGGTCAGAAAAGCACACTTCTTTACAGTCATATTTTTATGCTTTTTGTGAATTGGGATTACTACAGAAAGGAATTTTTATTCAGTAATTAGGAAGGTTCATCCACTAGTAGGTTTATCCAGCTTAAAATCTAGGAGATGTGAACTCAAATTTTTGCTGCACAGAGACTTTGTGATCTTTGTTTTTAACACCCTTTAAAATGGGATAGCACCCATTCCCTATTCACAGGGATTCTATGATGGAAAGGTGTTAAGACTCAAGGGCTCAGTTACTACCACAAGGAATCTATACTTGTGTCCAAAGCAATAATACAAGGAATTCTATAACAGAAATATTCTCATTATAAAATATTAAAATGAAACATATGTTTCATCATGTCAGAGTATGCCATTCAGAGAACAGATATCCTTCAGACAGACTGGCTGTCTTATTCAGTAGCCCAAGGTCAGCAAACAAATTGAGGGGACTCCATTCTGTCAATGTCATAACTAAATGCTTGGTTTTGAAACTTCTACTTTGAGGGATGTTGGGCTGTCATAATGTAATCGTTAAGATCAGAGCTATGTCCCATTATTAGCTCTGCCAGGAACTTTCTCTCTGACCCAGGAAATGTAATTTGTTAATCGCTGCACACTTCAATTGCTCTCTCTACAAAACTGAGGAGAGATATTTAACTTTTCTTATGGCTGTGTAAGCAGCCTCACTGAATAATGATTGGGTAGAAATAATCATTAGATCCAGAAACTGAGAAAGTTAGAGAAACATGTCAGAATCCCTACCCAGGAGAGTTTGCTGCCTTGCTGAAAAGTAGGTGGCAATGAGAATTCAAGGGATTGTGATGTGCAGCTGCAGATTTCCCTGAGGTGCACAAGTGAACAGATGAACATAAAACCCCAAGGCCCTTCACAGGGTCTCTGTGTTTAAAGTGGTATTAAATGCATTTGTCCTGACTGATGTCAGCCTTTTTTTTTTTTTTTTAAATAAAGCTGTGAAATTATATTCCTTCAATGAATACATAAATATGTAAACATATCTCAGAATAACAAAAATTATTTTTCTATGTTTACATTTTAATATTATATATATATGGCTTTTGTTCTACTACCTACTTACATGAGGATTCTCAGTAGCCAGCTCACTTTTCCATCTACTGGTTTTCTTCCTATTATTTTTTTCAGTATCTGCATGAAATATTTCTACTTCTGTTTTCCACTAAGACTTTTGATATGCAAAATCTCAAACTGAAAGACCATGGCAGTGTTAGGTCTGTGCTTGAGACTTTGTTTTCTGTCTTATGTTTCTGGGCTTCCACTTTGTCTTCCACCAAAAGTACTGAGCTTCTTTTCCTTCAAACTGAAACTCTGAAGACTGAATATAGGAATTTTCTTTCTAAGAAGGAAGCTGCTAGCAAATTAACAAATTCCTGAAAACAAAAGATGAGACATGGGATTTTGAAGGTGTCTGCTCATTATGTGTTTCAGTCATGTCCTAGAGTTGAAACCAAGTATTTATTTAACCTAGTAAACCTCCAAGCTTAATCTCTGGCTCCTCTTTTAGGGCTTCACATTCCCTTCTCCACACAGAGTCCTTGCAGCTAAGGCATCTCCTTGGACTGGGAGTGTGGTGCTGTAAGTCAGAGATGATTCAGTCAACATGCCTTTTAAAAGCATGGGTTGTCATCTAGTCCTAAAGTGGATGGTTTGAGAGAACTAAATTAGTTGAAATAAAGCTGTATAAAATAGTGATTATTTTTCTCATTTAAAATCCAGATCAGATTTGCATCACTCCTTCTACAGTGGAGGTGGTGGGAGCATACAGAAACAAGGGAGAGGGGAAGAGTGAGAAGCTCATTTGAGAGGGCTGTAATGTCAATCACTTGGTCAACTATCACCTCAAGAGCAGAGGGCAACCATTTGTAACTGTACTCTAACAGCATTTATCAGACCTTATCTTGTGAACGATTAGCTGCAGTTATTATGTACGGGCCTTTAATTTTTATTTTGAATGCAGATGAACTGGGCATTTCAGTGCATTTCTGGGCACCAAACACGTTGCCACCTCACTCAGCAGGCTAAACAGCCCAAGTAGATCACACATGCAATAATGCACACTTTTGTATAGCTTTAGCCATAGTGGCTGCTACTGTTTTCCAAGTATTTTTAATTTTAATATAAAATATGTTAAGAAAAAGATAAATGAGCTGTGAGATCTCCTCTGTCTTCATCAGCTGTTTTGGCTAATTAGGTTTCACACATGTACAGTGCAATGACTTTGATTAATTCCACTCTGATATGAGTACTAGCAAGGAGCAAAGATTTTTAACAGAAAAAAAAGGATATGAACTAGATAACTGTGCTGAAAGATGTGCACAAAAGAATCGCTTATGGCTTCCAGAACTGAAATAACTTTGAGTGCTAGTTAAAGAAAAATAATTCCTACAACAGAGCCAAAAGATAGGAAAGGGCATCACGCTCACCATGACTGTAGTTCTGGAGCACACTGTGATGTGTCACTGATTAATATTCCTTCCTCACCCATTCAACAGCCTCCAAAGCAGCAAGCAATTGGGGTAAACATACCACAAGGTACAGTGAATGAGTCAGCACTAAAAAAGGAAATAGCATGTTGTTCTAAAAATGGCTTCAACCCACTCCTGTCTTCCTAGTGCATTTAAGTACGAGCGTCATCGGTTACAGCAGAGGCACTGCCAGGCATGTGGGTAATAATGTCAGCTGTGTACTCTACAGAATGAAAGAAAAGCACACAATTGGTCTCTCTAAAAAAGAAAAAGAAAAAAGCAGCACTTTCAACAAGGCTCTCTGCTGGTTTAAGTTAAACCTACATGGAAAAAATCTTTGAGGACAAGCTAATGGATAAATAGGCCTTAAGCCCTCAGTTACATTTTCCCAGGAACTCTACTGGTGACAGTACAGATTCCCACAAATGAAACCACTGCCCTTGTGAGGCACACGACTGCTTTGCACTCTCCCTTGGTTTGCAAGGATAGATGGATTTGAACTCAATGCACTTTTCTCAGCACTTCATCTCTGTGAAACTAGATTGTGTCTGTTTGCTTGACATAAAACCCATGCATGAACTGCAGAAACTACATCCAGTCCTCTACCAGTGAGTGCACACTGTGGAGCTAGCCAGAGCTAGCAGGGCTTTGATACATCCAAATCACTATCACCCACGCTGCCTTCAAAATGATTTATGACCAGCCACCACTCAAGAATTAAGTGGGTTGTTTCCACAGCAGGAAAAGCTAGTATAGACAGTAGGGCAGCAGGGCAGTCTACATCCTAAATCAGCATGGACAATGCTGTACCATTTGGGTTTCTACAGCCCCTTACAGTCCCACAGGGATGTCTCAGCTACCCCTATGCCCTCCCAGTCAGCAGTGGATATGTGCAAGACAGACAGGTAGTGCCCAGGCAATAAGGGAAACGAAGGGACAGTTTTCACCCTACACGACTTTCACAGTGTTAATGTCAGCCTGCAACATCTTGTGAAGCATTAAATAAAAAGGAGTAATAAAGCTTACACTTTCCCATATTTACAGAGTGCTAATGGATTTATGTATCAAAAATCCCAGAATACTTAATTACCCCTCCCAAAGGGAAAGAGAAAAAAAAGGTAAATTAAATAAATACATTCAATCAATGATAGTGTAAAGCAAAGCTGTGACCAAACAGCTGTCTTAAATCACTAGTGTCTTGAATTGTTGTGTTAATCAGTGATACAGTGCATTGCTTCCATGCCCATGTACTAGGATCCTCATATTGGATAAAATGAATTACTGAAACATTTTTCCAAACAGCAGTAGAAAGATTGCAGAGTAGGTATTTTCTTAAAGCTGCCAGAACATGTCCCTATTACTGTGGAAATGTCAAAGCTATGAGTAGAAAAGGAAGGCCGTGATCCCACTGCCCTTTAATCAGGGGGAATTGTCCTCCTTTATAATGTTAGAAGTGTGTTGCCAAATTGTTTTTCAGTGTTCACTTCACTGAAGCTGAAGGCTGACCTTTGTAGTTGTTACTCAAAGGTGTCACTGGTTCTGAAGAAGTTTTCATACAGGAGTAACATACTGTTATATACACTTCCATCTGTGGAAGGAGACTGCCAGGAGCATGCACTTGGGGCTGTAATGACTGTGCACTCTCCTAGGCCACATCCTTGCTGTCCAGGGCAGACCCAGCTCTTCTCTTGAGCAACCCATGACATTTTTCCTGCAAGGACGTGACTGTAAAAATGGTGAAGTATTCACAAATGCTGCTTTGTTTTTGTTTTGTTTTTCTGGGTTTGGCCATCTTACAATGCTGTGCTTCAAGCTGGTTTTTTAAAGTGGAGTTTCAAATGTCCATATGGACAAGTTTCCTGGTACTTTGGTAGGGAAACACTTTTTTGAAAAGTGTGCAGATAGTTAAGCATTACATAGTAGATAGACTTGAAAAAATACTCATTTTGCTCTGGCAGCTAGATAATTGCAGTGATCTGGACTTAACTGTTCAAAAGATTATGTCAGTCATTAGTTAAAATCAGAAAAAAATTTATGAGAGGCAAATATATCTATTAAATGGCCTTTAAAATTATTTGTATTTTAAAGACATGTACTGCTTTTTCAGTAGCAGACCTGTAACAAACTGAAAAAAGTTAAAAAAGTGATATAATTTCCTGCTGCAATTAAATAAGATATTGTTTACTACAGGTGACAGCCCTGCATATGCTGTCTTTTAGGTTCATTCCTCTCTAGCTTTATAATAGTTCTGCAACACTGGAGACTTTGCTCCTTAATCTCTGTGATTTCAGAAGAACTGTGCATTGTAAGTTTGTTGGGAGCACCTCTCCTTTTCTTCCTTTTCTGGGCATTTTTTTCTCTTACTTTATACTTCTGTAACCTTGAATGGTCTGTGGGGTCTTGCCCGACTCAGAAACACCTGTAGTCAGCTTCAGTTGCTGATGTTGTGCTCCCCTGGGCCTCGTCTGCTGCCTGTCAGGCAGGCAGCCCAGCTGGCAGGTGTGTCCCTGGCTCCCTTTCACCTGTAGTAAGAGACAGGCTAAAAATCCTATTTAGGTCTTTAGCCTTTTGATGCTTGATTTTAGCAGAATTTCCATTTAATTCAATTTATAGAAAAAGATTTCAAGGAAAATGCAACTATGAGCTGGCTCAAAAAGGCAAAGATAGGAAAATGAACTCTGGTTGCAAACTCTCTTGACAGAAATGCTGCTTATTGTGGAATGCATGCAAAGTTCCAAGTTTTGATCTTTGATGTTTCTGTGAACATCCATTAGTAAAATAATTGCTACCTTATGCTACTTCTATTCTATCAAATTTCATAGTGCCAGGATGGTTTCCTTGACACTGCATTCTGATCCTCAGTACTCTTATGTGGCTCAGCAGATCTCAGGCATTTTTTTCATCCAAGCTAGCCAATATTTTCCTACACTTCTTCCTGAGCACTGTTGGTTCAGTACTTAGCACAGGCCAGGGAGTGCTCCTGATAGCCACACTGTTTCAGGGGTAAAGGTTGCTCCACAGCATGGGAGTGAAGTGCTGCAGGGCAGCAACCTCCAGGCATGACACTGGGTCTTTACTGACCTGTGTTTGCCCAGCCCTCAGGAGGTCACCACAGCATTTGTATCCTTCTCTCTCCCGAGTTCCTATGGTTGTGCAGCAGCACAGTGAGTTGGAGTAACTCACAAGCTCAGCTGAACACTTTTTACTTATCTTTATTACTGTTCTTAGGGTAATTTTTCAGGTAGCTCTGTTTTTCTAGGTCACTTGACCATTACAAGCACTGCTTGAAAAGCTGAATACTGCTCAAAGAAAACCTGCCCCACTGAAGTTAATGGTAATATAATTTTAAAGTGGCTTGTGCTGACCACAAAGCAGTATTCTTGATCACATTACAAAGGAAATAGGCAGCCAACTGAAACACAGGTTTCTTGGCTGAACTCTTCTGGTTTTGTATCTTAGACTGAGAGACTATAAAACAGGTTCTCATGTAAATACAGACCAAGCCCTCCCTTCAGCCCAAGCTCACCTTATATCAAAGCTCTGGCACAAGATCTCAGTGAGCATAGCAGGCTAAAATCCCCTGCAGTGTGGATAAGCCTGTGACTGCTGTCTGACTGCACCTTGCTCCACCATGTCAAAACAGCAAAGAGTCCTGAGGGTCCCAGAGAGACCCAACAACACAGCAGAGGGTCTGCAGGTGGCTGAACTGCAAGGATCTGTGCCATAAATATGGCACAGATGGTAATGGGGTGGGAATTTGGCCCACTTTCCTCCAAACAGTATAAACAAAGCCACAGAGTCCTCACAACACCAATTACATTATTTAGCCATCCTCAAATTATAATTCACGTTGTTGCTGGAGAACCAGTTAGGAAACATAGTGCTGGTTCTTTCTTCTTCTTTTTTTTTTTCTTTTTTTTTTCTTTTTTTTTTAATTTTAGTTTTTTTGTTTTTGATTCATCACTTGTGAGATGTGAGTTATAAAACATCATTTAAGTGAAAAGAGCACAGTTCTTCAGAAAACACAGAAGCAATTTTAGTACACTGGACAGAAATCTTTCCTCCAAGGATGGCTTAGTGCAGTTTTCTGGGAACTTCACGTGAGAGAATAAAATCAGGCAATAAATAATGCTGACAATGATTTTTCTACTTGAACATCTCCCAGCTGGGATAGTATGTTTGTGTTCTGTGATCTGCATGGCTGTCCAGATTATTACCAATCCCAAATTCCTGAAATCAAGTTGTTTTTAATCCCATCTAAAGCATATATTGTTTGGGGTCTACATTATTTCCTTCCTCTTCTTGTAACACTGTGGCTGTTCAGAGAAAAGCCTGAAGAGAATGGCTGGCAAGGTAAAGATGAAGCTTGTTTCTCAAATTAGCTCCTGCCTTGATGGACAGTGTCAACACACCTTTGGGAATGCTGCGAGAACTCTCTGTGCTTCTGAGCTGTCAAGGAGTTCAAGGAGTCGAGGGTGGCTTGTGAAAATTACAGCTAATTATGAAGAATGACATTGTTAGTGGTGAGGAGGAGTCCCTGGCATGTTTTGTAGAGATTTTTCAATGACTTCATTGCATAATTCATGTTCTTTGCACAATGAATCAGCACATTAAAAAAAAAGAAGCATCATAGAAGAAACTAGTCAAAAATGTGCACTGAGAATTGTGGCGAGTTGTAGACACAAGATTAGCTACTGAGGAAACAAACTTCTCTTTTCAGACACTGCACTCCTCCCTCCTGCAAAAATCCTGAGCAACAGGGTCTAGAGTTGTCAGCCAGTAAACAGGGGAATGTCTTAGTGCCATTAACTTCTGAAAAATATTCTTGTAATTGCTTAGTGTTCTTAGTGTCCTTCTTGAGTGAAATTTTTGAAAACACAGGAGGTCCAGCTTCCATCTCCCACTGTAGTATCAAGGAAACTTTCTACCATTGCAAAAAAGTCATCTCTGCCTGCTCTCCAAGATTGTAATTTACTTTCATCTATTGGCAGCTGTGCACAAAAGCTGTTTTTCTGAGGCTCTTGAAGAAGATGTGATTTAAGAGAAAACCTCTTACCTGCATTTCAGATTCTGTCATCTTCCTGACCAGGCTGAGAAAGCATAAAATTACAAAAATTATGTGTCTCCAACAGACTGTTTCATATCTTATCCTTCTTCACATCATGTATAATCTAATTCCATGTGCAGACAGCTTCTGCTTCTAGTAAAATCTGAAATTTGTATTACTAAAATAAGATTTAGGTAAAAATCAATATTTCAGTTCATTTTATATCTGCATGCTAATTAAATTTCACTGAACTCCTTTGAGGTAGGTAATCCCCACTTTAACCTTTGGGAATGTGAAATATGAAGAAGTGATCATCATCTCCCTCAGCTGAAGCCCTTTAATTGGGAGAGTTTCATTTTAGATAGTAAAGTGATCAGCAGTTTTAAGCAGATCAGCAGTTTAGTCATGGGACACTTTTAAAATTCTGGGAGCTGTAAGAAAATGCCATAGAAGTGGATGGAAAAACAGGAGCAGATCCGTTTTAAAATGTCAATGGCTGTTGCCATTTTGACTGTTTTAGCTAAGTCCTAAACTAAAATAAAACTAAAAAAACACCAAATTAACAGTGGTCAAAGTCCAGAAGAATCAACATTTTGTTGTTTCTTCCAGTTTTGTTGTCAGTATTGCTTAGATACAATACTAAATACTCACACTCCTAGAATTAGTTTTAGGGGGCCTAGGTTACCTATTTCTCATCAGGTAAAAGGAAAAGTTTTTCCCCCCTGAGTGTAGTCAAACATTGGAACAGGTTGCCTAGAGAGTTTGTAGAGTCTTCATCCTTGGAAATATTCAAAACCCAGTTAGACACAGTCAAATTATCACTGAATATCCTGAGTTGGAAGGGACCCACAAGGATCACTGAGTCCAACTCCTGTCCCTGAACACCACGATCCCCAAGAGTCACACCGTGTGCCCGAGAGCTTTGTCCAAACGCTTCTTGAGCTCTGTCAGGCTGGTGCTGTGACCACTGCCCTGGGGAGCTGTTCCAGTGCCCAAACACCCTCTGGGTGAAGAACCTTTGTCTAATACCCAACCTAAACCTCCCCTGACAGAGCTTCAGGCCATTCACCACCACAGAGAAGAGATCAGGGTCTGCCCCTCCTCTTCCCCTCAAAAGAAGTTGTGACTGCAGTGAGGTCTCCCCTCAGTCTCCTCCAGGCTGAACAGACCAAGTAACCTCAGCCACTCCTCACCAGGCTTCCCCTCAAGGCCCTTCACCATCTTTGTGGCAGTCCTGGACAACTTTCTGTACCTGACCATACTTTGAGCAGAAGGCTGAACTGGAGACCTCCAGAGTCCCTTCCAATCTCAGCAGTTCAATGACTTCTGGTTTGTTCTGTAATTTTGTTAAATCCATCCCTGTTTTCCCTGACAACATGCTGTTGTTTTGTTGGGGTCTTTTTTCTGAGAATCAGGGATCAGACTTACAGCTGAAGTCCAGTTAGGGGTCCAAAATCTTTCTTCTGTCAGGTCTGGTCTGAGCGCAATCAGTACACACAAGAGGAAGAATAGAAACATAGATTCATTTAGATTGGAAATTACCTTTAAGGTCATTGAGTTCAATTGTTAGCTCAGCACTGCCAAGTCCACCACTAAACCACGTCTCTAAGCACCACATCTACACATCTTTTAAATACCTCCAGGGATGGTGACTCAGGTACTTACCTGGGCAGCCTGGTCCATTTTAATAAAATTAAAACACAGTATAAAACATACAAAAGAAGAAAAGAAAAATAAGAACTACACTCATACAAATAAGTACTGTTTCTCTAAAAGGGAGAGAGAAATAATATTTAGGATAAAATTCAGAAATCATAACTTTAATGGCCATTAACTGCTCATGTGACACTCTAGGTATTTAGCCAAAAATTAGTAAGAGGTATTTTAAGACATGAACTTCTAACAAAAAACAAGGATAGTGACATTTCATCTAAAGCAAGGAAATTTGTTTTTATAGTAACAAAGGTTCTGGAATACCCACTGTGAAGATGACAGTTCAGTTTCTTCTTTAGCCTCTGGAAGGTCAAACACCATCTTCTCAGCTCCCTGAGTTGCATTCTGGGCAGCAGGATGTACATCAGTTTGGAGCAAAGGTACTTCTTTCTTTATTAAGAGGCCCCACAAGTTTTATCCAAACACTCTTTTACATAAAATTCATGTGAGTGCTTGGCCTAGGGGCTATAACTAAGCTCCCTCTTTTCAGGTAAATGCCTGATCACAAAGCTGCATCACACCCTCTTGTGTAAATGTAGTCCCTCTCTCCTAACCAGCCCTGCCCAGGAAATCTGTGAGTGCTTCATGAAAAGGCTGTGAGTAACAAAAAGAGGAGGAGACCATAACAGCTTATTTATGAGTCCTAGGTCTTCTTCTTCCTGAGATCTCCAAACATTATTGATTAGAATGTGAGCAAGAAGGTCTTCCACTTCCACAGCCGTGTTGTCATAGAAGGAAAGAATAAGGCTACTCTTAAAAAAACCCAAAAAACCAAAAAAACACCTTTTCCTTCAGAAGATTATTTTAGCATCTGACTATAAAATAACAGAAGACTTTTCTGCTGCCTGTAATCAAAAACAGTAAGTCCAAGGAAGGAGAACTATTTGAGATTTTTCTTCACACTTTACATTTGATTGCTAACTAGATGGACCTTTTGTACTTTGAAGGAACTAACTCTCCTAAATACCTTTATGGGGTATTTAAGATCCTTCCTGAGGTTCTGGAGTTTACTTTCAGTTCAGCTTCATAACTTGTAGTACGTGTTAGGTACCAAGTGCTTTATTAAAATTGACCCTAGGTGATTAATGTAAGATATCAAAATGAATCATTAGGTAGACAATTGAAAGATGTCAAATTTTCTGAACCTGGTGCTCCTTACAGGAGCAGTGAATGATACTTATGAAGGAGAATCATCATTCTCTGTAATAGCTGTAACCAGATCAGCAGCCAGACCTTGTCAGCCAGTTGTTCTTGCAAAAGGAAATTCATATGGTAATATGCAGTCTAACTCCTCTGTGGATAGAAACGACATATACAAGGATTCATGTTAACATCTAGAACAGAAGGAAGGCCTTTTTAGACATTATAAATATCAGCATTCATCACTATATGCAAGTAGATAATTAGGGTAATTATTCCAAATTAGCAGCTGCAAGCCCTGCAGATGGGAATTTCAGGGGCTGGTAACTGTTGTAAGATAGAATTTCTGCAAGTTGCAAAGCCCTTTCCATATTTTGTAAGATGTATATTTAATGACCCTGATACATGATGTTAAACATTTTTTGTTAATATCTCAAAAAAAAAAATCTTTCCTGCACTCATATAATGCTTTGACTTTTCTTTAAAGCTACATTGGGGTCAGAGATGGCCTGGATTTGGAAAGATTATTCTAAGTATTTAACCTATCAGCTCAAGTAAATAAAAAGCTAGGCTGAACTGGGACTCAGATTTTGCTTCTATTCTCAGTCCATGAGGAAAAACAATGTCAAGGGCCCTTTTTTTTTTTTATTTTGAAGATGGCAAAAAGACTCCAGCTGTTCTCCAATGTTCTGGATGAAACCTGAGAGAACACTTGGTCAGGCTTCCTCACCAGGTTCCAGAAGCATTTTCACTGTGTTCAATGTACTGTGCTCCTTTGAGTGGCTTAAGGGCAAAAACAATCCAAAAAAGCCCAGATATTTAAATTGTGAATAATGTTGTAACAACCATAAATGCTTCTGTGATAGCCAATGAGTTAGTCTGATTAGAAAGGGATTATTGTTGCTTTGGTGTGTACCATGAGCACATCACAAGCACAAATGGAACAGGACTTCTTTGGTTTTTAGCTTTGGTCTTAAGCTGTTATGTGAATTCATATAAATTATGAATACAGACAGCAAAAGAAATGCAATCAACAGGAACAGTAAAGCACATTACTGTAAGATTTGTCCTTATCACAGTGAAGAAGCTTAATTTTTTAGATACTTTTATGTACAAAATCAGTCATTCCTATCTTTTAAAATAAGATTGCAACTTCAATCAACAAATAAGCCTGTGTGTACTCATTTAAATCCAGTCCTTATCTAGTTATTTGAACAGGAAATTTCAGACAAAATAAAGTTGAGAAAGTAATAATTTTTTGCATTTGAGTAAGTAAAAGATTATTGATCAATGTCTTTTTAAATTTTCTATTTAATTATCTTTGAACTAAAATGAAGGAAAGAAGTTTCAAGCCAAAATAATTATTCTATAAAAAAGTTAGGAGTTTTGTTTAAGAAAATAATATTAAGATATGATAACTCTGCTTTAGTACTGAAAATTGAACAGTATATCTTGTAGTGGGCCTATGTAGATGCTAGTAACTGCTTTTTCAGCATTTGGATTTTGGTTTTAGCCATGTTGACATGCATTTAATAAAGAATATTTAAAAATAAGAGTATGTTTGTCTGATATCAAGTAATAAAATAGCTCTCTAATTCAGATTTTTACAGCTGTTAGTGTTTTCAGCTATAGATTTAAAAATGCTGAATTAAATATATTTCTTTTTAGTATTTTAGACAACTGGCTATGACTACTATAACTGCATGTAAATACCTTTTAGCTCTCATAGAATCATAAAAACCATTCCTGTAACATTAATCTTACACATATTAGGTCTTAGAAAAAAAAACAAGGATGATGTATCACATTTACAGACTTCAAATTTGGGAAGATTTTTGATGTTTCCTTTTCAATCACTATCCAAAGCTCAGTTAATGTGAAAATTTTGTTTCTTTGCATGATCAAACCCATATTTCACTTAGATTCATGCTCTGTCCTATTACTTTGTATAAGAACATGACTCCTTTTTTTTCCTCTGATAGTTATCTCTAACATTTTTCTGATATGTGCAATCTATTTCATCTCTTCTTATCTGACTTCATCTTCAGTCTTTTTTTTTTTCTGTCTTAAGCTTGGGTTTTTAAATTTAAAATCTCTATTTTTGTTTGTTCACCCCCTTTTAAAACTTCATTTCTTCCTTAATCCTTTTTAGGACTCAAAGCCCCAGGTCTGTTCACCTGGTGTATGTGGCTGATTCGTCTATGTTGAAAGGGCCATAAAGATGGCAAGCAGATCCTGTTAGTTATTTAAACCCCATCTCCAAGACTGCTGAAACCAACGGGAGCATTTACTTTACCTCCACAGCGAACTCTGTCTATAGAAACTCTCAAATATGTTTGACTTGAAAATCTTTATTAGACATCCTTCTTTGCAGGAACTACTAAATATATACTTAATTGAAATTTCAGACTTCTAGTATATTGGTAAATAAAGGCATTAAACTGCTTCATGTAGATGGAATCCTTATGTTGATAAAGGATTTGATGCTGCCAAGGACATCAGCCTTGATCTGCTGATGAACTCTGTCACATCCTAGTTTTTAACCACAAGTCCTTATAATACATTTCAGAGAGTTGCCTATATCCTTTAAACTGAGTAAATTCATTAGTGTGTTTCTGGATTAGAGCCAGAGGACTTAGCACCTCAGAAGATTAAATTATAAAAAAAAAAAAAAAAACAACAGTACTGGCAGAGACAGGCTTGCTGTGTTTAATTATAAGCTTTAATACAAGGCTGATTTGACTTTGGATTGAAGAATCCACTACTGCTTATTTTTTGGTAATCTGTGGTGCAGAGAGATGTCCATCCACCAGCTGTGGATTATCTGACTACCAATCTTACTAGTTGGAAAACCTCCTCAGCTGCATAAAAGCAACTGCAACCCTGCAAACATATGTATTATTTAACTGGTTGCATTTCTGATCTATGACAGTCTCTGTCAACTATTTTGTAGTTTTTAAACAGAAAAAAGACAAATAACAACTTTTTCTTTTTTTTTTTTTTTTCCACAGAAGTTTGCCCTAAATCATAATCCTATCCATTTATGCTTAGTTTATCTTAAATACGCCATTCACATTCCCGAAAGCCCCTTGTAAGGACTGTTGGTAATAAACCCTGAAGTGCTCAGCTTTCAATGAGTTTTAGGTCTGAGATACCTGATTAACTTACTGTTATCAGATGAAAATCTATGTGCAAACTTTAAGCTGCTTCCTGCAGTTTTGAGCATGTGTACAAATAGATCTTGCAGCTCAGCTCACCATCCATGACTTCATTGTTCCTTGGGTTCTAACATTTATAAACTGAACATTTCCAACTATGAAGTTGTTGTTAAATGGCAAAATCTTTTAGGGTTCTCAGAAATCTCTTTATAAGTGATCTGTTTCTGAATAATAAATAACTCATTATTTGTCTTTGTAAAATGAAAAATGGAAGGAAGTAGTTAAATATATGAAAAGAATAAAGCACATTCTGTGTGTGTGTTTTATGGTCTCCGTTAGGTACCTCAGGATGAATGGGGAGGATACCCAGCTGGTGGGAAAGATGAAGAGATCCCATGCAGAAGAATGAGAAGTGGGAGCTATATTAAGGCCATGGGCGATGAAGAAAGTGGGGATTCTGATACAAGCCCCAAGACATCACCAAAATTAACAGTTCGACCAGAGTCATTATTAAAATCCATTGGGCAAAGACCACTCGGAGATCATCAAAAGTAAGCTTCACTATACCTTTCTGGAAGTTGTGACTTGGATACTTTTCTTTGTGTCTTATGGGCAATGGTCAGCATCCATAGGAAAAAAAATCTGTAGTTTAAAAGGTAATTTTATGACTTCATCTTAACTTAGGTACAGTTTCTTGTGGTTACTGGATGAAAACCTGCCATTTTCTTCCATCCATGAGATAAACCTTCTACTTCTGAATGAGTTTGTTATGTTTACTGAAGGAAATATATACATATTTTTGCCAAAAGTTCTAAGTTCTGATTTTTTTTCTCTAGAAGGATTGGTTTATATTATAATTTCTTTTTGTTTCATTGATTTGTCTGAAATAGAAAATATACTCTATTTTATGCTAGATATAGTAGTAAATATGTAATTGTACCATATATTGAGCATTTTACACCTTTTTTGCCAGTGTAGTGCTTTATGTATCAGCTATGCTGTATCATACTCATTTAAACACCTTGTGGAGGGTTTTGTTTGACTAGGTTGTTTTTCATTCATCCTACCATTCATACTACCTACAATGTGGTCTATTAAATAACTAAAGGAAATCAGGGAAATATGTAGCTATATATGTTTTCCAATAGATCTTTATTTTCCGCTCCTTTTTACCATTTCAATATATAATTTCATAAGTAAACTGTAAATATACTTGTGAGGGGAGTTTCAAAGTGGTAGCCTGATTTAAAACCTGCAGATTCTATTAATGTGACTGGGTGTTTCTCACGGATTAGTGAGTTTGTCTTTTTGCCTGGGATATAAATGAGAGAAATTAAGAGTGAAGCCTTTGACCAAGTGTTTGTTGTTCTGTAGGTAATACCATATGGTTTACCATAGTGACTCACCTTTTCATTAAATAAAATAAAACAAAAACCCTAGGCAAAAATTCTTTCGGCTTAATTAAATTGAATTATTTACCTTGCAATCTGCAAGAACACCACCAACTTTGACATTATTGAAGAGAAGAGTTTCCAACTTTATTGTTTCATATCGTACTGTCCCAGCGACTGCCTGGCTGGGTTCTGGGCACTGTTGTAGGGCAAGGATCATTCCCAGTGACAGTTTGGTTGCAGTCATCCCAGTTTTGGAGGGTATGTCTTATCTTATTTGTACCACAAACTAAAATCTTTTCTTAGACACTAAGTCTAAGACACTAAGTTCTAACCTTTCAAGCACCTAGACCAAATAAATATATTCTATGCTGTTCTTCGTTTCCAGCTATAGCTGGGCCTCCCACAAGAGAATCTGGGTAGCAACACAAATTTTCCAGTGAGTGACAGGTCTTGGTGCCTACCCTAGACCACAACAGCTTATGAAGAGATTCAGACAGCAATTAAACATAACTAAACATACATATTCTAATAAGGAATGTGTTTCAAGGAAGAGAGTATTCCTGATTTGTTAAATCCTGAAGGCAGGTGGTTATTAGTAGGTCAATACCAAATGTTGTTTCTTCTGTCAGTTTTCCATGTATTGCAAATACACCAGTCAAAATTTAATTGATTAAAGCACGGGTGCACTGCTGATGCATGTACTGGGGTTGACAGCTGTGCTTGTTCATGGCCCCAGAGGATTTCATGGCATAGTTAACACTAACCAGTCAGAAAAGGAGGAAGCTTTTTGTAATACTGTAAAATATTATTAGGGGCTCTGTTGAGAATTTGTCACTAGCACTGGACTAAGAATAATTGAGCAGCCAGGCTGCTGCTGAC
Organism: Eopsaltria australis; assembly: GCA_034509425.1. Taxonomy (NCBI): domain Eukaryota; kingdom Metazoa; phylum Chordata; class Aves; order Passeriformes; family Petroicidae; genus Eopsaltria; species Eopsaltria australis. The sequence continues at coordinate 1,800,472 of JAVTVJ010000132.1, read as the reverse complement.
AGATATCTTTTGAGTCCTCAGTTTTTCCTTAAACTGAAGGGCAACACCTTGAATCTGCCAGCATAACATACAGAGGTTTTTCCAGTGTACTTCAAGCAGAAATGTGACAACTATTCTGGTTCTTGTCTTTCTTGCAAAAATCAGATTTCAGCAATTTCAGCAATCCTAAAGCAGACAGAAAATTTCTTGTTGCACAGAAATACCAAGTGCTGATCCTAAACTTGGGTTTTCACCACAAGCCAAGTATATCTGTCTCCCTGTCACTGTGGTTGCCTTTTCTGTCTGATGGATTTCTACAAAGGATATAGCAATGGATAATGGTTATGGAGCCTTCCTTCCTCCTACAGCATGGCTCAGTAATCCCCACTGCATGCTGAGCACCATTTGTACCACTGCTCATGCTGCTGAACCAGAAGCCAGGGCTTTGAGCAGCATTCCTGCATCTATAACAGAGCTGAATAGCATTTCTGGC